>VXBL01004503.1:137260-394283 GCA_013400195.1 Aramus guarauna
TCCAGAGCCTGGGTCTGGCTGATTCACCTGATTTTGAAATGTGAGGATAACTGTAGAGCTGGTTTCTTTCACTGTGACTGTATAACTCTTTTTGCCTCACATGAGGACTTCCCAACATGAGGAAGAAATCCCAACCAAACAAAAAGACCAAACCAACAAGCACAGCATCCTTTGGAATGTTTCAAATGAAGTAAGCTTTCCTTAAAAATGTGTTAATTGTCTTTTAAGAGTTTGCGTAAAAAGGCACAATATATGGAAAATTAGGCTAGATAGATTCTGAATGCTTATAGGACTTTTATATTATCTGTGACATTCCAGGTAACTTATGTGAAATACAACTAAAATTGGGCTTTGATCATGGTTGGTAAGAAGCCAAAAGCATATGTAGTCCAGGACCACTGAGGGCAGGCAGTGCTGGGGTGATGTATATGAAAGTTGCATTGCCATTAGATCTGTCTGGTACATTTGAGACTCTTTGCAAGACACTTTGTAAAACAGAGAGTAAATAGAGAGTATTGAGTGTTAGTATGGCTATTTTCCTGGGTTCCCAATAGCCTTGCAGTCACCACAATAAGTAACAGGTTCTGAAAGAAAATAATGTACTTTCTGAAACTGTAGATATTCTCTGTATTGATGGTTAACTTCATCAATTAAACTTACTGGTCTGAAAAGTGTTTTTGATTGTTCTGATGTTTTATCTAAACATGCAAAAAAGCAAAGGAAAAAAATGGTTTGTCTGTTTTTCTTTGGTTACTATTTTCATGCCCATCTACAGTGTGAAGAATGCTAAAAGAAAGTTTTATCAGTCTTTGTTTTTCCACAAACTTGCCTGCTCATGTAGTATAGCATGAGTGGGTCTGGTTCCTCTGTGCAGGAAAGCCTTACGAGATCATTTTAAGGAAATTTAATTATTCCTTGAGCTAGAAACTTCCTGATGCTGCTCAGCTGAGGGAAGCACGCACACATCTTGTGTACTATTACAATTGTTTTTTAATTGCTGAGTTTATTGAATTAGAGATCTGTGTGAGCTGAAGATAAAGTACTGTATTATATGTACTTAGCACCCATATGGGTTATTTTGACTTAATTATTTACTTGCCAGACTTTATCTTTCTTTTGGAGGTACTGGGTAATTCTCATCCTTTCCCCCTACTTTTCTTTCTCTTTTTCTTTTCCCCATTTTGTTAGGCAATCCAATCACAAAGTAGATTTGGGTAGAGATAAGGGGAGGATGTGGGGTGGGCTGCTTCTTGTGCTTGGTTAGCTGTGTCACTGAGTTTGGAGATAGGCAAAAGTACCAACCTTGATGACTGAAATTTATCCAGTTCATGACTTTTGGTCCACAGATCACTGCCAAGGTTCTTTGTCATCTTGTGCACAGGATTGTAAAGTTGTTTGTAGGATAACTGTGACTGAAGCTGCAGGAGATATTTGTAGGCCAGACCTAAATGTCAAAATGTTTGTGTGGAGACATGTTTGGTATACGGTGCATCCGTTACTTCATCTGTGTTAGCTTAATGATTCATCATTGCCTTTTTCTCACCTTTTACTTTATGGCGTGTCACCATCTCGAGCTGTTGGTTCCTTCCCATGCAGGCGAATGTTGGAGGTTGCATTCTGATGTTAAACACTACATTTTTCTGAGCACTGTTACCATTGGTTGGGAATTCTCACATAACCCTTTGTAAATCTGAATTAATAAGTCCTTTCATCAGTTGTAGCCACCTGATTCTTTGCTTTCACAATTTTGCCCTGCTTCCTACTGTTACTGCCGTTTACTTAGCAGGGATGGTAGGATGGTGACAGTTTCATCTAATTTTTCACTTGGAAACTCACTCTGAGAAACAAAACACACACATGGTTGACTTCTTGGGTTAACTATATGGCCCTTTCAGGAAATGATTAATATGCTTAAAATCATGTCATTTAGACTTTTAGTTTTTTCTAATTCTTGTCTGTCTTTGGGGAATATATAAGAGAAAGCTAGGAATATAGATTAATTTGACTGCCTCTTTATTAGTGTATTTGAGAAGTAGTTGACAAAGCTTTCTCCTCTATCTGTGTGCAGATTGGGTTCTTTGGGGTAGGGGCCCTACCAAATGACGACTTACACTAGACACAAGCTCCTGTTACACCATCTGTGTTAGACCTGAATTCCCAGGTTTTTCCCCACCATCAATTTCCTTGTACTTGCCCATCCGGTATAAAAATCTTTTCCACGTCCTGAGAGGAGACCAAAGCAGAGCACTCCAAACCCTAGCTCTGCTCTGCTGTGGTTGCAGGGAGGCAGCTGCTGGTGTAGGCAAGAGGGTGCTGGAGATCTCCCTACCAGGAGGGAGGCACAAGAGCTTGCAAGAAACACTGTAACTTACACATCCACTCAGTAATTTCTGCCCTGTCTCCTTCCCAAATACAAAGCTGCACTTCAACAAGCCATTTATTGCCTCCTTTTGAACAATGAACCTGTGCCATTGTAGCTGTGAATAGTGCCTGGCCCCTGCGCAGTCTTTGAAAAGAGCTTCTTTAAAAACTCTACCTGTTTGTTGTGTTCATCTTTCACTACAGCAGTGACCTTGCTTGTACCCCCATCTTCTTACAGTTTATTTTCAAAATCTTTGTTCATCTTTGGTGCATTTGTTGGAGGAATGTCAGTCTGCAGATGCACATCGTGTAAGATGTATCAATTGACAGGTGAAGATATGGAACAAGACCAGTCCTAGCTTATTCTTTTAATTCAGGGTTAATTGATTATCTGGAAGAGTCTAGCACCTGGAAAGGCTTAGCTGAATGGCAGTAACCGTAGCCAATGTTTGTCCTTATGCCTTCTGTCCCTGCTTCCTCCCTCAAATTATGCTCAAGATTAAGACATTTTTTCTAGGCTGCTGGAGTTGAGGCAGCCTTGGTTGGATTTGTTCTCCTGTGATAAGATTAAAAACAGTGCTAACTTTTCCAGCTTGACTTTAGAGGGGAGGTGGGGGGAGCAGGGGGGATAGACTGCTTCTCTCTCCTTGTACCTTCATATAAACCAATGGGGTTTGCTCTTTTCATAGAAATAAACAGACAAAACCTTGAACATTGGAAGCAACATTCAAGTAAGCTGTTGTTTATATACAGACCATTGAGAAAAGGAATAGAAAGGGGGAAAGGCTATGAAATAACCTCTGTGTATGTCTTTTCTCCTGTTGGTCTCTTGCTTGTTGGCACTTTAGTCTTTTACTTGGTCTTAATTTGGCAATGAGCTGAGGAGACGAGAATTCACTTGGCTGTAGCTGGGAGAAGTTCATGTGCCTTATAGACGCTGTGTATATGCACAACTGAAATGACAGCATGCTTCTCTGTTAAGGACTACCATTATATGGTATGAGAAACTTTGTATATTTCTTATGCTAATGAGATGATTAAAATCTGTGTTAAAGTTGTATACTGAAGTCCACTTTAAAAATGTTTGCAAGTAACATAGGAAAAAGTAAAGTTCACTTTTAGTAAGATACTTAGTTTTTGCATTAAATTATGCGTTAATCATGGTTAATTTTCTGTGCTATTAGAAGTTAAGAAATTAGAATGTTAAGATTTGCACAAACTTGCTGTTGTTGCACAGGATTAAATCATATAAAAGAGTGGGAGGGTTTGTAGTACTTTGATTATTATTGGTTTTTTTCCTAAGCATTTTCAGGACACAGCATGTGCTAGTTACAAATTTGTGAGCCTGGAACAGAAGGCAGAGCATGGCCACCTCCATTGTGGATGAGTAGTGTAGATGGCATATAGTCACTTCACACAGTAAGAACCAAACCCCAAATATTTAAATATTCATAAATGTTTTTTTGGTAGTCATGCAATTTTAATGAGATGGGACAAAACTCTATTTTCACTACCAGAGAATAATTTCTTGGTCTTTATTTGAATGAAATAGATAATAAGATGCCATAAAAAGAAGAAAAAACCAGGAAGAATCTTGCTACTTAGAGAAGCTTATTGATATCCATTTATTAATGGAATTAAGGAACCTTTTCTTCTCTTTGGGTTAGTTAATATTCCCATGTGTATGAGAATCCAAACCTTTTTCATTGTAGCTTATTTCATTTCTTCTATTAACCTTCTGAACTTTGCCACACAGATGCAGAGTGTATGGCTGTAATGACTGTTTTTGCCATTTATTAGGCACTGACACTGTATTTAGATGATACACTCTTTCTTATCAGTGCTACAGGGGTGGACTTTGACTTTCTAGGAGCTGCTTTCTGTCAGTAGTTAAGTGCCTTTTGTGTCTAGTTATTTGCTTTTATTTGGATACATTTTGTCAGAAAGAAAGAAAACTGTGAACAAATTACTTGAATTCAATCTTTGCAGATGTTATTCCCTTCTCCCATCCTTAAGGTATATTGTTCTAAAACCATCTGATACACTTAAATCCACGTTTATGTGGTTTTAGAATCAGTATTTGCTGTTAAGGCTAGCTTTGAATCAGAGAGTAGTCTTCGTGTAGATGATGATCTTGTTGAAACTCTTCATGTTGCACCATTGACTCTTTGGAGGATAGGCACTAAGGCTCATACTGATGATGTTAGCAACTCATATTGCACTATTGATTCCAGCAATTCAATGAAACTGCATAATACATTTTTTTTTCCTAACTGCTTCCACCCATTATAATATCCACATTCACAAACAAACCTTCATGATGGAGCAGATACTTGTTCTTAAGAGTGTCTCCCCATTCTAAAGTCTGAATCAAAACCAGCTTGTCATATTGGCTAAGAGATAAATTTGATGTTGCTTGGTCCATCTCCCTATACAGACACATTTTGACACAGTGTATTTGAGTGCTAATAATGACATTAGAAGATGTTGGAAAGAGATCTAATTCAGCATGCAGAAGTGACTTTGCTGTCATCTCCTATTTTCTGCACTATTGACAGCAGATACTTCGGGCTGAATTTTTCTTTCAGGTCAGATTTCCAAGGCATGAGGCTGTCTGTTAGAAACAGATAAGACCAAAACCAATACCAAAGTACTTGTTGGAAGTGTCAGCAATGCTGAGAATTTAAAAAGGGTGCTTCAGTTTTCTGTTTATGACATGACACAACAACATATATTTCACTAGCAATGAAATCCAACCAACAACCCTATGTCAGTTTTTGAAATTTCTTACCAGGAAAATTTTGTAAGAGTAGTCTTATCTGGGAAGAATAAAAATTGTTTTCATCTAGTGTATCTATTTTTGTCACCCTCTGTAGCCAGTGTAGTCTAAAATTCTTTAAAGAAATCCAAGTAGGTATAAATACCCTCATGATCCAAAATGGGAAGCTGTATTTCAAGCTTTCATTATCAGACAAATAAGTTGTACCTGTACCTCATTGTTAGTGTGCAAGACACTCAAAAAAGTAGGAAAAATATTATCTGAGGTGAAAACAAACCAGAACCCTTTCAAACGATGCCATAGATATTTCATATGCAGTTGATTCTCAAACAGCCTGTTTCATGTCCCATCTATTCCTTTCAGAAAAAAAGAGCTAGGCTACTTCTAGCTTCTTGTTGGTGGATGCTACTATCAAAATTAGCCCTGCAAAACTTTGCTCAAAAGGCACCTGTGAAGAACAACTGCTAAACAACCTACTTCTGTACAGCCACCCCAAAAGCTGTAGTGAAGCACTGCGCTGTGATGATCTAAGGTTTCCTTATCTGCAGCTTATGAATGTTGAGCAATATCAGGACTCTGCCAACCTGTCAGCTCCATTCCTGATTCTTACAGTCTTTTGTGTTTGCTGCTGTCTTTTGCCTTCCCTTTCAAAAGTAGGCTGAACTTCCCAAAGTCACAGCATTAGCCTGGCAGCAGTGGGTTTTCTAATGAAAGCTGGTTTTATTCTTGTATGGAGAGGAAAAGTAATGTAGACTGAATATTTCTGAAATTTGTTTTTCTAATGACATGAAAGTATTTGTATCAAAAAGCCCAAAATATTGTTGTAACTAAAAGAAGTCTATCTGGTCTTGTATCAGCTCCTTGTCTTGTAATGGATGGTACCTAAGAAACAGCAAAGAACAGTTCAAGAGTATACCAGTGTTTGCCTGATACAATTTACAAGACACCCCTCCAAAGACTTGTAGCTCAGGACTTCCTCAGGTAGAAGGACATCTTTACATGTAACAGCTCTTGATAACTTTTCTCTAGACACTTTCCAGCCTAGATAAATCTTTATCACCTAATTCCTGTAACAGTCAGTTCCCTCAGTTTAATTAGTCAATGGATGAAGTGACATCTCTCTTGATATTACCAGTTTCACTTTTTGACCCTGGCTCTTGTGTTGGAGGAGATGGTGAGCAGTGATTTCCCACTTGCTGCCTCTGTCCCCTGTCATTGTGTACATGTCTATCACAACCTCCGTTGTCTTCACCCAGGCAGAGGCATCGTGATCTGTCTCATCATCTCACAGACAGAATTTGTTTCATAGCTTGTGCCTTTCCTCTTACCCCTTCTAGCTGAAGTACATGGCAAACTGGAACAGCACAAAAGTATTCAAGTAGCATCAGTATTATATTTGTATAAAGATGCACTATGATAATCTCTTTTTTGTTCTCCATTCCTTTGCTAATACTTTCTACCATTGCTTTTTGACTGCTACTGAAATTTTTGAATAGTCCTGAAATTTTGACAGTGTTATTCAGTATAACCCCAAAGTCCCTATTCTGATTGGTGATGGTCAGCTCAAACCCCATCATTATATGTGGAAAATTCTTTTCCTGCTCCCACCCCTCCTGCCCCATGAGTATCACTTCACATTTTTCTTACTTGGAATTTAATCTGGCTTTGTGTCTAGAAGCCAATCACTTTGTATCATAAGTTTCTTTTGCAGTGTTTCATTCTAAGTTATTTGGGGTTGTAAGGAAAGGAACACTTCCAGCAAACACATTCACAACCCTATTCGCTCTCTTCCCAAACCGCTTTTAAAAAATCTTGTGTTTCACAAGCTTGAGCACATGTCCCTGTAAAACCCCACTGGAGAGCAACCTGTAAGTTGTTGTGCTTCATCCTTGAAACAAAAGCAGCAGCATCTCTTTGTTCACCTCTGTTATGTGACTCTGAAAAGCTGGCTTGTAAATCAAGTTGTCTGCAACATTAGCACAATTTGGGGAAAGCATGTGTTTAAATTGCACTGGGATGTCAGGTGTAAATTATGCCTTGCAGTGTGAGGACAGGACTCTGCAGGAAGACAGTTGGAGGATAAATTCCGATACTGAAAGACACTGTAGGTACAGGATTCATGCTCTGGCAATAAGGCAAGATGCCTTTTAGCTGAAGGATATGGTTTAATCAGGTATAAGAGATTAATTTCACAACTTGATCTCATGACTACAATTTGAAGAGTGACCAGTTGTGTGCTGGGCCAGGTGCTCTTGGCATTAGTTCAGCCTCTGTTACTTTAGGAATTCATTGTATGAAACTAGATCTTTGTTCTCTGGAAAAAATATGCTAATTTGAATTTCACTATCCCTATTAATTGCCCTAATTAATTTTAATAGTTTAATATCTATCTCAATTCTTTATTAGAAACTGTAGTGAAAATATTTCAAAAGGAAATTTGAAAGATTTGGAGTGAAGAGTGATATTTTGGCCACATGTTTTTAAGTATGTTCCCAATAAAGGGCGAAGGTGTTTGCTGAATATGTGGGGGCGGGGGGGGGGAGCTTTTTTGTTTGTTTTTAGCAGAGTGGGGAAGGAGCGGGAATGTACAAGAACTGTAGTCTGATGTAGCAAACAGTTTTGCTGCTCCTCTGTTCTTTCCCTGCTTGGGCAGGCTTTGAAAAGTACTGAAATAATTTTGAGATTTTAATAAAAAATCCAGGAAATTGGAAGTTTTCATTTTGACAGTTTCAAGATGAAGTGTTTTAACTTTCATATCAAACCTAATTTTTCAACTTGAAACATATTTTTAAAAGAGTCAAAAAGCAATCTCTTGTGGAGATGACTGGTCTTGATCATGGGTGATGTCCTGTTGGATTATCAGTGCAGGGAATGTAGCTTGGCTAAAGCCAAAGATGCATTTTCTCTATACAAAAGTAGAAAATTTCTGGTTTTGGGTTGTAATTAAATATTTTTCATAATCACCTAACAGTAGTAAGGAGATCACAGAAAAAAAACAAAACAACCCAACCAACTTTATTCAGAGTTCAATAGTATCTGGATTATCTGTCCTGCAAGTTGCTGACCACATATGGAGCAGAGCGTCCCTCCCAGCAGGAGGACTTGCCCCTCACTCCGTGCTTGTCAGCAGATCTCAGACAGCCCCAGACTAGAGCAAATCTGCCTGCTGATGGTTTTCAAATATGAGACCTGAAGCTGAGTTATGCATAATATGAATATTAATTTTTGTCCATCTCTAAAGGTGTTTTGAACTCTTTCTCAAAATGCTTTTTTGTAATAAATTGTGAACAAGTGACACCATAGGTTGTGGTGGATCTAGAACCAGATACACAAGAGCAATACAGCATGTGAACATCTATTAAAATAGAAAATTTACCCATAGGAAAAAAATATTTCCCCTCTAGCACTGTAAAATATATTATGGGAGCAGTGAAGTGTTTTTTAGTAGGCCAGTATTTCAAGCTGGTAAACGATTATCATGTACTCAAATGGCACTGATAGATCAAAGATTGAAATAGCTAATGCCATGCTGGGATATCATTTTACAACCCTACAAATTTCAAATATATTATTAGGGAAGAAAGCATAAACAACTTGAATATTTTTTTTCATTTGATGGTAAGGAATAGAAATAGTTTTCTCGTAAACATGGAGTATGTGACCAGGCTACTCCCTGAATAGTTAAAATGAAGTGCACAGGGTATGGCGAAGGTGAGGTAATAAATTGTTGGAATGTATTCTTTTAGTATATTTTTGTATATAATAAAACATCTATTTTGCAAGCATGTATTTACAGGTGTTTTTGCTAGTTACCTTGCTTGTAATAGATTTTGCACCATGCTGTGCAAAGCAAGCAATATGACAGCCAATGATCAGACTTGCAGTAAAAATAAAACACTAATAACTTTTCATATGACTGCCGTGAGCTGGGACTGCCTCCATCTGTGTTCAGGCTGGTCTTAATCAAGCTCCAAGAGGTTTCAGGCAGAGCAGGTAGTTCCAAACCCTGGTTATTCAGCATGCTGAGGAGCAACCTCCTTAATTGCTCAAGTTGGTTGAAAGTGGCTTGCACTGTGTAAGGGACCTGACTTGCCTTCAACTGAGCATCCCACCCTGCCTCCCCTGTTCCTCACCTGTGTCCCTGAACCCCTGTCACCGCTCTACTGCTGCCACTCAGGAAGTGACATGGCCTCTTTGCTCCTTCCTGGGTTGCCTCGTACCAACTAAAAAGATAAGCTTAACAGAGGTGTATGATGCTAGAGCTCCACAGCAGAGTTTCATCTGCCGTGGTACTTAGTCAAGGTTAGTCTTCTGCTTGTGTGCTTGGCACCGGAGCGGTTGCCTTGATGAGGGGAAGGAAAATGCTGTCAGTGTCTCTTGGTTTAACGAAATGCCCGGAATCAGTTGTTTCCTGTTTGCATGAATATTCCCATCTGTTTGCAGCAGAAAGAATGAAACTACCTTCTTTTCCTTTCTATTACAAGCCCTTAGAGCCATCATTGTCTTTTTGGGAGATGTCTTCTATGGTACTTAAAATTTAAGTTAGTCAAGGAGCCAGAGCTGGTGTTGAGCTGTTACCTATACTGCTGGGAGTCTGTTCATGGGTTTGGAGGATCATTTTCCTGTTAGGAAGCAAAGACAGTGAGAGAAGATGTGAAGTCCTGCTTTCTGTGTATACGCATCAGCTATGTGCAGCACGTGTGTGTGTATGTGCATTGCCCTGAATTCAGCCTCCCTGTGGGTCGCAGGTGAGTGGGGCAGCCCAGTTTCCTAGGTCTCCTGTTGTCTATTGCTACCGGTACTGATCATGATCTAGCAACTGAGCAGCTTCAGGGCAAGCTGAATTAGTACATTGGACTGATGGAAAGGTGATGAGAGCTTAGATGCGTGTTCTGCAAGATAAACAGACCTAACTCATGATTCAGCTGTGGGATCTTGAGGGTTGCACTCAAGAGAATTGATGAGTATGCAAGTTGGAGGCAGTAGGCTATGCTGAGGTCAGTTTCTGCATGAAGAATGTACATTGTGATCATAAAAAAAAAAAAAAAGGAAAAAAAGTCTTACAACTTCTTACTTTTCTTACTTTGCCTTTAGTTGGTTTGGGGTAGTTTGGGTTGGGGTTTTTTTGTTTGTTTTTTCTTTCCTGAGTGGACTTCCATTTCTGTGAGCAGTCAAAACCAAGATAACACATTATGTTTAACCACTAATGCAGAAACAAATTTTACAGTTGAGAATATTTGCTTGCAAAGGGCTCTTCTCTGCTTTCTCTGAAGTTAAACTAGAAAAGTTTTTTAATGCGCGTGAAGCATGAATCTAGACAAGTTAAAGAGATTTTATTTCTGATTTATATTCACTGTGTGATCAATCCTGTGTTTCAGGTACTTGTTGCATTTTCTTAGGTTTCCTCAAGGAATTGGTAACACTTGTCTCTTCCTGAGCAAGGTGTTGGAGGACCTGCTTTTCCAACTAAAATGTGTTTGGTTTAATCCCAGTGGTCCTTAGAGCTCCCTGGCCCTTGTGTGTCAGATTGCTGCTGGGTTGCAGTGTCTGTGGAAGAGAAAGCTGCAAGAAGAAGCAGATGAGCCAAATTGGCTTTGTGGGACAGTGATCCTCAAACTGAGGGATATGCTTTCTCCCTGACAAGTTCTGCGGTAAGTCTGTTCCACCATCAAACTAGCTGAGCAAAACTTGTGCATGTGTGGCACCAAGTACCCCTTTGCCCCTTTTCACTGCCTTAGGATGGGACTGCCTCCCCAGGTGCCAAACATCCTGTGCTCCCCCCACTGGACACAGGGTGGGGGCCAGCTGGGTTAGCTGCTGCTCTTCCCCTTGGGGACTGAAGTTACTGCCCACTTTCTGCAGGAGTGGGAGGCCATGGATGCATCCTCTCTCCTCCCGCATGCTCCTTGCCACATGTGGGAAATTCTGGGGAGGGCCAAGGGGTCTGGGCACTGCTTTTGTGGGGGACACATTGAAAAGTTGTGACAAAGCTGCATTGATAGGACTTTCTTGTGTAATGTTTGAGAGTTACCATGAGGACTTACTGCTGGTCTTTGTACTTTGATGCTTAGATACCTATTATGCGGATGGCCTAAACTTTATATCTATAATAAGGCAATTAATTCTTCTGATATTTTGTTTTTTACAAGACTATTATGACTTGGACTGCTTTTCTCATGACTCATGAGAATGGCAATTGGTAACCCACTAATATTGCTGCCCACAAGGGTTTGTAATTTTAGAAGTAATCACTTCGTGGCTGATGTAAATTTTGTAATGAGAAATACTAGATTTATGACTGCAGGATTTCTCACAGACTGTTTTATTGCTTAGAGGAATTGCTTTCTCTGTTGGGAAAATCCATCATTAGATGTCTGCCTCAAATGTTTTGTGGACCGTTTACGCTTGGAGAATGCTAATGCAATCATTGAAACAATAACAATGATTTGAGATAGTATAATTGTTCCCCTTTCCTTCACTCCAGGCACAGAATGAGTTGCCAGCCAAGTTAGGCATATGTTTGTAAGGGGACTTTACAGCCAGCATGTGAGCAATTGCAGTGTCTGGTCGCTGGGTTCTCACCCTACCTTGGAGTTTTATTCCACTTTGCTGAAATAGGTAACTGATGTCTGTACATAGTAGCTGAGAAGAGTTGTTTGGAAGAGTGCAAGATACACCACCTCTGTCACGGTGATGATAACAATTGATTTTGAGGAAAGCCTTTCCTGCTACATTTTTGTGTGGAGCCTGTCTAGGTAAAAGTACTGACATCCTCAGGCAAGATGTTGGGGGCAAAACTCTGCAGTTCCTAATGAAGCTCAGGCCTCAAAGATGTGAATTTCTCAGACCTGCTGGAGTTGAGGTGTTTTTGGGCATACCTGCTGGATGTGGAAATTTTGCGGCCTGCCTAGCTTTTGTGATGAAAATATTAGCATCTCCAGGGTTAGTTGATGTGGGTTCAGAGGATTACAGTTCTGGTTTGAAATATAAAATAAGGGTACCTAATACATAATTCTGTTGTGGATCTGTGGGCATGTGCTCTCCAGTGATATTTTTTTTTTTTTTTTTTTAAGCAGTTCCTGCCAGCGTGGCACTGCTGCATGGTGCTGGGTGGTGGGCACTGCCCAAGGATGCTGCAGGTCCTCAGGCTGGCTCTGAGTAAGCGGTGGGTCAGCATGGCAGAATGGTACTTGGTTTACTCAGCTCTTTCCATTACTCTCATGTCGTGATGAACTAGCACAATGGCCTGGGAGCACTAGGCAATAACTGCATGAACATTACTGTTATTGCAGCTAAAGAATAAGTTGCTGTTATGTATGGTTTTATTTTCTGTTTATTTGCTCTTTCACTGAGAGCAGAGTATGTGTCTGCTTGTGTATTTAAGTGAAGATAACTGCTAAGCTTTCTATTTTAATTTAGTATAATTTTGCCAGGTCTATGCCAATAGCATATCTCAGCAGAGAAACTGCTTCAGTCAGCAAGGTCTTTCCTTCATGGGTCTGTGTCTATAAAAAGAAAAATAATGAGAGGGTGATCTTAGAAATATCATGCTTTGAAGCACCACCATGTAACCTCTAGTGCCTGAATTTCTCAAAGATATTTTTCCTATGTGTACTCCAGCGGCGCTGCAGATGGCTGCTTCGTGGAGCACTGAGAGCAGGGTAGAGAGGAGGTGGGAGCTCTTCCCTGTCCAAGTCACTCTCCTAGTCCTTTTGTGCCCTACTATATCTCATTTTGGCCTGATAGCTGCTTTTAAGGACCTTACTGAAGCCCTTGTGTCACTTCACTGCTTCTGTGAAGCTGTATTGTTGCGTGGATTAGCATTTCTTTTCATTTCCTACTTTCTGCGTGCAGTAGGTGTAGTCTGAGTGGAAACACATGCTACTGGAGAATCACCTGTGATGTACTGGAGTTTTAAATCTTTGTCTGATTTGGCATATTTTTGCTTTTTAATGTAATTCATTTCTGCACTGCTGATCTTATTCTTTATTGAAACAGCACATTTGTGCAAGATTCAAGTTCATTTCTGGAAACCAGTTTCAATAACTTTCATTTATTTAAACTATTAAAATAGTTTAAAATACAGAGAACAGTACCACTCTCGCTTTCTATTCAAATTGCTGCTCTAACCATTGAAATAGGCTGGAAATAAAGTATCTTGGGTTCTGCTTGACCTGATTCAATGTAACTGTTGAAAAAGTAGAATTACTGAAAAGATAAAGTCAGATGCATTCCCTATTTGGCTCAGGCTATTGAAATGGGAATGGTATGAGTTTGCCATAGCTATTAATATGTTATTAATCTGGGATATATTATATATTGCTTTTAAGTCTTATCTGAAGGACTGGATATCCTTTTGTAACATGTTCTTTTGCTTTTTCTATACGCTGACATTTTGTAGATGAGCCATTTCTCAATATGTAAAGTCTAAATGGCTCTTATTCGATCAAGTACTACGTTATTGAATGCGTTACAAAGAGACTATATCCTCTGCACATTAAGTTTGAGTCTGGTGCTTATTACGAAATCCAGACTTTTCAGATGCTAAATATGTGCTATATCTTGCAAGGTAAAAATAGTAGACTCCTGACAGTTTTGGACTGTTGAGGCTAAATGACTCTCTTATGTCTGTCCTTCTCTCTTTTGCCCATATGGTTTCAGTGTTAGGCCCTAGTTCTTTGCGGTGTTAAATATCCCTGTGGATCCAGGTGGGTAGAAAGCAGTAATGCCATTGTATCTTCTATTTTCTGCATCAGGACTCTTGTTATTTTGACTTCACCTGTAATATATCACTGTTGAAATAATATTTCTTAACATGTTGATAGCTTATTTTGTGTCTTTGATTTGCTGTAGAAGCTTTCATCACTTATTTTTAAGTTGTTAATACATGTGTTATAACCTCAGGTTGCTTAAGATTATTCCACCTTTCTTTTTCTGTATGTAGGTTTTCAGATGCACAAAGGGCAGTTTCTACATCATCTACATGAACAATCATTTCTGTGATATCTCCTTGCTTCCATGTAAGCATGTAGTTCAAGATTTTTTTTTGTTTATTTCTTCTCTTCTGATGAGAAACTTGTAAGACAATTGCACTAAACCCAAAGAATTAAACCCTCTTCTTTTATGAATGTTCTTTATCTTTCTGTCTTCTAAAAATTAATTTATTTTTCTAAGAATTTATTCTTGTGACTGGGTAATAAATTTGTGTCAACAGCATGTTGATAAGAACTTTATTTCCGTGGTCTAGTCACACTGAGATAATTAAAACCAAAAATGTGCACTCTTGCTTTTCTGAATTCAGTTCAGCATCGCACTGGCAGTAGACGCACAGTCTAGTCCTTCATTCTGTCCAGTGTTCAGCTTCCCATTTGTCAAGATTAATAATAATCAGAGAGCTCACGTATAGAGGGAGGAAGGTATTGATTGTTGTTAAAATGTTGGATTGTGTCTTAAGTTTAGTTTTTGTTCTTCACTGTCACAGCACCTGACCTCAGATGAATAAAATTATTTCTATGCTACATCTGGTGCATGATGGTGTAACAGAGCCCTTACCTGTTTAACTAGATAAGCCCTCTGAAATAGGGAACATTAAGAAAGTTAGTGGGATGCCAAGAAAAATGATCTTATTTTGGCAGGAAAGCATGTACCCTTAAAAAAAAAAAAAGCTAACAAACATGGATGTCAGAACTATTCACAAAAAGAGGTCAAGACAAACAAACCTACTAATTTCTTTTTCTCCAAAAATGTTTAAAATGTGAAAAGTGAGAAGTATGCAAATTAGATTGTTCCCAAAAGAGGGTATCAAATACATGTCACCTGTTTTTATTTCATTAGGTTATTCATAAGCATGGCTGCATATCTATGTGAACTTTGCTGAAAAAGCATGAGAACTCTATAAATTCTTTAGACTGCTGCTTTTTCATAAATTTTGTGGCTTCTGCATGTGTGTGTGAAAATATTCACTTCAGCCACATCTCACCTTGTATATGAATTCCTGAATGAAGAAGAAAAACTTACTTGTGTCTGAATAGAAAAAAAATAGCTTTATCATAATGCAGGAAAATTTCACTGGAACCACCACTAGAAAGATCAAAGGCATGTATAAATAATGCTCAATGGCTGTAGGTAAATACAAAGATAAATAAATGGAAATAATGTTACGTATGTTTTAGGTTATGGTTGTGGCCTTTTCTGTGAATTGGTAATTATATTGCAGTGATTGATAATACTGTGAGGGATTTCTTTAGTACATTTTTAATTGTATCTGAACAATAAAGACATGACTACAGAGATGTTAAAGCTGGGGAACAGAAACTTGAAGCTGTGTCGTAGAGTGAAATAAGGCTTAAATTCAGCTTACAAGCTGAATTGCTTTTGAAATAGTAGTATGGTAGTCAGTCAAAACATGGACTTATTTAGCGGATAAACTGGACCTTACTTTGATAGGTTCTTGCTTAAAAGTATTTTAAAAACACTGCAATAACTTTTTCTTTTGTGCTGTCTATGTGAGTAAATATGTATATAACTGTAAAACAAATTGAAGATGACTGTAAACCAGATTGAATATGTATGGGGAGAAAACAAAACAAAAAATAGTCAAATGTTTAATGACCCCAGGATTTGGCATCATTGCAGCTGAAATTATTTGAAGACAGACTCTTCTCCCTAGTATAGTATTTGCATCCCTTGTTAGCACATGCAAATTCCAGCTCTTTCTTGAACAGAGAGCCACCCTGTTGCACTTACCACAATACCTTTTTTAATGATTAGCATGTAACAAGTAGAGAGAAACCTTGCAATGTTAAATCTACACCTGCTGTTTTATTTGGAAACTGGTGGAAAATTAAAAAAAAACAACAAAAACACCCCGCGAACAAATGGATGTTTGGTTACTCTTTTGCTTTCTGTCTCCAGACGAAGGGAGGATTTCAGCTACATGCCTACAGTCCTGTGAGGATTGCAGAGCACACTTGGGGAATGGAGATATCAGGTGTCTTGGTCTAAGCCAGGTCATCCTTTCTTCTTTGGAAATGGTGTATAACTGAAAAGGAGTTGTATATACCTATTAGTTAAGATGCTTTCAGTAATCTTCACAATTAAAATACATACCTATTTTGCTATCAACCACCTCACCCTTTGCTAGTGCTCATTTGGACAAAGTGGATTCTCTTTGCTTTTTTAATTACTGTAGCTGCCCAACAAGAGAGGAAGGTAATGTGGAGATGGCAGGGCAGGAAGCGAGACATGAATTTGCAAGTGTGGCCTGAATTAGTTACGTTTCTTGATACAGGGTGCTAATGTTTCTTGTCCCTGTTACAGCTTGCTTGTCTTTGCCTCCTCTGCCACACTCTCCACAGCCTTAAGGAGACCGGACAGCAGAGATCTTTAGCATCACAGGCGTGTTTCTCAAAAGCAGCAGTTGAAATGATCTGACACTGACTCTGTTTAAGGCTAAATTGTGCATATTTATCCTTAGCTGAAAAGGATCATTAGATTATGCCCCATGCTCATATGAAATCAATAGTAACATGTGCAATGAGCCTGTCCTCTCTTTTATGACATTACGAACTCAAGTATTTTACACATAAATAGGGCAAGATATGAAGCAGAGTGCATACTTCTTTGAGCTGGGAGACATGCACCATAAATCAGGGTATGTGTGCATAATTACAAGATATCAGAACAAGTCCCAGGGGTGTTTTTAGCATTGTAAAATGTTAGATAGACCTGCTTTCCTACCGAACATTATCCTTCTCATTTCTCCACTCCTAGGTACCAGACAGTTTTGTTGGTCAGATTACTTGACATGGGAGCAGTGTGATAAATTGCAACTGCAAGAGTATACTGTGTTTAATTGCACAATCAGAGTTTAAAACTTCTCATTAAATTGTGCAAAGCTTCTGAACTGATTGTCTGAAAATGTCTTCAGGGTTGAGCACTTTCTTAGCTAACATTTGGATGTGAAAAATCAAAGGCTTGGCTTTTCTACTCGTGTGCAATATTTTGGGAAGGTAGCTTGACCTGGGTGGATGGGAGGCTTTGGGAAAGAGAAGGAATAACAACATCATTGCTGTGCTTGATTATCTATCTCTTTAGAAGTGCCATTAGAGATTTAATTTGATATGTGAAGTGTTTGGAAGGATTTGACAGGAGAGAGGAAGGATCTGTTTTGAGTTTAAATACTAATTTTTTGTCTTTTTGTTAATATAGGCCTGAATATGAGTTTGACCAAAATAATACCTCATATGTTTTTGAAGCCGTTTTCTTCTTTTTCTCTGTTCCCAGCATAGCCTTTGCATCCATGCATTTTGGGGACACATCAGCCTTCTCCATGCACATTGTCCTTGTGTCAATACTGAGCATAAGCTGTACCTTTTTGGCTGCCACAGTTCAGGATCGGCTTGATGAAAGCCGCCAGCAAATGCCCAGTGCTCAGGTTCACCAAGTGACATGGACTGTTCAACACAGGCAGGGTCTTGGGCAGCATTCTCATTTTGATGCCTGTAAACCAACAAAAAAACCCAAACAACCCAAAAAAAAGGAGTGAGATGAATAGCAACATCCCATCTGTTTGTATTGTCCGCCTGGGCTGCTGCTGTCTAAGCTGTCAGGAAGGAGGAGGATGGAAAACAAACCACCACTAAAATGAAAAAGGGTGAGAAGTACCACAGTGGTAAGAAAAGCTGTGCTTCTCCCCGCCCCATAACGGAAGCTTCTGTGTAGCCTGAGAGTGTGTACTCCCTATTGCAGCAGGGTTCAGGCTTAGGTGTGTAGTGAGAGCTTTTATGTGATGATTGTTCCTAAGAGCAGATTTAAAACCTACAGTTTAGTCAGCATTGATGCGTCCATCAAAACAGAAGGGAGTTTTTTTTATTTTTTCCTGCATTACCTGGCACTACGTTTCTAACCCTACCCCCAATGTAACGAATCTGGATTCAGTTCCCCCTTGCTTGTTCAGTTGTTAATTTTAACAGTCCTGTGCCATCCCCTGTGCTATCCTACATTTGCACAAAGCCAAGGCAGGATTCTTACAAGACCTCGAAACTAGTTATCCCATGTAATTTTGTAAGAGACCAACAAGCTTCCTTGAACTCTCCTGTGCGTCATTCCTATCTCAGTGTAAAAAGAAGCACTTTGGAGGGCACGATGCCTTCAAATTGGTGCAGCAGGTGTGGTGGTAAGAGGGGATGGGAGAACAGAGGCACTGAGCTGTCTTCTCTGTCCTTGGGGATGATAGGAGGGGCATGTGAGGTAATAGATATGAGAGATCTTATTTCATCCCCTTCTAGGAAGAGGGTCTATATGGAAAAAATGCTGGCTTGCTCTTGCAATGAAACGTTCCACTGCTACTGCAACACCTGCAATCTTCTCAATGAGTTTCTGAATATGAATTACTTGTCATCCTTTTTTTTTCTGAAGGTGCAAATATAAATGTCTTTTAATGTGTTTCTAAGGTTCAGAAAGACAGACCTCTGCACTGATTTAATTATCTGAAAGCTTCTTACTCTGATATACTTCTACCTTTTGTGGAGCAACTAGCTGTCATTTAGCTTGATTTAGCCAATTTACTCATATCAATTAATTTGATAATGAGCCACAGGCAAGCGTTAGATATCTCACAACTACTATGCTCGTTTCATCATTTACTACAAGAGAAAATAGAATATAAAATTTCCTCAAATGTTCTGAAAACACATGTCTAGTTTAATAAACTGAAATTGTCACAACTTTATTTGTCCTCACTGTTCTATATTATCCTCTAATCAGTTATTAAATTTTTCTTCATTTCTTATTTGAACCATGCAAGGACATTCCAATGTCTTAAAATGGTGAGACCACTCATGATAACTGAACATTTTGCTCCTGTTGCTTAAATTGTGTAGCTTGCACCAGTAGTTCTGTGGGTGTTTATTTGGTAGGTATTATAAAGGTTAATCATGAAGCTAGTTTGCTGTCATTTTATTCCTTGATCTAATAGATAAGAGAAGTCAAATGCATGGTATTCTGTTTACTACTAGAGGTGGCTGGGTGATTTCTTTTTACTGGCTTTATAAACCATTTGTAACATGACCTAAAATACTTTAAGATAAAAGGTGTTACACCAACTAATGGGAATATTAAGCAATATGTATTCCTAAAACAGATCTTATTCACTACTTAAAAATAAATGCAAAGAAAATATTTTGTGAAGGTATTAAACATTTAGCAGCCTTAAAAATATATTTTTAATAACTGAGTGGCTCATTCCTCTAACCAAATAGGCTTTTGGATTAATTCTTGGAAGATGTTAATTTTTATGTAATGATAATATTCCCCTTCAGATTTTCACATATGTTGATAATAACATGTAAACACCTTTAAAATTCACCTTATGAAGCATTTGGGGAACTGTTTTATTAAATCTGGTACTTGTAGTTTTATTATTGGTTGAATTACTATTTGATTTGTATGTGCCTTTTATGCTCTCACCTAGGTATATCAGTTTAGTAATACTAAGTCCTACTGATCTTGACAAGAGGATACAGCTTTTAGTAGCAGTCCAGGGTTTCTAGACTTTTCGCAGTGTGGATGGACTTCCAGGGATCCTGGAGTGGGAGTCCTTTGCAACTTAGGGATACCTTATCTGTGAGCAGATGATGCAAAATGTATGTGTCACATTATATACTGTGATTAATTTATACAAATCTGAAATATCACGCTTGCTGTGCAGAAGTGGTGGAACTATGACTTTTAAGTGTGTCCACATGAACAGACGCAATGTTTTTAATGCACTGTTCAAATGTATACCTAGAGTAATTAAACAAATATATCTAAAGATTTTTTTCTTGGATTTATATTACTGTTACTTATTTCAAAGCATACAAGTCATACATGTTCTTATCAGGAAAAGTATAGCAGTGAGAAATTTTACATTAGTCCTAAGCTAGACCTTGAAAATTAAGGGTGAGGGTTTTAAAGTTTTAATATGCATTTCCCAACAATCAGTATTTTCTCTTTTGAGGGGATTAATGAAACTCTTTAAAGCTGAATTTTGTGATGGCCTGCAGCATATTACTGAGGGCTCATTATCTTGTCAAAGCTCATAAAATACGGACCCTGCAGGAGTGATGTTGTTACTCAGTGAGTTAATATGGAGTTAGTCTTTTTGCGTGGTGCTGTGAGGAAAAATGCTACAGTAGATACAGATGGAGATGAAAATGCAGGACCCTGTGAGACTCTACCCACTGTACTGGTTCTAAATTTGTTTTGGACAAATTAGATTTGTTGCTCTTCAGTTTTCCTTCTGAAAACTCTCTTGTGACTTTATTGTCAGCTGAAGTGTTTACTGACTGAGAAGTGCTTGCATTTCAGTGATGGATATGGTGATCCTGGTAAACACTTCGGGGCCTTCGTGATGCAATATGCTGTGTAAGTGTTAGTGTTGTTTTATGATGGAGTGGGCAGAAGCTTATTTAAATAGAAAGTAGAATAAAAAGCCCACAGTTTCAGCAGCTATTAGTTTCATTAAAGCTAGCATAAAGATAAGACTTAAATGATTTGTGGATATATACAAGTGTCTTAAAGTAGAAAAGTAACACAGACTCCAATGCCATTATTACTGGGAGAAGTGCCAGCGTTCTCATTATTTTTAATGATTTCCAAACTGGGCCCTTAGTGACTGATGAGGTAAGCAATTTCAGATGGGAAAGGTGATATCCTCAGTGCTGCAAGGTACTGAATGCCCTCAGTTGTCAGGGGCCGTGGCTGTGCTCAGGATGCTCTGAGAGGCAGCAGACAAATTGTAGGTTGAAGGCTACCACGGTCACTTATTTAGGAAGGTGGGAGAGAAAAAGGAAGTTTTTGCCAGGTTGTTTAATAAAGTAGAATAATCTGGATGATAAAAACTGGATGCGATGAAACAGCTCCTGAACAAACATCCATCACTGCAGAAAGATAGGTACTAAAGAATGCATCTGCAGCTCTTTGGATTTTATCCCAATATTTAAAAAAAAAAAAAAAAAGGGGGGGGGGGGCAAAACTTTTTCTTCAGTAACTGTTTCTGTTTATTAAAAAAGATAAGCATCTTATGAAGATCTGGAAGTTGTTAATAATGAAGTGGCACATGTGATATACGCTTATGTTGGAAGTAGGTAGCCTGCAGTTCCCATGTGCCTGATGTCTCCCTCGCTGTGCTGCCAAACATGCTGGAGAGCTGTGTCCCTCAGAAATCCTACCAGCACTCATCTTGTCTGCTGGTGGGGAGGCAGCTCTCAGGTGTCCCCTCCTGTGTAGGAGGGAGTTTGCAGGAGCAACTTCTCCAAGAGGGCTTGGGGAAGGATCCCAAATTGAACCCTCCCTGCAACTGCCTGCGGGGCTGCTCAGCTCTCTAGGCGTTCAGACAGTTCAGGAGTATTGGAAAAGTAAAGGGATAGCAGGTACTGGAAGTTTTTTAATGGTGAAAAAAAGATTTCTGCAGGACCTTGGCTCTTGGTTTTCACTTTCTGGCACATACTTTTCTGTATGTTGAGCAGAAGGCCGGGTAGTGCCTTGGCCACCTCTGCCCTGGGCAGAGTCCTACTTGCCTGTTGGCTAGCCTGGGGACAGACAGGGCATTCATTACCCTCCTTTCTGGCTGGGCACGTCTGCATAGAAATGGTTCATGTTGTCCTCAGTATGTTAAAAAGTAAAATATTTTCAGCTTTTAAAAGTTGCTGATCAGGACACCAGACAATAAAAAGTATTGCTTGGTGCGGTGCAGGAAAGTTGCATAGTGCTGCTCATGTGATGATGAAATGTCTGCTTTGCAAGTTAAACTTACTGGACAGATGACCCAGCAATAGTATGTAAACCCACAAATTTGGCAGATTTAAAACAAACACAAAGCAATATGTTTTTATGGTTTTGGTTTTTGGTGTGTGTGGTTTTGTTTTTTTTTTTTTTTGTTTGTTTGTTTTTAAATGCAATAGATTAAATGGTGGAGCTTGTTGCCATGATACTTGGGAAGCTAAAAATACAACCAGATTGCAAAGATATTAGATAAATTTGTGGAAGATTGGCCAACTGATGGCTATTAAAAATGACAGTTGACATGCAGCCCTCATCTCAGGAAACCCATAAATCACTGGTTGCTCAAATTCGGTGAAATAAACCAGAGGAAGGCTCATGCTCCACGCTTCTCTCCTCGTCCCTGGACCCCCGTGACTGACTGCCACAGAGACAGGGCACAGTGTTGGCCTCACCCTGGAGCCAGTGCTGTATGTCTGCTCCTGTGTCCAAAGATTATTTGCAGGGTCAAACACAGAGGTGAGAAGTTATTGTCTTCTCATTTATATTTCAGCTGGCAGCCTTGCAGTTATTGCTCGTGTTAATCCAAGCCAGGTTTATGCCAGCAGTCCTGCTCCAGATGTGGTCCCCCCTCCAGACAGGGTAAATAACATGGCTCTGCAGTCTTAAACGTAGCCTCTGCAGCAGAGACATGCACAGAGAGTTACGGCTAGTGGAAATTTTACCTGAGCACTGCACTGTATAAATTTTCACTACGCTCAAGTATAAGTTACTTCAGACACATAGTTATATCTATAATTAAAATGCTCCCTTGAAGTAAATAATTAAATGAGGATTACAGTTATGTGCCACAAAGTGACACAGGTGACAGGCTTACCTTAAGTAGGACAATTAAACTGTAAATTAAAATTAAACTTCTCCATGAAATTAGAATGTTAGGTAAGGTAATTATCTAAGAGTAATAGGTTAGGTCTGTACACTGCATCAATAAATACTTTCAGAGATCTCTAGAAAACAGATTTTCTACTCAGTTGTTTTGCATCTGTGTTTTATAAAATATTTCCTAATCCAAATGGGGGGAAAAAAGCGCCCAAAGTAGATTTACAATGTTCTTTGGCAAAATTGATATTATATGGGAGAATTTATTTATTTAACTTTTTAAAATGTAGTAGAGATATTGAACCCTGTGGGAGTGTTTGCTGCTGGAGAGAGGTTTGTATGCCTGACCAGGGTTTGGTTATGGACCTGTTCAGTGTTAGAAAGAAACAGTACCATCTTTATTTGCTGCGTGAGCGATAAACACTTCTTGTTATCAGCACCTTTGTGCATGCTCAGAGATTTAGTACAAAATTGCTTAACTCTATTACATATTTTCTATTATATATAAATATAATAGAAATATATTCTATTATATATTTTACATTTGAACTTTTAAAAAATGTTCTTCACAGAATTAAAAGACAAGCTTTGTTTTATTCTGTTTTAAAAGAATAAATTTATTCTCCAGGTAGGAAGTGACCATAGATCTTGGCAGTTCCTAAATCAAGGACTTATGAGCTATGCAAAATGTTTTCTAAATGGTATAAACATTGCCCCCCACCCCCCTGGTATTTTTGATTTTTTTTTTTGAGCTGATCAATGTTGTAGAAAATACTAGTAATAAACAAAATGTTGGGGGAAAAAGGTGTTCTAGTTCAAATTCAAAAGACCCTTTCTGAACAAAATGTGCTGACTTTTAGAAAAGAGAAAAAAAGAAAGATTTATTTTTCAAGAAAACTATCTTTAAAAACCACTGTAACTTAGTGCTTCAGCTAACAATTAGAAAAATAGGATTATTGTATCACTATAGTGAATAGAATGAAATATAAGTATATATAGTGAATAAAATTCAGGAGCTCTGTAGGCAGACTTAGGAGGTTTGGGTACCTCTCCTGTTAACTTCAGGGCCCCTCCTGGAGGTACAGAAGCGTTTGGCTCTGCCCAAGGGAGGAAGGCAGCGTGCCTTTTGGGGTGCAGTTAGGGCTATGCCTGTATGTTGATGGCAAGATTTAGCACATACTTTCTTGGATTAATAGTCCTTCCTTGTGTAAGTACTCTGACTTAGTTCATAGAGTTATTTTTGTGAGTAAGAATGTTCTGAACATGCAAAGGATCTACGTACTTAGGTCCTCAACAGCTTGCTGGCTTGTAACCTCACAGTTTGTGGCATGGCCAAGCTGGGCACTGCCTTCGTGGGAAGGATGCGCTGCTGAGGCTTGCTGGGATCTCAGCAGCTTTGCTGATGTTGTTTGTCGCAAATGTAGAGCTACTTAGATAATTCTTTATGACATGCTACACTTGCATGGTGTGGGGCTTCTTTAAATTAAAGTTTTATTGAAGTAAATAATCGGAAATTCTGAAATGATTAAAAAAATTAGATTCTGATTAGTGTCATTCTATATCCTTTGATAAGGTGACAATTTGAATCACGCCAGCCTGCCAAATCAGAGCATCAAAACATCACAAAATGTTTTTCATATTTTACTTGGTCTCTTTATATTGTAATTTTTAATCTCTACATCTAGTATTACATTTTACTCAATTTATTAAGACGGCAAACAAGAAACTAATTTTGATGGCTTTGTTACTCTCAATTCAGGGAAAAAGGAACAGATTTCTTCATCTTTGAATGTACAATCTTAAAGCCTGGAACAATTTATATTGCTTTTTAGATACTGTACTCCGTTTAGTAAAATATTTAGTGCTATTATGATAGTGTAAACCATTAGACTGCAATTACACTAACACAGCACAGAGACTAATAGTTCTGTTGGAGCACAACAGTGATGCATGATTGCCCCATTAGGATTGGAAGTCTTGAAGCACTGAGGTTATTAAAAAAATTAATCACTGTTACAGTCTTGATTTTGTTAGATTGTAATAAAAATACCTTATTTATGGAAATAACTGCTATTGTGCCAACCTCTTAAAGAAGCATTAAAAAAAAATCCTAATAAGGATTCTTTGGATTATGATTATGAGGTCTTTTGCCTTGCTGCAGCTGGAAATCCAGAACTTCATCTGTACTTTCCCAAAAGTGTTATTTAGGCAGGTTGTACTGAGGCGTGTTTTCAGGACTCAGATGGAGCTGTTTTCACAGGTATTTGAGAGCAGTGTTTTAAAGGTTGTAAAAAATTTTAAGTCATATTGCTATCTAAATATTCTTTTTCAAAAATACCCAAACATACACCCAATATATTCACATGATTTCAAAGACAAGTATAGATGAAAGGTAGGAGGAAATATTTTCTTTTTTGCTACCTTGTTTAGCTTTTAAAGCATTTAATAAGAGAGTTTATATACACAGTCAGGTTTTCACAGCAACAGGGGAATAAGAAGCATTTTGAAAATAAAAAGGAGACTGTAAAATTTTTAAAAATGGGATCAGGCACTTAGGAGCTGCATTAACACTGGTAATAACATCTAACAAGTAAAAAAGAAACTGGATTTAATTTCAAATTGCTCGCATTCCTTTACATCTGTGCACGTGGGTGTCAGTAGCATATCTGCCTGTGCTTAATATAATCAGAGAAGAGACTGCAAAATGACTGAACTAGTCACCACTCAGCTAATTGCTGGGGACTAAAAACTGCAAGTATGCGAAGATAATTCTCTCTCCAACAATCCATATACTGAAAAATAAAGCAGAAAATCACTCTCAGCTGACAAATTTTATTTGAGAAACTAATTTAAAAGTTTAGAAAGAATTAATTTCTGAGGGTGGAAAGAAAGGCTGAGTTCAGGGCTGAAAATTATTTGTGTGTACTTCAAGAGTAGAACAAGAATGAGTTTTGCCTACAGTGACACACGAGCGATCCTGGGCTTACGCTGGTTTTGCGGGTATGAATCTGCAGCTAGCCGGGTGACCGGCTGGTGCAAGGGCTGAGCCACCCGCCATGCACCCGTGGTGCAGGAATGCACCCGTTGCAGCAGCGCTTGGAAAGAGATCGGAGAAGCAGAGATCGGAGGGAATGCGAAGAGTGAGAAAGATGGGCAGATTGAAAGGGTAAAGAGAAGGCAGGAAAAAGAGAGTGCACGCAATACAGGCAGAAACAGTGTTGTTCTGACCCTGAGTGATTCCTTGTCATGAGTGGTGGATGAAGAAAATTGTTAGGCTTTTGACAGTTACTAGGTATAGTTAGACAGTGTTGTCTGTGGTAGCTGGTTGCTCTTGTTTCTCTTAGTTGATGTGTCTTTCACATTCAAAAGTAGTTTAGGTCAGTGAAAATACACTTTAAATTTAGACTGATTAAACATTGTTTAACTTGCATTCTCTGAATTATATGTAAAACATATAGAATATGTCAACTGTCTGCATCTGCAATTAACCCCACACTTTAGTTTATGATAAAATTGTGGTTTTGATTAATACTGAATAGGGATTTGAAAATGGGTGGGCATAACTATTAAAACACTGTATTGTGAGAAAGGGGTGCATTTTAATGCAGAATTAACAAATATGACTCAAGGGTAGGAGGTATTACTTTAGAGAAATGATACGATTTAAATAAGGCACTTGAAAATAAGACTTTAAAATGTGTTTTAACGTTATAAATTCTGTGAATTGTGTCTGCTAGCTCGGTAGCAGTAGATTTGAAGTTAGTTTTTATAAGCTATGGTACAGAAGTGACCTGGACCCTATTTAAGGGTGCTCTGACATGGAGGGATCTTTGAAGTAGTGCAGAAATGAGCATGAACCTCTGACATTCAGGGTCACATCACAGTCCCTGGATTTGGACCAGCAGCTGGCCACATCCACCAAGGACCTGCGGGCTTGGGACTCTGCTGGCTGCCATAGAGGACAGCCCTGTGGCTGCTAATCTGCTCCAGGAACACCAGTTTCTTTCCTAGTGCCTGCAGAGTGCAGGATTCTTGATTCGGGTTCTGCAGATCCTGTGAGGCCAGGAAAAAAATGTGTAATTGGAAATATGGGAATGGCAGTATTGAAGGAACCTACTTCAAAGAGCTGGAAAAGCTTCAGCCTCTTCCTCCACAAATTCTATTTAAAGAATCCCAGGCAGACTACATCAGTGTACACAACACACAGACTTGTGATGTTTTCTGTGTATTTTAGAGACAAGTTGGATGTTATTTTCCCCCTTCTTTGGGATGCTTTCTAACAAGACTTACCTGCCCTTGTGCAATTGGCTCTTATCTAGATAATCTGGAAGAACTTCTACATAAAATGGAGCAACAAAAGTGCTGTGTAAAATGCTTTATGTTGTGTATTAGCAAATGAATGTAAAAGAGTCTCTGGTCTAGCCTTTTAGGGCAAATCTGGTTCCTCCTCTGTACCATCTGAAGCACTGATAACAACTTCAAGTGAAGCTTGGAGTGAGTCTGTACTTTGGGAAGTGGCTCTAGCTGCCTGTGCCTTGCTTTGGCTGCATCTTCTGGCTGTTGTCCACAGTGGCTGTTGCTGGGTTTTGAAGCTCTCTTCTTAACTGGACTGTTATGTTTTGCTGCTTAAAATGAACTCTGTCTTTGAATACTGTAGCTTTCTGAAGTATGATCTTTTGTGGCACTCTTGCAGGTTTGTTTGGTTTTTTTTCCTGGTTTTCTAGAGTAATGAAGCAGATACAGGCACGCTGGTGTCTCCAGGGCACTCACTAACCATTGAATGTATTGCTGCATTTCAACCACATTTGATGATGTGGGACAGAGCTTCAAAGACACGAAGTTTCTCGGAGTACAGCTACATAAATACTGCATAACTGCTCACCTTTAAATGAACGTTAGAGACATGTTACACATGCCCGATGGGGAAATAATTCTTAAGATGCCAGAAAAACTCAAAAAGGAGCAAAGCTGAAGGCAGCCCAGCTGTTAGCGGTGCTGCTGAGGAGCCGCTGGCTGCCCCCGTGCCCTGGTGCTGGCCCTTGGCCGGGCTGCAGGTCAGGCCGGTGCCCCTCGCCTGCCTCTGCCTTACTGCTGCGGCATCGTGCAGCATCTGCGCAGTGGCCCCGGCTCTCGGGCAGCAGTTAGTGCCCGTCCTGTGCATCCTTCCCAAACGCAGCTGGCGAGATGGGGCTGGCCGCTCTGGGGCGTGCGCTGGCCTGGCCTGAGGGCTGCTCGGAGTCTGGAAACTTCTTGGTTTTCTGACGCGCCGCCGTGCTCCTGCTTATACGTGTGGTATCCTTCCCAGGCTGCGCACCACACGTCTGTCTCCTGTGTCCCTGGGGTACCTCCGCGTGCTTTGCTGGTGTCTTGTACTAGCAGAGCTAATCTTAGCACTGTCTTTCTTGATTCCAGTTTAATGCAGTTAGTTAGGATTTTTAAGTACTTTGACTTGTTTTTTCTCAAATACCAGCTGTCAGAAGCACACATAGGTCTCATGAAACAGGTGCAGTTTTTGAACTGATTTAAAGGAAGAAGGGAGAGACATTTGGTAAATATTAATTGGCAAGCACTCTGAGTAAGGACAGCAGACAAAATGGAAAAAAAAGGAGTTTGGGACTGCCTCACAAATGGAATTTTTTTTTTTTTTAGAAAAAGGGGATGCGGGTATAATTTGATTCTGTTTCTGTGGAGCCCTTTATGAGGCTGTATCCCTTTGACCCATTAAGTGGATGGGAGCATTTGTTAACTAGTTGTGTGGCACCTCACAGTCATCATCTTTGTCAGTGTTATTCTTTTTTTTTGATTCCTTCTATGTCTTCTAATATTCAAGAGATGTAGTAAAAATGCTAACAGAGGAAAAAAACATGGAGATTTTTTTTCTCAAGTAACATATGTTGCACAAGCTTACCTGAGAACTATTCAACATGAAGCGAATCCAGGAGTCCCAGCCCATTTAAATGCTACCTTGGTTTTACGACAATTATATTACAGTTTCCCAATCTATGGACCTAACTTGCAAGAAATATTTGTAGATGAAATTTCATGGATAGAGGTAGAGAAAATGCCCCTTTATTCTCTGATGATGTTGAAGTCTAAAAAAATATTGCCTGTATGGACAAACAGAAGATAATTTATTTATACTAGCTGGTATATTATTACACATTTTTCAGTGCAATTTTTATTTATTACTGACTGAAATAATGGAACTTTGACATTGGAAAGAAGAACTCTTTGTGTCCAGAAAGCAAGAAGGGTGCGGATTGCATCAGCCTCTTTCCCCCTTGTGACTTTTCTTCGTTTGCAGACTGAATCCTCTGGTAGTTGTGTGCTCAGAGTTTCACGTGGAGCACTTCAACACAATATGCCTGCTTTGGGGAGTGGGAGGAACGGTGCACTCTTAACAAGTGTCCTTGAGGCGGTGAACAACAGGAAGGCATGTTGCCACACATCCTCCTTTATTTATGCACCTGGAGTGCAAGGTAACCTGCACTAGGGTCTGCCGTTGGAGAAGGCGCAGCGGTGTCGTGGAGCTCTGAAAGTTCAATAAAAACAATGAAAGACGTGCAGCTTCTCTGTATCTGCTCTGCATAATGGTGACTGGTTTTTGCAGTGCCTGGACGCTCAGTCGCCCTGGGATTTAGTGAAGGACGTGAAAAACAAGTGCACTTGCTCCATTTCCAGACTATCAGCAGGAAGTAGGTAGAGCAAGTCAGAGAGAAATGTAGCTTTTTAGATCATTAAAAATCCATTTTCATTAAAAGCCAAGTATTGCAGTGACATAATTATTTATACATTCATTCCCTGTCTGTCTGTGCCTTACAGATACAGTGAAAAGAGAGCCTTTTCATAACAGTTTTAAAGCCTAAGTGAAAGAAAAGCATTCTATTTACCTTGAATATTACTTACATGGCATACTTGTTTGGTTTTTTCACACTGTATTGGATGGCAATTACTCTGCATTCTTTCTTTACCACCAGTTCCTTTTGTCCTATGTATCTATCATTTGTTTATATTTTCCACCTATCTATCTATTTCCTCTTTGTGCTTAGAGTTGGTTGCAAATTATATTTGTGATGCAGGGAGCTTTCAATCTGACTGTCTTGATATTATTTTATGCAACCGTGACTACCGTAAAAATTTGCTTTACTGCCTCTTTTGTGTTATTGATTCAAGCCCATTTCAGAATTAACTTGTTTGGAATGATCTGGCAATGTTGTGTGCCCCAGGTTCTCTCAGGAAAAATTCATATCTCATAACTAAATGCAATAAAATGTTCAAATATATCTAAACACAGTTATATTTTGAATTTAGATGAAAACCTTATGGAGTCAATCAAATATACAAGGCATGTGTAAGTTTTAATTCTAGGCTTACAAGTATTGTATTGCAGAAAAAAAGTATTCAGAGACCAACTTTTTCCTAGAGGTCTGTCCCTTATGTATGCTTTATGAAATGCCTAATCACATCATTCATGTTTCCATCCTGAATTGGATGGACATAATTTTGACATTTGGACTGTAGGACTGTTTCTGTAATTTGAGATTATTACCTTAATTCATTTAGGGATTCAGTCTTTCAAATCTTAGTGTTACATTTGTCCTCATGGTTAGGGAGAAATATTTGTGTGCTGACAGTCAAGGGAAAGTGATTTACAAAAATAAATCTTCCTTCATTAATGGATTGATAGGTAAATTTTGAGCTTTCTGTTACAAATGGAGAAAATTAAATGCTAGTATAAACAAGGAAAATTATAATATGAGTTAATTATGACATTAAAATGCCCAGGTGTTCGAAATTGTTCACTGACATCAGATCCCAGTCCTGAATTATCTTTGACTGACCTGTAAAACCAGTCATATCCTGAAAAGCTCATCTCCGATTGGAATTTTTTTCAGGTACGCAGAAATGTGAAGTACACCTTGAATGACCCAATAGTTTTAGCCTTTCAATTTTACAGCCATCCAGACTCCTCTGCCCAGATACCCACCATGAAGAGGGCATCTCCTGAGCTGCAGATTTCGGGTGTGGTAGTGTGCCTTGGGCTGGTGACAGAGGCCAGGGAGCCTCCTGGCACCCGCACAGCCCCGACCCACCTCCCTTGTGCTGCTCGCTGCCCTGGGCCCCCAAGGGTGGCCCAGGTGTCACTTCATTCCAGGAGCCAATGGGGCTTTTTGGCTGGTGGAAAAAGCTGTATGCCAGCCACCCTTTAAAATGTTTTGGCAATCGTGGATCTGGAATACAATTTCTCCCTTTTTGTTTCCCTTCATAACTTTTTTCTTGACTGGTCTCTCGTAGTTCTTTACTAATCTTTTTATTATCTTTCAGAGTACCGAGCCTTTCTCAAGTGTGTATATTAAATGAGTGGAGAGGAAAAAGCTACCCAGCGTGAGTACAAAACAGATGCATGTATATCCTGAGATGAGTGCATTATGGATAAAGAACTATTATCATTCTTCCCACATTCTCGTTTCTGTCTACTTATGAGATATATACGTGTGCCTTGTTAGCAATGATGTTATAATGCAAAAGCTAAAGTTTTCATATCGGAGGAAACATATATTGTTAAATGAGCTGAGAACGTTCTCCCAAGGGTTAGCATTTCTCTTGTACGTGTGAAATCCTACAGAAATAAATGGCCCTATTATTTTAATTGGATCTTTTGGTATTAGAACATCTTTCTTTGTACTGCAGTAAAGAACCTTCTTTTTCTTCCTTCCCTGAAAATGTGAAATGAACAAACACAGACGATGCATCAAAACATTTATGACTTCAGTGGTAGAAGACTATACCAATATATACAGATGCACATACGCATAGATAAATTAAGTCTATCTTTTATGATGTATTCCTCCTTCTCTCTGAAAATATATAAATAGGGTTTCTAGTTTTAAAATAGGTATGATTGAAATTTTGCCTTGTTCTTTTGGCTGATACCTTGTTTACAATACTGAAAATGACCAAGGTGCTTAAAAAAAACCCTAAAAACCCCCAAAACGCCAAGAAAAAAGGTACTGTTCTTTAATCAGAACATAGCAGAAATTTTTCAAAAAGGATTGTATCTGTTTAATAAATTAATTCATATGTGGGTTCTAACGGTCCTAACAGTTGTGAATAGACTTCAGTTCTTCAAATGCTTGGACTATGTGCTTAATTTGCTCCTATGAGTGAGGGATTATACAGTATAATAGATTAAACTTCCATGGACCATTCTAATCTGTTTTGTAGGAGATCACAGAAGTAAGTGAGGAAGTCTGTTTATCGCATTGTGATCAGAAGCACAATAGAGTAGAAAATTTTCTGTGAACATAGGCTTGAAAACTAATTTGTTGGTATGTTTGTTTCCTCTCTTTTCTGCAGCTGTTCAATTACAAACTGTTACTGCTGGTCAGAAAACCAAATATCTATTCTCTAGGGTAGCTACATTGTACTCCAATGTTTGAAGATTTGGTTTCTTTTATAATTGGAATGAAATATTGATTTTTTTTTTTTAAGGAATTTTCCCACTCCTCTGTGTGAATACTAGCTGAACATGCTCATGTATGTGTGCACTCAGTGTTTAATATATGGATACAGTAATGATATAAACCTGAAAACAAAATTAATTGCAATTACAGAGGCAAACCAATTTTTTACCATGCAGAAAAGATCAAGGAATGAGCAAAATGAGAAAGTTATAGGGTTAGAGTTTATTGGATTTTCTTGTTTGCTTTTTACCAGGTCTGTTTAAGTTTTATAAGGCCAAGTAAGCTTTGAGGGGAAGAATACTTGTAGACCAACTAGTCACCAAAAACTGGGTAACAGCCCTTTTAGAAGTCACCAAATATTGCTGTTCAGCCCTTCGCTGAGGGAGGATCTTGTGGCCATGTGTGGGATGAGGACCGCCCAGCTCAACTTCAGCGGCTCTAATACAGGATGAGGGTCTTTGCAGGCGCCAGCCATGTGCAGCTTGCAGAGGGATGCTAGCTTCAGTTATTACCATCGCGTGCATGTGTAACTAAATATCTACTGGTCATATATTTATTACCTAGGAGAAGAAAATACAGCTGCAGTGACAAGCACTGAATTGTCTCAGCTTGAGTGTTTCTCCCCTCAGTGGAAATGATGGATTTTGTTTTTCATCTCTTCATACAGAATGATCTGCTATTTTGAGCAAATTAACGAGATAACTTGCTACTTACAAACAAAGTAGGTCAGAATTGTTCTAGCATAAATTGCAGTAGCTCTCTGGGAATTAGTGCTGTTTTCCCTATTCGCTTCACCAACAACCTGTTTCAGTGTGTGCAAACCTCCTGTTGGGTGCTGCTCTTACCGGGTGCTAAGGGCTGCCTGGCTCGAGCCCACTGCTGCGGGGTCGTGCTGCCAAAGCATGGGGTGCCTCGCGGCGCCTAAGCCTTGGCACAGCACGTTGGAGCAAACAGTGTCTTGCAGCTGTTTCCATAACAACACACTTGTTAGAAAATAAATATTTGCTCCACTTTCACAATTGTCATGTTGCTAAGAATTAATTTATATTAGTGGTTTTTCCCTCTTTGTGTTTGAGAGCATTTTAGAAATAACCCAGAAGTGTTTACAGGACGATGCAGCATCTGAGACCATTGCAGCTGGCTGTGCCTTACTGTGCACTCACCCTGTTGAGGAGTGGGAGCTGGTAAAAAGCGCTCTGGTTTTGGTTAAAAGTTAGATCAGATCCTGATCTGCTCTGTAGAGCAGTCTGGGGGACAGCTGTGCGGATGGGACTGGGAGCAGCAAGCAGTACAGCCAGTGGGACAGCAGGGCAGGAGGCAGATGTGGGGTGGGAACAGCTTCAGATGGCCCTTCACTGATGTCCTCTGCCACCACTCCTGGCTCTCTGGTGTTCTCCAAACTCTTACTACCGCCCCATGTGGTGCTGCCCCATGTCAATCCTCACAAGTGAAATCGCAAGAATGGGAAATGTACTGTGGTAGTGCTGTAACGGTAAGTGTACGCTGGGCTATATTTTTGTAATTTTGGGCTATTTTTGAATGGATAATTATGGATAAATGTATAAAGGATAGTTATTTCTTAATATTTCTTGTAGTACCTTCTCATTTGAGCATTTAAGGACTATGACTTCTGATTTTTAAGAAATAATTTCCTTGAAAATTCTGGAAATTCAACCAGTGATGCAATCATTCAGATTTATGAATCTTTGTGGAATATATGTGATCAGTTTTTTTAATAGGAAAATTTTCTTGTAGGAGGAAATTTTTGGCTACTTTCTACTGGTTTTCTAGCTGTGTGAATAAAGACTGATAGAACTCTGGCCAGAAGTTCAGCCATGGCAGCATTAGCAACTGCAGTAATACTGTCGTGCAGCATGTTATCAGGTCAGCTGTATTTTCTTATCTTACTCTATTCTGCTAGCAGGTCACACTGGTATTACCTGAAGCCCAAATGTGTTTTCCTGCTCTGTTGGGATTCTTTTATGTTGTACCCACCAGGATGGCATCTGTGTGCCATAAATACCATGAGTAGCATCTCTCATTCATCACTAATCGTGAAACTGATGTTTGTCACCAATGTGTAATAAGGGACCAAACACAGCACAACTACCAACACAAGACCTTTTGTCAGAGCTGAGTGTCATTGCAGTTGTTATTGCATCCCATTCAAAGCAGGGATTACTGAAGTGTTTGAGTCCTTGTTTAACTGTGGTTCATCTTTCAGCGTTATGAAAAGTCTCTTATCTCTCAGCTGTTAATCCAGAGTGACACAGTACAAGAGCAGCTCTAGAGCAAAACTTCAACCCTTGGAGATCAGGAATAGTTGAGCTGACCCTTGCTGCTAGACAGGCAGTAGTATTTGGCCACTGATTTAAGGGAAGAAAAAGGTGTAAACTGGAGAAAAAAATAGTGACTGTAGAACAATAGGTCCATTTTAAAGAAGTAGGACCTTACAGTCTATGTGTGTTTATACTGAATAGGTGATTTATGTAAAGATCAAAGGAAAAGTCTTTTTTTTTTNTTTTTTTTAAATCCTGGAAGCTTGTTCAATGCCTAGGTGTGGCTGTTCTTACTGCAGGACTTCTCACTGAAATGCTATAGATCTTCTAAAAGACAGAGGAATTTGGCTGAAGGAGAATAGGTCTTCATTTTTGGAAGTCACATTGTTCATACTGTGCAAATACTTTCTGAAGACCATCAGAGACATTCTTGTAATTTGATATACATAATGAGCTAAGTGAATACTGACCAACTGAGGAAGGTGAATGAAAAGGGCACAGATCAATTTGATAATGATTAATTTGCTTAATGTCAGTCTGGTGTTTTTAAATTTGTTCATAGAGAATTTTTCAATTACATTAGGATTTCTGCAAGAACTAGGATTAGAGAAGATGTATTCAAATTGATGAACTGCCTAACATGCATGAGGGGCATCTTTTGCTCTTGTTTCTGCTGTCATATGTTTTATGTAGGCTGAGCCTGTAACAAACTGTGCTTGATCCAGGGGGTCTTTTTATATATGGTTAGAACAAGCCTGAACAATGCTATACAATTAGGCTGGTAAATCAATATGTTTATATAACATAGTAAGATGACATAACGTTAATCTTGCAAGAACTTAAACATAGCTTCTTCAGCACCCAATGGCTCTATCAATGGAACAAAGGAGTTCGTTCTTTAATAATTAGCCTGCTATTTATATTGCTAGTGTAACCACTAGAGAGAGAGACAAGGCCACATACCTAAGCTAGTAGACGTTGTTGAATATTGACTTCAATATTGATGTAGTTGGAGGTTGGGGTTTTTTTGTGGCCTTTCTTCATATTTGTGTTTTAATTTAACAAATTAGGAAGAAAAGAATGTTTGCATCCTTTCAGGACTTACTATGAACGCGAAGCATGGAGTCAAATGGGAGTATCAATAGTGATGAGTGTCAGATGGGCAACAGAATAGTGATGGGATCTGAAGGGCAATACAATTTATTTTGCAAAAGGAAGTGTGCATAAGGGGGGGGGTAATGAATTCTTGTGGTAAAGTGTGGGAGTTTTAAGAACACATTTAAAACCTGTCCTGCAAATGTAGTCCTTCCAAAAAGTCTTTGAAAAATTACTGATGTTATATTCCTAGACCAGTTGCGGGCATCATACTCTTTTGTCTTTACATGTATCCATGCCAGAATTTTCCTTGGGGCAGAATCTGTGTCTTTTTCTTCATCTGCCTTTTGATGTAGCATGCTGAAAAATCACATTATGGATAGTGTAGGGGCTGGATAGGGTAGGAACAGGAGGAAAAAGGTATTACAGCAAGGTACGTATTGAATCAATCCAGATATTACAGTAGGGTACATATTGAATCAAGCCATACAATGCACGGAGAAAGAAAATAAACTCTAAAACATAGGATCATAGTCTTTCAGAAGGGCCCGTTTGGATTGCCACATCCAGATGCACCTAGAGAGGCAGATTTTGGGGACTGAAATATTACTTAAATATCCCATATTGCCCAGTGAGAGCTTTGCTCTTGGCTTAACAGAGCACAGGATGGATTCCTAAGCGCAGGATTTTGACTAAGTTGAGCTGTTCATGGTCCTTGATAAACCAGAGGAAAAGGTGTGTGACCTCCACTCTCCCAGGACTTCTCTGTGCCCAGAGCTGACCTGGCATCAACTTTCAATATTTTCACTGAAATTCATGGGTGGAAAAAACTCTGTACGTGGCAGGCAGTTGAGAGGACTGTGGAGAAACACGCGAGAGACTGTTTCTGCAGGGGAGCGCTGCTTTGTCAGGAAACCTGTCTCTGCTCCGCCTGGGACTCTGTGGGCTGCCAGTGCCGCTGCCGCCAAAGCGTAACAGCAGTGCAGGGAAGGTGGTTTCACTTTCTGTGGAAATAAATAAATGGTGTATTTATTTGTTTTGGTTTTTTTTCCCTTTTTCTTTTTTTTGCGCAGTACATTGGCTGCGCGAACGTGTGTTAGAGCTATATAGTCAATTCATTTTCCCTTACTGCAAGTACATGTTGGAAAATTAATAGAGAGCAAGTAAAGCAGCAGCTCTCAGAAAAAAGATTAGAAGAAACAAAGGGCATCCTTAAAAGCAAAACATTAATGCTAATAATATTTGAAATATGCATTGCATGAATTTACATATTTATGTAATGTGAAAAACAAGGGGTTTTTTGTGAATTCTTTTGGGTCTATACTTTTTTGGTTTCTTTTCCTTTTAACTTTCAAAATAATAGGTACCTACTTTCAAATGAGGGCCTCTAAAAACTACTAAATTTGGAGGTGTCCAAGCTTACTCCAGAATGTGTAATTTCTGTTCACTTTTGCTGATTCAAATTTCTGAATGTGGGATTCTTTGTCTTCTACTTTGAAATCTCCTCTTAAAATGAAGCCCTCTATGACATTTTCCCTTTTATGCCCAGGATTTGTCCTTAGAAACACATCCTGACCTATCACAGACATGGGTAAGACAATAATTTAAGTTTAATGAGCCAGACTTCCCCACTTCCCCCCCCACACAAAGCAGAAAGGATACTACTAGCAGGTTTCTATTTTATATGATATGCACATGACTTGTTTTTAACTTGAAAGTGCCCACTTACAAAAAATCTTCTCTTATTCACTAGTGATTTTGTTCCACTGTGCAGTGTCATTTTCCTCTTTCTTCCTTCTTTGCAACCCCTTTTCCCCATCTTCCTCTTCTTTCTTTTCTTTGTTCTATACCCTTTTTATATGTTGTATAGATTTCCCTTCCCTCAGACATTTTTACCATTTTCAAGCATAAAATAGGGCCTCTCTTCTCCTCCTGCAGCTGCGACCCCATCCCCTGCTGTACCAAATTGACACTTCTGCGAGCAGCAGCTCTACTCAGTCACTCGAAGGCTGCTGCTTTCACAAGTGTTGATTTAGTGCAGCAGGGGATGATGTGCCAGCTGTAAAACTCAGACAAAAATAATAATAATAATAATAAGCCCCTATGAAAAATCTTATAATAAGAAGGAAAAATAAAGGGTGGGAAGGAGAGGAAGGTAGTAAGGGGCTAGGCAGGGGGAGGAAGGGGAGCAGAGGTCCCTGGGGCATGGTGGGGTTCCTGGCTGCCCAAGGACTGCAGTTACTTAATCGTTACAAATGCAACTTTCAGACAACAAGATATTTGACATTTTAATTCTTAAGTTATATATTGTATGGTCCATGGGTGCACAGGCTGAATTTCTTAGAAATATATAAATAGCGTGTTGTTATTTAAAGCACGTAAATGGAGAGTTCCTTCTGAACCAGCCCTGATTTACCCTCAGTAATGTTCCCAGAGAAAATCATTTACCACTTATCGGTGTCAAAGTATTTAATAAGAAGTTGTATTTCTGCTGTAGAACTAATAGGATTCCTTAAAGCTTCTGATGGGCTAACATTCTCTAACACAGTCTCCAAGCTCTCGGAATAATGTCTGTTCATTCCTATTGATTTATTCTTGTTAAGTTCCTCAGGTATTTTCATAAGGGAGGCAAAGCCCTGGCTTTCCACTCATTCACGGGTTGTGTGGCAGGTGCTTGTAACATCTGCTCAGAAACCACATCTGTAGAGATGCCAGCATGGCCACAGCGATGCGCTGATATAGCATGTCTGCATGGCACAAGGTCTGTGCCTTCCACCGGCGCTGCTGGGCAGCATCGGCAGCACGCTGATGGTTTGCTGTAGTGGGAATCTCCCCTCCCACACTGTGGTAAAAGGTGCAGGCTCATCCAGCCTTCCTTAATACCTTGCAGCACAAAAGGCAAACCCTAACGAGGGGGCTCAAGCTGCCAGATTGAGAAAGGCTCTTACCATATCTTTGATATCTGTGATGTTGGAGCAGCCCTTCAGCTGTCACAAAAAAAAAAAAGGAGAGAAAAAAAAGGAAAAATAACCCTTTTTGATTCAAAATGGAATCGTCCAGAAATTTTGTTTTGACAAGATGATGTTGAAAAAAAAAATTATTGCATATTTACTGATTACTTTTTAAAATTTTAATTCTCAGCCACTGACTCATCAAATCAATCATTTCCATGGCTCTAATGTTTAACTATCCATCAGTGATCTGGAGCAGTGAATGAAATACATTATGTACTAAACATTAGTATTGGTAGTGACATAAACGTATGATAAGACAGGATGATAGCAAGATGGACATGCAGAACATAATTGGGAGCATACTTCCCAAAGTAAGTTCGGCGTCTTTTCTTCTTGTGTACAAGTCAGTATGACAGACTGTAATATTCATTAACACTGTTCACAGTGTCAGCTGGGTTAAACTAAATAGGAATTAGTACTGGAAGATGTGTGGTTTCAACTGGTGATCAAGATAGTAGCTCTGAACTAACGTAGTCTGTCTTGTCAGTGGAGACTTGAAAGGTGCTAATACATGTGTAACAAACACTATTGTTTGTTTAAATTTGATTATACATGACATTTGCCAGGTATGTGTTGAGAGTGTGGAAATTTTCAAAGACTCTTGGGAAGCCCTTTTCTTGTAAGTTTATTTCAGATCATGGGTTTGGATTGTCTTTATGTTAATGGGAAATAACGATATACTTAAAATTAAGCATATACTTGAAAACCGGTGTATTGAGGTTGTATTTGGCAGGTCTTGGGAAAAATTTCCGTTGCCTAAAAAGCAGCTGCTTTTCAGCATTTAAAGAGATGCTTTGTAATAGGCTTTCACAATGATCACCTTTGTAATCTTGCTGTTCATCATATTAATTGAAGAAGCTCCTTTCTGGTCACCTTTGGCTGTTCAGCAGCATCAAAGCATCAAAAGCTGAAGAAACTTAGAAAAGACGTAATAGATCATTCAGTCCATTTTTCTGCCAATGTAAGATTACTTCATAGAGAACATTTTTTAGTGTTATGTCAACTTTAGTTTTTAAAATCCCAAGTGAAAGCTTCCATATCTCTCCTTAAGAGACTATTTCACAGGCTAATACATCTTGCTGTCAGGAAGATTTTCCCGATACTCTATTGAGCTTAAGCTTTTTCTTTCCATTATTTCTACTTGTATCCCTTTCCCTTGATGGCTTTACACACTTCAAATATTTATAGATTATTATATTTTTCCCTTAAGAAGTTGTTCTTGAAACTTTCTTCAGTTTATCAGTATCTTTTTGGTTTTGAAAAACCCACCTAAGACCTTCTAGGCTGAGAACTACATTTACTATCAAACCATACTACAGTCAGGTGCTCACCACAGCATTTTCTTCAGGTCCTTTTTCTCAGGGTCCAACAAATGTAGGACATTCTAGCTAAGAGAAATCTGACAAGTAGAGTGATTTGAGAAAGGTGTCTCTGCTTTCTTTCTGCTTCTCAACACACAGCTGTTCTGGCTGTTGTGAATGAGGACCCTCAGCTGCTACTTGGTTCTTAAGCTCCCACCTCTTGGTGCTCTGCTTCACAGAAAGCCTGCATCCTTCTTAGTCTTTGTACTTCTGCAGCTCACACAAAATTCACTTCATTCTTGTGAAGTGCAACTTCTGTGGTCAGGGCTCAGGATATTTCCAGGGAAACAGAAGGCAAGAGAAGGAGGGTGATGCTCTACTCTAGTCTGAGGTCTGGTTTGGAAGTCCTGGGTTGAATTTTAGCTCCTTATTTTGAAGAAACTAAAATATGTCCATGCAGACAAATGCAGAGAGCTATAACCAGTTCTCAGGTGGACTTACCAGCATGGACCAGTCCCATGTTTGTGTAGTTCAGTGTTGCAGAAGGGGGGCAGCCTGTGCCAGCTCTGAGTGCAGGCAAGCCAGTGCGTCACTGGCACGGAGAGACAGGCTCCACTTCTCTGCACGTCCTTTCCCTGCCACAGGAGGGAAATGGTAGCAGTCTCCTGCTGTGTGCTGATGGACACTGGTGCTATATGGACCATCTACTGTATGCAGCTGGAAAAATTGTAATGCAACATAGATTGTTATTAGTGATGAGTGTTCTGTCTTGCAGAAAAGGGAAAAAACCTGAAATGGCTTACATGGTATTTGACTGTCATTTCTAGCCTGGTTTTCTAAGGAAATGCTGTCTGTTAACCTTCTCTAATTACTTTTGAACACAATGGACAATTTCACAGTTGAGTCCAGTGGTGGTAGAGGTCCCAATGGGCCCTGTGTGGTGACTTTGAAATCAGCTGGGGCACTTTTGGGTCCCCTGACTGGCAAGCATGGTGCACACCTGAAGGCATCATGGCTGGGTGGCATTGGAGGAGTCCAGGAAAATTTTGGAGAGGCAGTGTGGGGAAGGAGGGCATGGTAGGGAGTTTGGGCACTTGTGGGTGAGTCAGAAGGCAGAAAGTAGTGTTTTTCTGTTCAAAGAACTTGAGCCTTTCCTAAGGATTTTTCAGACCATTAGACACCCAACGCTTGTCTAATTGTTTTTCCAGAATCAATATTTAAACTCACATTGATTTCTGCTGACATGCAATGCTTAGGATTCCGGCTGTATTGCTGAACTTGAGATCTCCATGTTTCACAGAGGCTTAGTTGCCACAGCTGTCTGCTGCCTTCTGAAGTTTTGAGCACAGTTTCCCCGAGAAGCGTGCAGGGTGGAAACGCCACTCCGGGTGCCCTCGTAGCCTTTGTAAGTGCTACTACCTACCAGGCTGCTGTTTCTCCATCTGTTTCACAGGGAAAGCCTGTGCCTAGTGTGCCTGTTCCCAGGTCTGCTTTCTGCTATCCTCTTCCTTTTGACTATTTCAAAGCATTATCCCTAGATCTTTTAGCTTATTTTATTCCTTTTTGTGTGTCTAATTTCTGGACACTGTTATGTGTACTTTCTGCTTCTGCTTGCAATATTTTCCAGATTCACATCTTGCACAGTTCTTGACAATGAGATTTACTGCCTACTATAGACAAGTCAGTGCCTTTATTTCTATATTTAATCCTAAAGAGATTACTTTCAAATGTATTTCTAAAACAGGTATAAAGAACAGTGTTTACTAGCAAGTGTCCCCTAACTTCTTTTCATTGAGAAATGGAAGAAAGAGAGTAACGATTTTGCACTTCTGCTGACTACTCTGCTTGACTGATTCACAGGATATTTGCTCTTAACATGTTGTAAGAGTTTAAAAAAATAAAAAAGTGTCAAACTTTTTTTGGCACCCAGCTACAGTAGATCCTGTTAGAAGAAACATATGGCCTCACACTAACAGTGTTAAAGCACTGCTAAAGTATTGCATGCATGACATTGACAAATTTCCTCCAAGCTTTTTGTTTTCTGTGCTATTAAGCATTCAAAGTCCAGTATTTCATTACCACTGATGATACGGAGAGCCTTATTGACATTCTATCCATCTGTTCATAACATGCATTATTAAATGTGAAGCAACTAGTAGGTAGGAGTGCACTTGCCAGCTGTGCAATGAATTCTCAGCAGTTTGGTGCCCTCTATAAATTTTCTAGTATTCTGCCAGTTTCTCAACATTATTTACAATGGGGATATTTTTTTTTTTTTTTGGTGCTACACATTGTACAGAGAAAAGTTGCTTCAAAAGAATTCTCTGTGTTGTTATCCTTAATGTGCAATCTTTAGATATAGTTTCAAAAAGCACAGGAGTCTTTTAACATAAAAAGACTGTCTCTGATATCAGATCTCACTAACTACAATTTTGGTTATGTGGTGTTTTTTCGGTTGGCTGGTGGTGTTGTCATCCCCCCCACCCCCTTCTTCCTAGGAGCAAATCTGCTGCACTACCTATGAACAGGACAGTAGGGCCCCAATGAGTCACCCTACTCGTATATTTTTGGAACCCAGAGGAATTGGTTTGACTATTTACAGATTATAACAGTTGGTAGTTGAATGTTTTATTTTCATTCCCAGTTGGTACAATATGTTCACAGCTGATGCTAATGGCTTGCCCATTTGATATCACATATGGTCCACTGTTTGGGTCTCCTAAAGCTTTCTTTTGTGGTCAGGCTGCTTTAAAACTCTCATATATTTAGATTTGTTCTGTCTGCTGGGAAGATGACTATGAAACTCTGAAACTTGGCAGCTGTAGAGAAAATCAGTAATTCTGTTGATAAAGATCCAAAGAATTTGGGTCAAAGTGTCCAAGAAAGAATATCTTTATATAAAATTGAATACAAACAAATGCCTTAGTAGGTCACGTGAAATTTAAAAGAAATATCCTTTTGTCTTTCCTTGTCTTTGAAGCTGTGATTGAGTTACCCTCCAGTGTTTCAGCACCATTGACTGTCATGAGGACTACTTTCAGTAGGTGTTTAGTTGCATTGCAAAACAATTTATGCAGAATTTGTATTGCTTAAATCATTATTTGTGTTTTTATTTGGATGTTACTTTTATGGTAACGTTTTATGAAAGGAGAAGATCTGAAAAGGCAAAGTAATTTTTCCTTTGGTTTCTAGAATTAAGAGCATAGGAAAAGTGAACTAAACCAATATGAGAACAAAAATTAAAATTACAAGCCTGTCTGAAGTTCTTATGATACACAAGTGTTTATACCAACTCTAAAACATAACTGATAAAGCCACAATCTCATAAAAAGATTATTTCCAAAACTATTGCATTACCCTCTGAGAGCTGAAATTCTCATTTATTCATAGGAGTAGATCATAATAGCTCTAATTCCCTGAGAAGTGGGCATTGTATGATAATTGAGCAGGCTAGTACATTAATTGTCCTCCACTTCACCTCTAGATGTTTAACTCCTTATCTAGTCAACCAGCAAATAATAGCGCTCACTTATTTGTGCCTTACTGTTCAAATAATTTTTCTGACTGGGTAATTCATTTAAAATAAAGCAGAATAAGTGTATTCACGTGGAAGGGACATTGAAATCATGTTAGATTAACATATTAAATGCCATTTATTGGTAGGATAGGGGTTTTATGGTTGTATTTTTTCAGTCATACAACTTTAACTGAATAACAGCAATGTGATTTTGCATGCAGGAGTATTTATCTAACTAATGGGACAGGTTTAGCAGTTCTTACCGCATGGCTACTGCTTTCTTATAGCCTCTCTGTTCTCCGTCACCGATGCTTGTTAGGAGAGTAGGTAAGTGCGTGTTGGAAGTGGTGCATGTGCCTGTGATGTCTGGTTCCTGTCGGTGGACTGAATGAGGCAACTGGTGTTAGGAGAAAAGGCTTTGGCTTGTTTAGTTTAAGATGAAAATGTGCATTTTGCTGGTTTAGAGTCAGCCTCTGGAATCAGATTGAAATAGAGCTAAAGTAGGAGCCTTTTTCAAGCGAAAAAAATCAGTATTCGTCTTGGAACGCTACAGAGCAAATTGATGTGTTCTCTTCAGGGAAAAAAACCCCCAACAAACCCCAGTGTTTTTGCAAATGAAACTAGTAGATAAGAAGTAAAATTCTGCCCTCTACTATAAGCAGTCTCAGGGACTCAGAAAACGACAGTAACACTTTTAAGAAGTTCACTGACCTTGAAATGTCTTAAAAAAAGACTGAGGAGATCAAATTATTAATGAATAATCTCAGCAAAGGACTGGCTGCCTAATGATGTTGCACAAAGCATTTGTTAGACAAGTGTTGGTCAAAATCTGGAGAACTGACAGTACCTAAGAGAGCTTAAGAAGTTAGCAACATGTTGCCTCTCACAACTTATTAGATAGAAATGGAAGATTATGCAGGATTTCTCATAAATAGCAGAACTAAATGTTAAGAGCTAGAAACAATACCGTTGAAACATTATTTTCATACTTATATAAACAAATCACAAGTCCACAAGCCTCCAGGAGCAATGACTTGTGCTTTGGCTTGTGGGTATCTAGCAAAACCGGGGTATCACGATGCAAAAGTGGTCATAACATGGGTATCCTACATAGATGAGCATGTCCTCAGGGGTCCATACATATCACGGTTTGGGGTGGCTAAGCCTGTTTTGAGGGCACTGTGGTAGTCTTTGCATGGCGCTGAGGCTGCGCCAGAAGCGCTTGTACATAGCTAGCTATGGAAGAGCAGCAGGGTAGTGTGGCGGCAGCTCTGCTGCTTGTTGTGGAGGTGATGTGTCTTGTGCCTGCTCTGATGTCATACCATCACCTGGGAGGCAATCACAGCACATCCCCTCTGTGCTGTGCAGCCTCTCCTTCCCTCTGCTGCATCGGTTCTGGCCTCGCTGCAGCCTTGAGGCAGGAGTGCAGGAGGCTCTTGCCAAGGTGGGTTTTGCAGCGCGTTGTCTGTGCCAAGAGGGTCCTGTTAGAAAGAAGGGTTATGCTGACTATGGTCTCTGACTAATGAGACACAAATTTAGTGGTGAGTGCTTAATAACGTTCACCCTTAAGATTTCAAAGCAGCTGAGGACACCTGTAATATTAAAGTTGACGCCAAAGCTGTGTGGGTTGCCAGACCTACAATGGAAGAGCATGACTGAGAAGAAACCTCTTGCCTCTGTGTGTTAGTGCCATAGGCTTGGATTGTAAACCTGAACTCGTATTTTGTGAGAGAGAAAACGGGGAGATCAATTGGGTATTTTCTTACAGTCCATTTATAAATTATGCTTTTTATTTCCATAGAAGTTTGTTTTACACAATTAAAAATCAAGTCACTCTGCTCCAGGCAAACTCCTCTGTTATAAGAAGTCAGCGTTATCCTCACCATTAAACCACTGGCATTTTGGATCACTCTTCAAACATTATATATCATTTTAAAATCCACATAGTTAATCTTACGAGAAGGAAAGTTTTGCTGATCTATTTTTATTTATGGTTAATACAGGTTTTGCAGTACTGTCCAACCAATTTTAGGAACATATGCAAGGACAGGATTATTTCTGATTGGTACTTCGAGAATTATGTGTTTCCTGGGGGATTTTTTTCTGATTTGTTAATATTAATTATTATTAATAATATTTTTTTGGTTTTACCACCTAAACCATGTAAGTGCTCCAGCAGAAGCCTCTTCCTGTGATATTCCCTTTCTCTCTGGAACCATGTAGTAGATGAGTGGCAGCATTAGGCACTGGCCTGCCGTTGGGGGCTCCTTCCAAGCACAGCAGCTGCCAAAACCCCCGAGCCCCAACACTGATGCTTCTGCAGGCAGCTTGTGCTTCTTGTGCCTCCTCAGCTGAGTGGCTCTTACCCACCCCAGGCCAATGCTGAAGCTGTAGGTCAGATCCCACAAACAGCCACCAAAATACTGACCTCACTGTCCCACAAATTATTTCCTTCCCAAAGCAATGAGATCTTTGCAACTGTCCGGTAAATATACTTTCTCTTTCTTGTTTCATCAGAGGAAGGACCTGAGGCTGGGGCTTGCTGAGGTGGGGAAGACCATGTAGAAATTGTTTGCTCGACTGCCATCGGCACGCTGTGGAAGGTGAGGGATGGGATGGACTTGATGAAGGCAGCCTCATCTTGGGAAATGGTTGATTAGAAAAATAGCATCAAGTTGTAACTTATCAGCTCTAGATATATTTTGGGGAGTCCGCTCTCCTGAATGAGATTAAATTACATATAGTGTTAGCGCAGAGTCTTCTGCAACAATGTAAATGAGTTGTTAACATGGCACTTCATTGCAATAATAATTCAAAGCTACTAGCAGGCCTGATGGGTCTGCAATAAATGTTTTATTATTTAGGAAAAATATACTCTACAAGTTGCAATGTGCCATGCTCATTCATGCTGTAAATCAACAAAGATCAGCAGACTGAATAGGAAAATGAAAAGCTTATTTAGGAACTGACACAAGCTTTCAGATGAGCAGGGATGGCTGAAGTTAACTGCATTCATTTTTCTTTGCTTGTCACAGTTGCCACTTGAATTTCACTGCTAAAGATTGTGGGTAGTTTTGCTTTATGAAATTATATCTACAGAAACAGTATTTGCATTTATATAGGCTTAGTTATAATAAAGTTAAACCTAACACGCCCCCTTGCCTCTGCAAACAAACAAACCGACCAGCCAACCAGAAACCTCAATGTTGAAATAATATTTATCCCTCAGTTTTCATAGATCTGAATAGGATTCAGCTAAATAGTTCCCCCTTGTTGCTTTAAAGGCCTGAAACTGGTGACCAGGTGAAATGTAGAAGTGCAGAGCTATGGTCACCCCTCCAACTTCAGCTCTCCTGTAAGGCTACCTCTGTCTTCACATGGGTAAAACCAGTTTTCTTTATGTGCTTGATGAGTGGTGAGTGAAGGCACAGATTGGGTGAAAGGGGTGGGAGGCTGGGAATTAACATGGTCCTCATGGCGTGGTGATGAAGTGCCTACATTGGCTCTGCTGATATCCTCTCTTGTCTCCTCCCAACACCTGAAGATCCTCACTTGAAGTTTGCAGCATGGAAAATGCAGGTGCTGAATGCTGGGCTGAATGGTTGTCCTGAAAACTGTATGTGTTTGAACAGGATGTAAAACCCTTTGCAAACCCTGTACGTTGATGTCCTTAGAGACATGTGACTACTTTGCCTGATCCTATCAGGGGAAGAAGGAACCAGGATGAGAAGACAAGTGAGTCAAGATAATGCATCCTATACCTATGTAGGCTTTAAAAGGACAAGGTTTTCCAAGCCAACTTAAGAAATTATTATTGGTTTTTTTTTTCCCCCAGAAAGGACAAAAGAGAACATGAAAATATTTTTAAAGCATTTGCCTGATGATGGCACACCCCTGGTCATGTGTCTCCAAAGGGATGAGCTGCTTTGTGGATAGCAATTCAGTTGGAGCTGCCTGATGAGGATGGCAGCAGGGACTGGGCATAGGAGGAGGATGTGCCTGGACCAGACTGGGACAGAATAGAGCCTGCCCTGACAAGTGTGCACAAGCCTCTGACCGCAACACCATCCTGAGAAAGCTGCCTATGTATGGAGGAAACAGTAGGAGAAAAGCCAGCAGGTCTCTGTTCAGGTTTGTGCCCACTGGTGTGTGTGTATTTGAACATGTATTTGCATGCACGTGAACGTTCATGTGTGTATATACACAGGCAAAGCAATTTTTGGTTTGTTGTATTCATCTGTGAAGTTCTTCCAGTTTGGCAGGTGTGTGTGTGTGTCTGCCAGTGAATGGAGGTTTTTTCACAGTGCTCGTGGTTGTGGAGTTACTTAGCCAGCTACAAGATTTACTGACCATCTCAAATATCAGTTGGTTTGCATCACGTAAATATGCCATGATTTTGTTGCGGTGCCCTGTGTGCCTGTAGGAGAGAAGCCTAATCTTGCAGCCAGCAAAACTGCCTCTGTGCTGGGAGGGCTGCTGAGACTAGAGCTTGCAAATGATAAAAATGCAACAGTTTTGCTGTGGGAGGTTGTTCCACTGACTTGGTCCTGAGCCTGGTGTTGGGCTGTTCAGATGGCCTCTCTGGTGTGAGCATCCTGTGGCTGGAAGCAGTCTCCTTCAGGCAGGTTGTCTGTGCTCCAGTGAGTGATCCTGGGTTGGGTATGTTCCTCTAGCCCCTGGGAGTACTGGTAGAGGCCTTGCTGGTGCTGCTGGGTGCTGCTGGGGCGCCATGAACTCCTGCAGCTGGGCAAAGCTGAGACCTGGGCATCATGTCCTGCTGAGGAGGCTTCAGGAGCGTTACTCTGAATTTTCTCACTTTCTTGAGTTTTAAAAACTGCACTTTAACTTTTCAACCACAGAAATATTTTAAGGATATATGTGACGTGTGAGAATTCTGTGACAGTGATGTGTTACTTTCCCCAAACTATTTAACTTATTTTTTTCAATCAGGAAAGTGCAATGACTTTACTCCTTTGGAAATGTAATAATGAGCACTTTGTTTATAAGAATAATATCTGCAAAAAAATTTAATTTGGAAAGCTGTCTTAGACTTACTTCAGGTAGAATTATCTGAAGCTTTTGTCATCATGATCATTTGAAAAAAGGCAAACATAAGTCAAAGCCTCTGAAAAGTCACTGAGTCCATAGTGTAGGTTTTGAGTTTGTTTCACAGAACAAAAGTTTTCCTTCCTAAGCCAGCAGTTATATGCTAAGGAAAGTCCAATTAAGATGATTGAATTGTAAGTGCCATAAAATAGAGAAGGCAAAGGACATTTAATTATAGCTGTCCTGCCAGGCACCAACATAACAAAAGAAAAAATGTTCACCTACAACGCAAAGCATTGCCTAATACATTTGGTGTAATAAAGAGACAATGTATGGTCTAAACATACACTTCTAAATAGTGCAAAAAGCTGTATCTTCTGATTTGATGAAGCTGTTTTCCAATTATCAACACAGTTTAAGTAAAAGTAATATTTTTTTTAATATTGAGACCTTCAACTTTATTCACAGGTTGAAGAAAAAGCATCATGCATTAAGACAAAAATGTTGCCTAAGAAAATGGATTCGTGACCCAGAAGAATGTATAATTGATGCGTGTGGTTGTCTGGATGGTAGAATAACAATAGCAACCATTAGAGATGAGAACTGGAACTAGTCAGGCAGTGAGACAGGATTGTTTTATAGGTCATCTGGGCTCCATTCAGATCTACAGGTTGCTATTCCTTCTCTATACTTGAAAGCATTTAATGGATTATTATAAAAGGAAAAGGATGGTATGCAATAATGGTTTAAATTGAAGCTCTGTATATATATCACCACTGTGTGACTTCTAAATGAATGCTTCGTTTTTAAAATTCTCCCATGACATACTTGAAAGTTTGCCAGAGCATCAAGGAAATAAAACAATGACTTGACCAGCAGCAAGAGTAAAGGACACTGAATAGTACAGTAGAGACAGTTTTTCTCTTTCATGACATGGACAATAATAAGTAAGAAAAATTCACCAAGAAAGATTTATTATTTTTTTTTCCAAAGCTGCTGTCTAGCCTCTTCAAGGCAGACAAACTGGTTTTGTTCTGGGTTGTTTCATAATATTAAATTAAGAAAAAAATTTTGGAAAGAGGCTTAACTGTCAAACAATCAAAGGCAAAAGTGCATAATACTGAAGTCAATTTCAGAATCCCTGCTTGCCTGGAAAATGCTTCTTTCATATCAAAATTGATACAAGTTAAAGGGTGGAGAATCTTTTCCGCTTTGTTTCACGTGAACATAAAAGTTCTATTCCTGCTTTTAATGGCTAGTATTTTACAAATGTAACGGAACATAATTTTACCAGGTTTCCCTAAGGGAAAGTCATGGCATGATTACACAGGCAGTCCCATCTCATTTAGTATAATGCTTACAATATACATGCAAATATACTTACGCAACTCAAGCTAGAGGTAGATTGAATGGCATTCAGATAATCATAGAACAGTGCAGATGCTGAAGAAAGTTTTGCAGGAGAAATATGCATTGAATGACTGGTGCCTTGCAGCCACAGAAATAATGTTTCCCTGCGATGCAGCAGATTCGAGCTGCACCAGACAGAAGCACCTGACACATGTCCATTTGGTGGTTCAGGCTGAACATCTTAGCTTGACCTCATTGCAAGCCCCAGAGAGAGATGGATCAAGGGGATGGGAACCTTGTGGCTTGCAGTGTCCCCAGCAGCAGGGGTACCTGGAGAAGGAGCCATCTCCTTACAGGAAGAGCTCTTGCACTGTCCCACGGGATAACTGGCTGCAGGGTGGTGGGATGCAGGAGGTTCAAGCCAGCACAGGAGCTGGGAGTTTCAGGCTGACTGAGTTTACTCTCCAAACTCCTTGCCCAGGGAATTTTTCCACTAGGGATTAAATAAATCTTTAAAGTTATGAATAATAAAGTAATGGTTTAACACAATGCAGAGCAAATTACAATTCCAGCATATTGGGTGTAAAAATGGAGTAAAAATCTGGTTTATAAGTGAGCATGAAAGGTCTTGTATTTGTGGGAGTTGCAGGGGTGCTTTTTCTGGTGTGGCTTGTGCATTGATGGAGGAGGGACATGTAAGAAAAATGTTCTGAATCTCCTGTTTTCTTGTAGGGGATGATTGAGCAATTTAAAAACAGTCTACTAGTACATGTGAGGGTAGCATATTCCCTAGTTCATGAACAATACATAGTCTTTTGCTTCCAGTTTAATTGTTTTTGATGAATTAATTGCAGACTCCCTTCTCAGATCTGGCTCATATTTAACCTGATGTAGATCACCGTAGCATCACAGAGATCAGAGAAACTGTCCCAAATTTTCATTGGTGAAGTAGCGTAAAAATCTAGTCTACATGAACCTAGCCTTGACACTGGTTATTCGGAGATGCACGGAGGAGGCAACCGTAACCCACTTGGAGCCAAAGCGACAGCAGTTTCTAGAGCTCTCTGCAGAACCACTGGCAGCAGAGCTGCTGCCTCTGCTCCAGCCGCTCAGAGCTGCTGCTGCAGCTGACATCTGGATTGCAGGTGTGAGGTCAGCGGTGGGCCTGGCAGCTACCAGCCTGTGTGGGTAGGCAGATCCTTTCTTATCCTTGTAAGGAAGGTCGAGGAATAACAAAGAGATAATAACAAATGAAGTGCGGAAGCTGTCTATGTGAGATTTCTCTTAAACTTTCCCACTCTCAGTTCTAGTAGCTCAGATCTGTAGGGAATAGCAATAGATAGGTTAGTGCAAAATATATGTTACAGATATATGCCTATATCTGCTGTGGAGAAAACAGGATAAAGACAGTATTTTAAAAATGAATTTATTTTTTTTTTTGTATTGTACTTAGTGCGTTCTGCTCCCTGACACATTTGAAGCCAAATGCTTTTTAGCAATCCAGAGGAATGTTTGTTTAATATGTTTTAGCTTTATTTTCTTTGCATTTCTATTTGCTATATTTCAATTACCTGCTAATATTTGGGACCATGAATTGTATCAATTTCCTTTTAAGGGTAAAATTTATCATTTGGATAAACTAACACCCGAGTCAGTATCAGACTGAGAAAGTGTTTGCTCTTCCTTGTTCATTAGTTAGCGTTTCATCTGCCAGCCTGGGATGGGTAAATTTCAGAGTGCGCCTTATTTAACCTCTAACAACGTATCCTCTGGTCGGTGACAAGGGGTACCCCAGGGCTGTGCCTGCCCAGCTCAGGCTTCTAGAGGACGATGTTGCCAGATGCTTTCCATTACAGCCTTGTCCCATGAGACTGTCTTCTCATGTCTAAGGAGGCGTTTTCAGATGGGATGGGATGTAACACTGAATTCACGTTTGGTTTCTTTATTTGTTTACTTTTCAAGATTAGCAATAGCTTAGTACAAGCCCTGAAGTCGGTGATCCTGTTGGGTGTCCCAGGCTCTGTGCCTGCTGCTCTCATTTTCCTCTGTGGTACAAAGGGATGGCTCTGGTTCTGCTATTTGCAAAACAGCTTTAGCTGGTTTTTACAAGACATTTGTAAACCAAATGAACTGGTAATATGGTTTAATATGAGCCAGAAATACAGTAGGGGAGATTTTTGTTTAACCAAGGCTTGTTCCAATTGCAGAAAAATTAAGACAAATGAAGGAAGAGTGTGAAATAAGTGTACCAAAGCTAGAGTGCTTTAAACTCCTCTGTGGATGATCTAATTCAAAAGAAAAATGGCCTTAGTTCATGGTAGCTTAATCCTCTTTTACAGTAAAGTCAGACCACTTTACATCTCAGTGAGAATATCCACGCAGGAATTTAACGCATTTTAACTTACATACGTTATCTTCATGGGTTTAGTTGATTTATCTTAACTTTCCAGAATGATCTTTTGTAGAAAACCCCATAAGCATAGATATATGGTACAAGCTTTATTTAAAGCATAGTCATGCCCTTAATCTCATATGGGTTTTACGTAACCGTGTTAAGTGATAGGTGAGAACTGCTTTGTAAGTTGCTCATATACATCCTGATCCCACAGGGTAAAGTGAATTCTTTGTGACTGCATTGCCCAGAGGTATTTGGAAAGCCTCAGTATAAGGGCTTGGCATCTGCTCGCATGCAACACTAATGACTCTCCACACACAATTCCAAATTCTGGAATTTTGGGGCTGAGGCCCAACAAAAATAATTCCTGTGATTACTCTTAGTTCAGCCTATCCACTATGCTTTTGTGGAGGCCAAAGATAGAAATGATACTACTCACTTTGGGGGAACTTTGCCTAACGTGGTTATAATATCAGTAGAATGATGGAAACATATCTCAATTTGTGTGGAGAGCTTTGATCCATACCTGACTGGAAGGAAGGGAAGAGGAAACACTGAGTAGACTTTTTTTCCAGGCTTTCTTTGGAACAGTTTGCTTTGAGGGAATGACATTTTTAATGCCAGACAAAAGATAATGACCAATGGGACAAGATAGTGTTGGAGGCATGCAATACGGCACAGGGTCAGCAGAAACCAAGATTTCAACCCCAAGCACAATTACAGGCTGGACAGAGAATGGATTGAGAGCAGCCTTGAGGAGAAGGACTTCCGGGTGTTGGTGGACAATAAGCTCAACATGATCCAACAATGTGTGCTTGCAGCCCAGAAAGCCAACCGTATCCTGGGATATATCAAAAGAAGCATGATCAGCAAGTTGAGGGAGGTGATTCTGCCCCTCTACTCTGCTCGTGTAAGACCTCACCTGGAGTACTGTGTTCAGCTCTGGAGTCCCCAGTACAAGGAAGTCATGGAGCTGTTAGAGCAAGTCCAGACGAGGGCCATGAAGATGATTGGAGGGCTGGAGCACCTCTCCTACGAAGACAGGCTGAGAGAGTTTGGGTTGTTCAGCCCAGAGAAGAGAAGGCTCCAGGGAGACGTTAGAGCAGCCTGCCAGTACCTAAAGGGGCCTACAGGAAAGCTGGAGAGGGACTGTTTACAAGGGAATGGAGTGATAGGACAAGGGGGAATGGCCTTATGCTGAAGGAGGGTAGATTGAGATTAGACGTTAGGAAGAAATTTTTTATTGTGAGGGTGGTGAAGCACTGGAACAGGTTGCCCAGAGAAGCTGTGGATGCCCCATCCCTGGAAGTGCTCAAGGCCAGGTTGGACGGGGCTTTGGGCAACCTGGTCTAGTGAAGAGTGTCCCTGCCCGTGACAGGGGGGTTGGAACTAGATGGTCTTTAAGGTCCCTTCTAGCCCAAACCGTTCCATGATTCCATGAAATCTACTTCTCAACAGATTCTGAACTGACCACCAGGGATGTCCCACAGCAATGAGAGTCCTTGTTGCTGCTCAGCTGAGTCAGCTGGTCACCATGGCAAACGGAATGGAAGACGTCACCAGCACGATGCTTGCTCCCTGGATGGTGAGTACCAGCTGTCTCGAGACGCCATTGGTAGCTTTGTGAAGCTGCTGTGATCAGGAAGCCCCCCTGTCACTTCTTGGCCTTCCATAACCACTCTTAGTGCTCAGCAAAAGAAAGCAGTGTTATGCTTAGACGATGTTAGGCTGGTGAGTCTCCATGGACTGTTAGTCCGGCACGCTCCAGAAAGGCTGAGTACAGTGGGCTCTATCTCTGTGGATAAAGAATTCCATTACTAGAAACCTGGGAAGGAGGAGGTCGATACTCAGAAAGATAGCGGGTGCATGAGCAATGCTGAAGTGGCTGCTGTTTCCCTGGTTGCTGTTCCCAGCAGAGGGGAAGCACAGGCTGTGTAGGCAGCACGGAAAGATTTATACTGCTGTGCAACCACTGCTGCTGTGGCATGTTGCCTTTTATCTGAGTTCCTCTTGTTGTCACACGCAGGAGGTGCAGCAAGCGCGAGGAGCAGAGTTCCCCAGTACACCACAAGAGGAGTAAGAAATTCTTTGCAGATTGTTTAAACCTTTCTTTCTTTCTTTTTCTGCAGCCTTGCTTGAACAGTTTACTTCATAGTGACTTTGGCCTGAAGCTGAGGGCACTAATAAAGCTGCTGTATAAAAGCATTATTGGTATTTGAGGAATTAAGCCTGTATTTGAGGAGTTAAAGTTTGCCCTGTCTTTATGTTATTTTTTTTATTTTAGCAGTGTTTGCGTACCATGCCTTTTTGAGTTAATACATAACAACTCAAGTCAGCTAAAAGCGTATGGCATTAATGAAACTGTGAGCCACATAAAAGACTAAATTGCTTTTTCTCTTTCTGTAATTGCCACTACAATAAAAGCTACCTTTACTGTAAAATTTTTCAGGGTTAACCCCTGCAGAGCTCCCAGCTTGATGAAGGAGAAGTGTGATTAGAGGTGTGCAGGGGAGGAAGAAGGGGGAGAACAGCTGACTAATAGTAATTAGAGGTGCTCAAAGGCTGTAGGCAGCAGAGGGCAAAAGTTGCAACCGTGCCCCCCAGTTCCCAGATGAATTGCAGTGTAATGAGTGAGGGTCAGCTGTGGTCCCTCAGCAGAGCAGCTTTGACAACCCTGCCCTGCTTGCATCCTTTTCAGCAACCCTGCTCAACATGGCAGAGCACGACGGGAAGGGGATGGAGGGGACAGTTGTGGCTGAAAGTCAGGAGAAAAAGGGAATGGAGGCTTTTGTATTCTCTATGGCCACTGTTTTGAATAATAGCATAAATATTGTGGAGTGAGAGGGCAGGTGGGGCAGTCTCCTTTATATGTAGGTGGGCAGAGGTTTCAGCCAGCAGAGCAAGGGAAAGATTTAGCAGATGTGCAGTATTTCCTATAGGATAGGCATGCCTCCATCCCAGTAATTATGCCATCCCTATATTAATCCTAAATATAAACGAATCTTCTTTTACAGAAACATCAACAATATGTGCTTAAGTATTAAATAATTCACTGCATATCAAATGTTGGTAATGTAATACATTGCTGAAAGTTAGAGTATACACCAAAGGTATACAGGCATTGAATTGGTTTTACAAATCTACTTTTGTTTTTAAAATGGAATAAAAATGCCATATCAACATAACCTGAAGGACCGTCTTTGCTAGAGAGACTGAGCATACTCTTTGTAGTATTCCCATGGTCAGACAATGCAAATGCTAACAAACACTGGTGATGAATTCTTGCCCTCCTTTCAGGATCCTATATGACTTCTTCTGTTTTGTTGCTTGTTTTTTTTTTCCTTTCTTCCTATTAGAACAGAAAATAATTCTGAGACCATGGAAAATACAGATTTTAAAAAATGTCTTAAATACCGTTTCATCTGGAAAAAGGTTTAGAATAAGTAACCTGCCGTGTTAGAAAAGGTTGCTAATTATCTGAATTTCACTGTGGTTTAATTAGCAGCATCTATGGTAGAACGTGGGAGGTGGTGCTTATCACCTGCCAAGGAAAATGTTGTCTTTCAGAGGAGGGTAAGTGATGTCAACCAAAAACCAGCCTGATTTTAGATCTTCAATAACATTCCTATTCAAGTCTTTTGATGGGCAGAGGTGACTGGGCCTTAAGCAATAAAAGATTGTGGAGAACAGAGGTGCTAGTGCTTTGACTATCTCTAGCTGGGACCCTGGGCAGGTCTGAGTGTCACCCGCATCCTCCATGCTTGCTGTGAAAGGAGATGGCTCTCAGGGTGCAGCTGGATGGGGCACGTTGCGCTCAGCAACTCCCAGCAATTAGAGGAGAAATTAGAACAAGTGGGAGTGTCAGTTCAGGTGTATCCGACTAATAGTTTGCTATCTGTGAACCAGATCCATGTTAGCAGAGGCAAAATATTTCTAGTAAAGTGTGCTCCGTCTTGATGTTATGCTTTCTTTATTGTCCTTGTTAGCTGTTTTAATAAATGCAGTCTGTAGTTCTCTTTGAATGTATCTCATAGCTAAGGGAGTTGGACACAGGTAGTGGTCATTTGTTATAGTGAGCTCTGCCCATAGCAGCTGGATGCATGGAAATGCTGGAATAGTCTTAATGAGGTGACAGGTTTGAGCTGGAAGTTGCTGGGGTCAGCAGAAAGGTGGCCTTTAATGCCCACCAATCAAACAAAACAAGGTTGAATCCTTACCTTAGCCTAGACCTAGTAAAGTTTCTGTAATCTAAGATAATAATTTTCTTGCCTGCTCTGTGTTTCCAAACATTTTTATTCTTCCTCCAGAGGTAGAGATGCAGAAAGCTGGTAGCTCAGGTAGGTGCAGTCTGCTGAGATACATAGTAGTTAGTATTTTAGCAATTATTTCATGTTCCCAAAGGTGTTCTGGGCTGTTTCTTTTTAGAAATGGCAAGTAGTGTACTTAATGTATTTCTGCTTTGGAATGGAGGAGAGTAAAATGGGACATTCATCTTCCATAAACAGGATTACAGACTAAAAGATATTTTGGACTTCTTTATGATGCTGTTCACAATGATTTTGAATGTATTAGGCAAAGCAGAAAAGATAACAAAGCTAATCTACAGATCAGAAGTAAATTATTTTTCACTGATTCAATCCATGAATGCTAAGCCAAAAAACCTGAAAATACTTTTGTGATAAACACACAATTTTAGTTTATGTAGTGGTACTGCATAGTCTTCTATTCCAGTTTATTTTTCCTGCACGTAGGTACCAGTACTGTGGTAGGCTTTACCTGGTGTACCAGATGGATCTGTGGAAATGGTGTGAGTGAGACTCAACGAGCCCTATAGACCACAATTAATTCCTTCAGGCAATCAAGGAGGTACAGAAACACTATTATCACAGGATGAACATTTCCCCCCCCCGCCCCCCCCAAAAAAAACCTGCCTGTTCTGACATTCTGAATTTCAAAGCACATTTACAGAACAAACTGAATAGAAAATCTGCAAATGAAAATTCCTTGTTCTAGGAGATACTAAAGAGCAGGGACCCAACAGAGAGGGGATGGTTTATGACATTTTGTAATTTTCATTCCCCTCTTGTTAACTTTTCCCTCCTGTCCAACTATCTGTGTTTCTCTCATTGCTGTCCCACCAGGGCGAGTGACCTCTGTGTGGCTCCCTGTGCTGGGGCTGCTTGCTGCTCCAGAGGTGCTAGTTGTTCTTTCCTCTCGTATCGTCCAACTGATAATATAACAACTTCATCCCAGAACATATCTTCCCAACATATTTTTACTGTGGTTTTCAAGCTATTTTTCAGGCCTGAAGAATGGCTTATTTGCTTGTGTATTTTTTCCCCCAACTCTAATAGCTGGTCTCATAAAAGATATTACCTCTCCCCATAAACCTTGGCTCTCTAGCCTGTATGTATGTTCCTTGGGGGCAGCAAGCAAGAAAACCACCTCCTCAAGCCTGGAGTTGCCTTGTAGGAGCAAATTGTAGCCATTGAATTATAGATATAATCATTAAACTACTTCTCTGACCCCATTCCACCCAATTTGAATATGCATTGAACTTGAGAACTTGAGAATGGAAGCAGAAGGATTCCCAAGATTTTCCAGTCTGCTCCTGGTTTGAAGGACCTTGTCCTGCCTGAACAGCCAGAAGTCATAGCAGGGAAGGACTTGAGAGCTTTGGCCATATTTTAGTGGGAGGCTACAGGTGGCATAGGAGTCCTGCTCGGAGGCAGGGGCCCCAACACCAGCTGGGCAGGAGTCCCGTTGTGGCGGTGCCAGCGATGCCTCAAAGAGGCTGGAGGCATACGGAGACACGAGAACAGTTCGTGCAGTGCTGGTGGCTAGCCCTTACCCCAGCGTGTCACCTGCGGGCAGACGGGGGCGGAGAGGGCTAGAGCAGGGCTATGCCCATGGCTGTCTCCAAGGTCACCTTTTATGAGAAGTGTGGCTTTGCTTTTATAAACGTGTTTATTGTGGGGCACAGGGCGCCTGCCATATCTGTGTTTGTGGGTGTGATTTTCTCATGGGAAGTTGGCTGTGGTATCGTTTGCACAGGTCTTGGCCTTTGGGTGGAAAAAGGGTTTTCCCCTTATATAAGTTGCATTGACTATTTCTAGCTAGTCAGCCTTGCCAGGTGAAATGTACCTAAGCTGTTTATTAAACCAGACAATAAAATATGACGCAGCAAACCAAAACAATGGGTCTGACCTCATGCTAGGGCAACCTTCTGGGTCATTCAAAGCAGTGAGACCTTATAGTACTGAAACTGGTGGTTTGGAAAGTGCTTAATCCATCCGTATCTTTTGGCTTCACCAACTGTTTGCCTTTCACATCTGACAAGAAATATGGATGTAAGAAATTGGTAAAGTTTATGGCTCATGGCAGTACTTGCTTCACTCGCTTGTAATTTCTAGTGCAAATGAGTAAGTCAGCCTACACTCAGCTGAGGAAGAAACAGCAGTGTACTAAGTAGTAAGTAGAGCAGATTAATTAAATTGGCTGTTCTTGTTAACTCTTTCTGGTAATATAAAAACTAGTAACATTGCACAAGATTAAAAGGCGACAAGATAAAAGGATATAATGCATCATTATCTCTCATTGCCCCCATGTGTTGTTATGGAACAGTCTAGACTCAGTTAATTCAAAACATAATTAGACATTTATATAAATAAGTGTCCATTATGTTAAGAAGCATTAAAACATATTTACAAACATTCTTCTTCAAGTCACCAGCCAGCTGCACAATGTAGTTAGGACAGTTACTCTTCGGTGCATAATTTTCTTTGGAGGTGTTCTAGCAGTATCTCTGGAGTATGTGATGTTGCCTGATGTGAGGGGGTGAGCAGAGAGCCCCCAGCAGTGCAGCACAGTCCCCAGCACCCCGTGCAAGGGGTCATCCTCACACCTAGCTCTGATGTTGCCATTTAACATGTCTGTTTATGTCTGTTATGTAAAATTCACGAGTACATTCCTAATTCCACAAGTTCGCTAATTCGCACTTCTCAGAGAAATTTTTCTTGTCACCTGCAGCTGATGAGAAAAGCCCGTTTAGGGCACCAGGAAAATCCTGTCCTTGCTCCCAGTTGCAGCGAGGATGCTTTGTGTCCAGCTGGTGCTGTGTGCCTTTGCTCATGCTGGCCTCGCTGAACTGTGAAACACAGGTACAAGCGGGCTCAATTTCACACTTACTGATCATAGAGGAAGAGGAAAAAAATGTACAGGAAGGTACAAGATGAGTCCCTAGCTCGGAGCTGGGCAGTTTTGCTGTCCCAACCCCTTGCTATGGGGTCCTGAGCTATTTGGTGCCTGTGGGACACATCTGGGCTACCAGCCCCCTGTGCATCAGTATTGAAACTTGACCGTTTCCAGCCTTTCTCCTCCCTGGTCTGCACAGCAGCTCCCTTCCCAGCTTTCTGCGCTGCTGGGGACAGGAGAGTCGAGCAGGTTCAGTGCCAGGTCTGGGTGCGGATGGCAGGGGGGCACAGCCCAGCCCCTGCCCCAGCCCAGCTGAATTGGGGAGCAGATGTGGTGCTTAGGGACATGGTTTAGTGGTTGGACTTGGCAGTGCTAGGTTAACAGTTGGTCTCGATGATCTTAAAGGTCTTTTCCAAGCAAAACAATTCTATGATCAGGTGTGCTCCAATTTTACTGGGCTGCTGCAGTTTCTCTTTCTGCTCTGAGATGCACTTTGCTCTTCTCCCTGAGCCCTGCCACTGCCTGTGCAGGGGCTTTCGCAGGCACCTGGTCCAACCATCATTGTACAGACGGCTTTGCCCTCTTGTAGGATGTGCTACAAAGTAGTGCGGGATGTGACTAAAAGCTCAGAAATCAGCTTTTTTAAAGCTAAGTGCTCTGCCATTGCCCAGGCAGTGGCTAACGTAGTGCAGGCAGTGCCATGTCCAGGCACACACTTCCTGGGGCGTAATGCTAATTTTCGTCTGGTCTGCAAACTTTAAATACAGAAAGACCTTGTCGTGACAGAGTTCCCAGAAGGATGGAGGTGGTTGTCGGGAGCTGAGGAAAGCTTTGCTGTGTGATTAGGCTGGGTGTAAAAGCCAGTCCCTGGCAGGCGGCGGTCGCTGGTGGGGACAGCCGCAGAGCTGGGAGGGAGATCAGGTATGGAGCAGAAACAGCAGCCGGGATCAATACATCACGTGGCTTAGCCAGCAGCACCAGCCAAGGCAAGCCAATATTTAAGCAATGATGGACAAACAGCAGGGCTGGAGACAAAGGGAGGAGTAGGAAAGTGTGGTGGTGTGGAGGCGGTGAGTGGGAGACAGCAGCAGAGAGCAGCATGGAGCTGCGCTGGTGTGGCCGACGGGCGCCCGAGGCAGGGCCAGGCCAGCCAGGGAGAGCATGCAGCAATAGCAGTATGGTTTCTCTGTGCTGGGAGCTCCGCTTTGCTTACTGCCAAGTGATGAAACACGCCTGTAAGTTAGTGAGGATGCCAGGCTTGACTCAGAGTGTGCAGGGTGGCATTTTGGTGCTGGAGGTGCACGTGAATTGCTGTGCTGCAAACCATTGCTGTTCCCAACACCCAGCACAAGGGCAGCGTGTGTGCCACAAGGTTTGCGATAGAGGTGCTCTCATGCCTCTTTGTCTGCTTTTGTTTGGATGCATGGTGCTGCCGATCTACTTTGTTGGGTTTTAACCTAACCGAAGAAAAGCCTTCAGGTGCTGCTTAGAAAGAGTAAAATTATAGTTGTACTTCAGGGAACAAAAATGATCTCTTTTGGCGTTGTGCTGTTATCGCAAATGCATGTGTGTGATTTATCTTAATTAAAAAAATGACAGACATAAGCCAGAGAAATGTCTGTAAATGACACAATCTGGTCCTGTCTTTGTTTATCACTATCATAATGTGTTGCTGGCCTCCTAAAATTATTAGCCTTTGTTACTTGCTGTTAGCCACAAGCTTGTGCTCGTGGAATTAAAAGGTGTGCAATAGTAAAGCAGAATGTGAGCATTTCAATGTGGAATCAGTGTTTCGCTTAGTTATGCTCGATCCTTCTTTATTGTTTTTTTGATTCGTTTTCTGTCTGTCTCTTTAGTGGGCAGGACACAATTTTTCTAGCCTGTAGTTGAAATGCAGAAATCTGGAGTGGTGATCAGAATTTTCCCTTTCTTGGAGTGAATTAAAGGGTTATCCACTACGTAAGGCCACTTCCATCAAATTAACACTGGTCATTTCCCTGTGTGTGTCGAGTAAGTTTTCAGATCAAACCAGACCTCTGAAGGGATATACAGTGGTGCATTAAAGAAAGATGCTGTGATATTCTGTATCAAAAAGGTTAAACTCATCAGATTCTATGTAAACAGTCATTTTACCCCAGCTAACCTGTAAAGATTTCATTTTGCTTCATTTATCTTCTTCCTTACCCTATGCTAAACCATCCCCAGCTTCGATGAAAGAATCATGTCTCCATTCATTTCCTATCTTGCTGAATTGCTTTCGCATTTCCTATCATCTGCACATAATCCTATTCTCTCCATTATTGTCTTAATACCAAGTACAGCACAAGATAATGGATAGGCACTGTAATAACAGTGTGGCCTGTAGGAGCCCCTCGAGGGAAATATCTTTGACGCTGGTAGAATATTAATGCATCCCAGGTCCCTGATCTTCCTCTTTCACTTCATCTCCTGTTTTCTAAACTACATAATGACTTTCATATACATGACAAAAGCATTAGAACAGAAAAAGACTCATTGATGAGCAGCAGGGCTGTGTGATATTAAGAAGCACTATTCTCAGTTCTTTGTACAATTTTTGACCACCATCAGAGACAGTGTATGCAGGTAATTTCTGATTTGAATAGATACAGGCATAAAAGAAGCATTATCGTACTCTGTTAATCCGAATGCCCATCACAGGCACTGCATGAAAATAAATTGAAATGTAATTCTTCAATAATGCATCTGTCTACAGGATGATTTTCAGCAGATTAAAAACAAACAACTTGACATCACTTAGAAAGGCTAGTGGATTGTTTTTGAGAAGCTTAATCATCAGCAGATTATGAATGGAACAGTAAATCAAAGCAGGGTATGTTAAACAATGTAGATTGTGTTGTAGCGGCAATTTACTGTACATAATTTTTTAATAAAAGGGAAAAATTGATTTTTGTGAGCGTAAACATTGAGTCCTGTGAGAATTTAGCTGCTATTATTGAAAAGCGGAATGTTAAAAATGCTATTCTTGTCATGTAGGAGCAATAACCTTTCGTTCCTCCTACGAGAAACAGAAGTTTGCTCTCTCTAGGGCTGCCTTTACACATAACTCCTTTTTTCACTTTTCTTTCCTTTTTTTGACACACTCTGTCTTTTGCTATAGCGTTTTGCTAATACATTCCTGATTCCTTCCCCCCCAAACCAGGATGCACACCCTGGTGAAGGGCAGATACCCCAAAACGTCCTTTTTGTGCTGGAAGGAGCTCGCCAAACTCACGCTGTCAGCTTTTAAGCCCGGAGATCTGCTGACAGACACCCCTCGTTGCTTGTCTTCAGGGTCTGGTTTTAACTGTTCCTGGTGCTGGGTTTTGAGTGAAACCACAGGTCGCGCAATCCGCAGCACCTTGCCTCTCCTTGCCTCCTGCCAGCTGCTGCAGGAGCAGAGCAGCTACTGACCATCAATCATTATAGATAATATCTGAGGAGAAAGGGAGAAATAATTTCAAATCAAGGGAACTGAGTTAGGAGCAGGAGGCGAGCAGCAGTCTAGTGCTGGCAGCATGCTGGAGAGGAGAAAGACTTAAAGTCTGGGAGAATCGGGGGTGAGAGCTAATATATAGAAGTCCTGATGGAATGTGGTTTTGAGATTAAAAAACATGCTTGAAAATTAATTACGTATTAAAGGAAAGATTAAGAAAATCCTCACAAAATGCACAGATATCACATGCTTTACGAGTGTGGCTGTTTTCCCCCTGGTTTCCTGCTAAGTAAATGCTAAGAAGCATCTTCCAACTTCAGTGCTCAGTCCTGATCCAGGCTCACGAGGGGCTCCAGGGAGCCCGAGGAAATGTCAGGGCAAGTGACTGAAGCCATACTAAAAGAAATCTGTCCCGAGAGGAAAAGAGGAGACAGTCTGTCTATTCCTGGACCTACTTTTGTTTTATTTCTGCTCTAATTTTATTTTCAGATAATTTGATTGATTTCACTGCTTTTAATGTTATTTCTTCTGTTTTGAACTTGTGTGGTACTGTGAAATAGTCTAATATTGAATTATGCTGCTTCTGCATTTTAAACTGTGCTCAGCAGGGTGGGGAAAAAATACACGTGAAGCTAAGAGACATTGTACTGTACATCAGAAAGCTGAAGTTGTCCCTTTGAAACCTGGTAAAAACTATGTTAGCAAGTTCTGTTGCTATCATTATAAATGCAATGCCTTTTCTTTCACATGTGTTTAGTTGCCAAGAGAAAAAATGACATCCTGTGTGACACTGGTAGTGTGGGATCCCAGTTTATGAGACTGTAAACAAGAGGAGGTGAGAAAGAACTCAGTTTGTTACTTTGAGAATTCACTTAAAAATTGTTACAGTCTAAATTTAGGTCTGGAATCAAAATATTAAGGTTTTTTTTTTTCCACTTCCTCTTCAAAACCGTGTCTGTCATACAGCTGCTGTTACTCTTCAATAGATGTCCTAAAATAGGGAGAGAAATTAATTTAAAATCATATTCTAAAACCCAGCCCTCCCAAAGTCTTCTGCAGCCTCCTCACCAGCATCTGGGGGGCTGCAGCCCTGGGGCAGCTACTCTCGCTGGGCTCTGGGAAGGTCCCCGAGAACCTGACAAACCAAAGTGCAGTGTACGTGCGGAGGCCCTTTACTGCTTTGCTTGCATTTATTGCCTTTACTGTGTCTGTTGCACCGCTGTGATGTTTGATTTTCCTGCTGTCATCACATTAGTAATAATTCCTACCTTGCTCTATTACACGAAAGACCCCTAGCAGAGGCTTGAGACCCAGTGTTTTCAGTTTTGCAGGGGCTCAGAGAAGGAGGCAAGCAGCTTTCCATCTGCAGAGACAAAAAAAAACAGGCTGAGGAAAAGGAAAGAATGCCTTTCCTCCCTCCGGCCCTGCCCCACAATACTGGAAACCCAAGGACATCATAGTCCCAGTCCTCAAAAGAGCTGTATAATGTACCTTGGAACAACTTTATCAAATGAAGAAAGACTTTGAAGAAAGGTAAAAATGTCTGTATTTGTTTTCAGGCTTGGTCATATGTGAAGCTGAGCCAGGCAGGACAGGAATATTTAACTGTTGGGACTTTATCCAGGGTGCAAGAGCCATTTTGGGGTGAGTGGGTCCTCCTGAGGATGATGAGTTGGGTGGTCATGAGTTGGGAGGTTGTGGAACTGTATTTAAAGAAAAAATACATGCTATCTTCCAAGGGGTTGAATGAACAGATTTCAATTAAACCCCCTATTTTCAAATGTATTTCCTACCACGTGTATTAATTAGGTCCCTGCGATCTGTTCCACTGTCAGGTTGTAAGGCTGAGGGTGGTGGGTTTTTAACTGCTCACAGTTACAGTCTTCTGCTTGTGGGGCCTTTTGTCAGAGGAAAGCACGCCATATGCGTCTTTTGGAAACGCCCGCTTCACTTGGCTCCTGTTTGTTGTTTCTGACTTACCACATGCTGCTAATTATTGCTGGGTTTTTTCCTCTTACTCAGATTCACCTTCAGGTTTTTGACGCAGGAAAAAGTACTGTCTTTGTAGGGGTGAAGTACAACTTTGATGCCTTTGGTACACTGGGTCCTTCCTGTAACCTTTGGCATACAGCAAAATCATCTTTTCAATTGACTTCTGACAATAAAGGACAATTTTATCGTTCAAATGCAGTTTTATGAAATAAGATGAAGTCTACTTATGACCCTTTTGTCTTTTTTTTTTTTTTAAAAAGATTCTGAATTTTGAAACTGGACTTTGAAGTTTAATTGAAATATTATACCTTGTTTTACAGCTTGTTATATCTCTTCTTTTTAAAAGTATATTGCTAGCAAGAAATCTAAATAAGTTATCATAAGCCATTTTCTCTATTCTATATAGCTGTATTTCTACTCAAGAAAAAATGCCCTCCATTACAGTATTTTTGATACTATCATTTTTCATATTTTAAGACATACTGCCTGGACTGTGTGTGAAATACACTTGAAAGGATTTTGTCTGTTATAGCAGTTCATGTTGTTTCTAATCTTAAACCAGGCATCAGTAATTTTGTGTTTGCAAGTAAACATGATAATGAATGAGAATCCTCCTAGAATTGTAATTGATGTCGCTCTTTTGTATTCTGGGTTTCAAATCTGTGTATAATTGTCAGTACCCTATAGAAATGTTAATTATCTTGAATAATCCTGTTTGCCTTCATCAGCCTTGAGCAGTTCTAATCAGTAAGAAGATGTCACCCAAGAAAGTTAGAAAGGAACATGACATTAAAACGATGCAAGGAATCGGAGAGGTACAGTTGCAGCTGGGTTGGGGAATGCTATGGGACTGGAGAAAAAAAGGAGCATGGGTTGGAAAAAGTGGAGTGGGTTTTGTTTGGTAGAAATGGAGGAGACCACCTGAAAGAGTGTAATTTGAAGCAGCTGCAAGATGGAGAGCTGTGGCCACAGAATAACGTCCGCTCCCTGCCCTGGGACTGGAAGGGGTAAATGTCTATCCCTCCACATGTGCACTGGCGTTCTGTGATGGTGCAGAGAGGAAGAAGCATGAAACATGACTGACTACTCTTTTGGCACAATTGTTCCTTGAGCGCCATGCGTACTTCTGGGTACTGTGGTAACTAGTAGAAAGTGGTGGGGCAGAGAGGGAGGGTGCAGCAAGGAGGGACTGGAGGAGCGAGGAGCTACACTGGCTCTGGTGCTGCTGCTCAGAAAACTGCGTTTCCTACCGAGGCCATTCCCATGTAACTATGTGGCTTCCTTGGGCTTATTCCTGTTATTGTAAGTAGAGAGAAATGTTGCTGCAGTATCTCCCATGGCATTTGGTATTTGTTAATGCAATCAGGCTTCTTTTAGAGATGGTGATTGCATTAGTAAGAGTAGGGTGACTGCAGTGCAGTTGTGTCGGTATATTTGGACAGTGTGCTGGTACAGCAGGCTTTGCTATCCGTAGGACACGTGAGTGTACGCTCGGTGAGTGGGATATGCAATCGAGTATGGTGTAGGCTCCTACTCAAAATGGCTATTCTCAGTCGAACTGCAAGTTTAGAAGTCTATGTGCAAAAAAACTTCTCATAGCAGTAAAAAAGAGCAATCTGGATAATAATACTCATCTGTTTGCAGAGGGAGGGGGGGACTGGGTGACCTGTTACCTCAATTACAGAGTCCTCTGAGCTTCCTCAAAGTGGAGGGGGCAGTCAGTGAATTTGGGGAATAATAAACTCTGAATGTTATAATCCTCTGAAATCATAGGGAACAGGATGCTTGCTTGAAGTTTGAATCACAATTTGTGAAAACTTTGAATCAATGTGTTCATGATAACATATACAGCAAGTCCTGTATTGTGCTGAAAAAGGAAAAATTACAGCTCTAGAGCACAAAAATGGCTCTGGTTTCAAATTACTTTTTTGTGTTGATGTAATTTTTTGGTTACTTGCTGCATATTCAAATTTGGACTGCAAAGGCATGGATTTTTGTAGGAGACTTCATGTAATTAAATTTAGAAAGTTGTTGAATAATTTGTAATGTTTAATAACTAATTTATGGTTCATCAGGCATGCTTGCCAACTAGTATTTTCCCTCTTTGTTATTTATTGATCGTGGGTTACTGAGTTTTGGTTCTTGGGGATTTCTGTGTTATTCTTCATACAATGTTTATTGTTACCATATCCTGTATGGTACAGATTACATATTAGTACTTCACTGTGGTGTCTGCTCTTTGATCATCCATTTTACCTGCTGGAGACAGTGTCTTGGACAGCAAAGTGGAAGCAGAGATGTTTCCAGTGAATTCAAGCAACCCGAAATGCTGCTGTGTAGCAGTGCTGGGCCCATTTCAAGGACTTCAGCAGGTACCTGCTGTTATCAGGGGCTCTACTTCAGTGAGCTCATTTCTGCCGTTGCTCTATCAGCATCCTCTTTCCTCGGAAATGCAGGGTAACTGAAAGCTCTCCCCTCACGTACTGATGCAGGAACATTAATTACTGTGGAGTCTTCTAATTTCAAAACTGGAATACTATAGTTTTCTCCTTAATGGACTTCCAGACTCTACTCTGTGGAGATTAAAGTGAATTAAAAAACTCTGCAAGAAATCTTCTACGGACACCAAATTTTGCACTTGCATTAAGCCTGTTCTCAAATCACTCCCTTGACTTCCTCTGGATAAAGTTTCCTATTTTTTCAGAATGTGATTGATCTCATTAAAAGGTATTAACACCTCTTTAGTCCTATTAGCAAATTAATCCTGTTGATACTGTTAGTATCTTTGTAATGAAATATAGAGGAAGAATAAAACTGTAATTTGGCCTTTTCAGATTTTCAGTGCAGCTGAACTGACATGCCGAATTGTACCAGCCCTCATGCTGTCAAGAGATGCCCTAAAAAAGCTCTTAGCCCTGATTATCTGTTGGAATAATGGCTGTGTCTCTAATTTTAGACAGCCACAAGCAGGGTATTCTCTGTGAAGAAGCAGGACATTTTGTGCTGCGTTCCCTTCTCAAGAACGTGAACTCTTCTCTGCCTGCTTAAAGCCCTGCTGTTTACAAGCCTGAAATCTTCTCGTAAACACGCACTTCTGCACCGTGCCCTTGAACGGCTTCAGCATTTAACACTGTCCTATTCACAAACACCAGTACTATACCCTTGCCTCTCTTGGCACTCAGTGCCCTGCTGTTCACACCTCTTAAAGAAAATTCCATATTTTTATGTAAAAGCTGTGGTGTCTGACTGTAACTTGTGTACTGCTGCCCTCTCCCAAAGAATGCCTCATGTTATCATATACAGTTTTCCTGAATAACGTTTTCTTTTCTCAGAAATTCAGAATATAAATATTCGCTTATAGCACATCTCCTAAATCAATGATGTACTGTTGACGGGAGTTAAGCTTTTGTAAAAATACCATTGTCAGGCAAGGTTTTGTACAGCAGCTATGAACAAGATGGGGAAAAATTTGAAACTGGATAATTTGTTATCTACATATCCCTGATGACTGAATTGCACACCTGTAACTGCAAACACTTCTTGTAACACTGCTTTTGAGTGGGAAAGTTTACTGAATATACCAAAAAACCTCCCCAAAAACCTTAACCATAAAAGAAGTTGAGTGTAGATTTGGAAGAGGGGATATGTAAAATGCCTAATTAAGAATAAAGAAAAACCCTGTGTTGAAGTTTCAAAACCCAAAAGAGCATTGTGTGTGGAGATAAAGCATTCCCAAAGGCACATACTGCAAGAAAATTATTCTTGGCATTTTCTATTCATTTCCATTACCTTGATTTTAAAATCGGCTCTTCTAAAATACATACATTTCAAGCAGTTATCTGCGTCGTGCTGCAATGTGCAGTGTCACATCATGCCAGGGCAGGCTGTGCTCTACTCTCTGCCAGGTGACGTTCTTGGCACTGTTTTAAATTGCTCTGTCCACCTAATGGAAGCGGTGGCTGGGAGTAGATGTTGTTCATGTCTCTTAGCTACCCACTCATTGTCTTCTGTTATGATTCTTTAACTTCTAGAGTGTATTTTGGGCATTGCTGTTACACAGCCATCTGGTAGCTCTTGAATTTATGGAATCTGCCAGGGGGACATGTGCTGACATTCAAAAAGAGAGTAAAAGACTGTTAGCCAAAATATTCCCCCTTTTGTTTAATAGATAATATTTGGCTTGTACTTGGCACACCAGAAAGTTCTTCTTTAGAAGTAAAAATCAAATTAAAAACATGTCATAAAATCTCTAATTTGCCAAGCTGTGCTCTAACTGCTGGTTGACCTGCTTTCATGTGGGTATTCCTATCATCAAACAGAAACAGTAAGCTTTGCCTGCAGTGAAACCTCTGTGCTACAAATCCTTGAGTTGTGCATAAACTAAGCTATACCTATTATCTACTTGCCTTTCTGTATGAAGGTTTTAAACACGTCCCATTAGGGTTTCCATCAGAGAGTGCCCTGCAGCGGGTGCTTCCAGCCCCTGTGCAGCACACAGCATCTCCCCACGTACAGCTGCCTCGGCAGGTCTGTTCTCCTTCCCTGCTGCCAGCAACCCCCAGCCACCTGCAAAAGGTTTGCCCTTGGTGTTTGATCAGCAAACAATCAATATGTTGGAAGGATTTCCTTTTACCATGCAGAAGGCACTAACAGAAACTGTTTTGTCTAATTGCACATATGTATTTACTTTATGAATTTTCTACTTCTCTTTAGTGGTGCAGTGAGCAAAACATACATTTCTACATAGAAGTTCTCTAAAGCCAAACCCTCCACCACTGACATCAAACTGAATTTTTCTGAGCTCTCTAATGGAAGCACATGGAGACCCTCCCCCCATAATTCTCTCTTCTGCTGGTATCTGCTATGGTTACTAGAAAACAGTTGTGAAATCTTCCATTTAGTGCCAAATTATTTTACAGGTGTGTGATTGGGATGAGTTTTCAAAAAATTCCTAGACAGCAAGTTCTGAACTTTTTAATGTTAAGTAATCTTAATTAAAACTAACAGAAAATGTATATCAAACTGTCATGCATTATATAGAGGGACTGTTTACAAATGTCTGTTCTAAACTGCATGCATACATGTATTGCAAAAGCTACAGTGATTCTAATGCTACTGAGGTTTTTAATATCAACCCTAAGTCATTAGAAAAATCATAGGATCTTGTTAATTCTTTCCATAGTGGTTCTTGCCAGCAGAAGATCACACTTCAGCTAAAATGAAATCGAGTCTAAAGGCTGTTCAGGAGACAGCAGAACAATGCCATGCATGGAGCCATTTCCCTTTCGGAAAGCTTTAACAAGGGCACAGCACCTCTGGGTAAGCAATAGTTTGCATATGATGTGACCGTGTTATTTTATGGTGGGCACTGAAACAAGTCAGTGCTTTCTGCTAAAAATACCAATTGAACAAATCCCTGCTGGGCACTTGGTTGAGGTGGACTTTCCCACCCTATGCGTGCAGCAGAGTGTGATGCACCAAAGCTGCACTTACAGCATCAGTGGGGGGAATGCAGCAGTGTGGGTTTTGAATGACCTGATGAATCTGGGCAGAGAGAGAGGGGATCTGTTTGGTAACCAGACTATGTGCGTGCCAGCCCAGGGAGCTGGGACGACACACCAAAGGGGACACGTTGACAAGCTGCGGTAGGGTAACACGGGCTTTACGGTGTCTCTTACTGACCTCCAGTACCCATGGACTGGAGTATATTGCTACAAGCGTGTCAGTACAGTTTTAAGAAGAGTAAATAATTTATCTGAAGATCATAATAAGTTCATATTAAATGCTTTGGCAGACTGGGGCTGGGGTAGGATGGCACCGTGGTGGGTGGGAAGAGGTGGCTGCCCAGACACTGTACGGGGTGGGTAGTCCTGGGGGCCATCCCCACCGAGCGGCATGGGGCTGTCACCCTGCTGGCAGCTGCGAGATTGGGTTTTTCCATTGCTTTTACACTGTTCCCTGGTGCGCTTTGATTTGTGGGTCTGATTATGGAAAAATATTTCTTTTGAATAGCCACTTTATTATCTAGTTGCCTTCTATTTTGGTTTAAAACAGGCAGAAACCTGGGCAAAGTATATTGAATACAGTGCCTTCTGCTGAGACAGCATGTGTGTAACTGAAAGCGTGAGGGTCTTCCTGTTCCTCAAGATTACCAACAGAAACTTCTTTTCAGTATACCACTCCTATAAGCAATAGCACTTTTGAACTCAAAAAGAGCACTTTAGGGATGCTGGACTGACACATCTGACCCCACATGCAATTACAGACTTGCTGTAAGTTCTGGCTGCGAATTTTTGACAGATTTAATTCAGCTGCAGGTAAGCATACCTTGAATAATGATAGAAGCTTATGTCCTCAGCACCTAGTATTATAATTGTAAAATAAATTATATCTATCTTTTTATCTCTATAGACAAACAAATACTTGAATTATCCATCAAATATATTTTTAGCATAGGTGAGATGTTATGGGTTTTTCTCCAGCGCATATGTAAAATTTTACTTTCAAACTTTTTTTTACTGTGCTTTATTTCTGGAGAGCCAGTGGTCAGCTAGAAGAATGACTCCATGGTGACTTTTTTAATAACAACTTTTTTGCGATGTTGCTTGAATTGTCTTGGTGCAATTAATAATTAATTAACAACACAAGTTAGTGGCGATCACAGTGAGAACCTAGGGGAAAACAATGTCAGGCTCCGGTTTTAATTTAAACAATGCAAAAACACAGTAGTACCATTAGCATCTCTGGTAGAATATTCTGGTAATTATGTGATAACTGCCAAAGGTAGCACAGTTAATCTGCACACAAGTATTAGCTCCTGCCAACACAGGCCACTTAAAACATGGATGAAAAGAGACAAAATTATTTTGTAGTGTGATAGTCAAAAAGACACCTTATGGTGCCTGTCAATATTATTGTAGCTATTTGGGGTGCTAAAGGTAATAAAATACTATGCATTAATGTGCAGGATAGTGATTTTTACAGAAATCAAATCTTTTGTACCAGTCTTTGCTGTTTAAAAGGGCAAGGGGAAAGGTAGTCTTTGTTTTACTTATGAGCATAGACATGCCAAAATCTCAAAATACATTTGTGCTAATGGAGCTGTGCAAATGGGGATATATTGGCCAGAGTAAGTGGAAGAAAGTCCAGCTTCCTAATAGCCTCAGGATTTGTTTGCTTTTACTTCTTCTCCAGGTAAGTCGTTGGCAAATCCACATAGCACTAAAGGCAGAAAAGACACTTTTCGTTCCTGGGAGAAGCGATATACGATTTCTGTGACTTCTGTGGCAGGGGCACCCAGTGGCTAAGAAGCTGCATCCCCAAGGTGCTGCACCTGCCGATGGCAGGGAAGTAAGGCTGAGCTTGTCTGGAAGGAAATACCCTTCTCCAGGACACAGTGCAATCCAAGTGCCTTTTGAGAGAGCCACTCCAGAAGTGCAATGCTGAGGTTGTCAGTGAGGCACGTTCAGGCTGTGGTGGGGTGTACAACATGGGATATTGCCGATGCAGAGTTGCACAGACAGTGCAAACCATTGGGTGCTGAGGTAGGCTTGTCTGCTGAAGATGCTGCTGTCATTCCAGGACGTTGTTCAGGGCATAGAAAATATTCTTTAAAATGTGCTAAAAGTAGATGGCATGCAAGTAAATTGTGATGTGCTGAGGTGAAAATGCGATAAACTACTCTTCGCCTTTGACAATACTCTGTGCCACTTCAATTCTTGGAGAAAACGATAAGCTTCTGATAAAATAATAAGAAAAAGAGGGAAACACAAGCCTATCTTTCATCTACTTCCATCTCTTTAGTTCTCAGAAGTGAATGCTGTACAGGAGTGAGAGGCAAAGGGTAAAGGGGGATTGAGGTGGGAAGGATTGTGATTATACTGAGCATAGTGGATATGATCAAATAAGATAATAATCAAGATTAAAGAAGAAAGAATACTTTTATATAAAGCTTAAAGGGGAAGAACTTGGTATGTGGCAAAACAAGAGAAGAATAAATAATTGTTAGTCTACAGTATTCCTCCTGGAATGATATACATATAATATAAAATAAATAAAATGTATTAGTCTTTCCAGTGGGGCTGCAGCAAGACTGTTGCTAAGGGATGAGCTGCCAGAATAATAATGAAGACTGTTGCTATAAATTCTCCTAAAACAAAGAGGCTTTTTTGTTTTTAGGAGTAATTTTACTAGCGTGACATTACTAAGGAAGTTTTGAGCAGAACTGTTGTTGTAGAACAATCATTGCAGGTTAACGTGACCATGTTGAAGACAGAATAAGCAATCATAGTGTAGCGGTTAGATGTGAACTACTACCAATATTCAAACTGAGTGCTAGCAGAAATCACAGGGTAAGTAGAGGAGAGGAGCATTAACAGTTTCAACTCCCCCCTTTCCAGCTTTTGGAAGGAAAGTGGAAGGGCAGGAGGAGAAAGGAGTACTATAGAAAACAATAGAAAAAAAACTTGATGGAAATGATACCAAGAGATGTATAGAACCTGGAAAGACCTAAAGGGCCTATTCCTAATCAATAATGTCTTCAAGATACTAACAGTGCAAAAGACAAAGGAATTATTCACCATCTGAGATACAGACAAGAAAGAGGGCCTGAGGCAAATGCAGAAAAAGTTTAGGATTAATATTAAGCAAAGTTCTCAATAGTATGGTTTGTTCCTGAAATTGTGGCTGTGCTCTGTAATGTGCAATGTTTTGATAAAATGCAAAATTCACTCTTGAATGCGTTTGGAAAAAAGATCATGTCACAGCAATACACTAAGGTTGTCCATCATCCTGTGCTCAAACTCTGCTCGGAGACCGAATATGCAGGATAGCGTTTCTCCTTACAGCACAGGGAGGAAAGCTTATCCCTTTCTAATGAAGAGCAGGATCATTTTTAGGGGATGTAGTTGAGTATGGAGTATTAAATATACAGCTCAAGTTTGGAATAACGTGGGGGTTTTTTATGCAGGGTTTGGGTAACACTCCTCCTGTGGTGATGGGCTTTGTGGAGGGTGCACAAAGCACCTGGTGGAGGCTGTGAGACTTCTACTGACCTGTCATATTGTATGATATGATTAAAATGCACTGGAGAGACACAGTGCTGTGTTAGACAAAAAGGTTAGGTATAACCTGGAGTTCATAGGCTTAAAAGACAGGCAAAATGAGTAGAAAGGCAAGTATAATCCTTCTTTCTTTTCCTTCTAAGCCGTGAGTTTCAGGGTCTTCAGAGAAATCCTTTCCTGGTCTAAGATCATTCAAGCTGTTTCATTCATACAACAAATTAGTGGTGGTGTGTGTGGTGTGCAGAGTGGAAGAGGCATCTAAGAATAATTTTAAAAAAATCATTATTTTTAGGTAATATCAGCAGATGCTGACCCATAGCATGTGACTTTCTGTAATCTGAGGTAATGCTCTGTGTTAGGGTCATGGAACAAGGACCTGTCCTGGAGGAATTGCTCTTTTTCCCACGATGAAGAAGTTAAGAAAAATATCAGTCACTATTGGTAGGGTTATTTTCTTTTCCTCTCTTAGATGTTGCCCATTGGGGATGGAAGTCCCCACACTGCACTTGTGTGGCGGTATGTGAGGGGAGTGCGGCTGCTGTGCAGTATGGCTTTTGTCCCATGGAGCACCAGCCTCTGCAGTGGCTGTAGAGGAGCTCTGCTTTATGTCACGGTGTAGGGAGTTGCCAGGAGAGGGGGGCAAATGGAAGAAAATTATGTTGGCTTTATGGAGCAAACTCACCTCTTGAATGAGGAGCATCAGTGATGTATCAGTGAGTGTACCAGGCTTCCGGATACGTAAGATTTGGGTGTAGGGCTGTACCTCCTGAATTGCGTGTTAAAGATTAAGGAAAGGCTCTGATCGCCTGAACTGCCAGGCTCCCTGCGTGTATTCCCGTGAGCATCCGCTTGTGCTGTGGGTTCAGGTGATGCTGTTTCTTGTTCAACACAACCATCACCTTCTTGGAGCATCTGCCTTTTGCTTGCACCATGATTAAATCGTACAGGGAGAACATGTGTTTCTCAAATCTCCCTGCAGCCCTTTGGATATGACTGTGTTTTAAGTTTGACAAGAGAAAGCGAGGGTGCACATGAAAGTGCGTGGTTCTGATTTTGTTCTTTTTGGCGCTTTCATATTGCAAAGATCAATAATTTACCTCCTGTCAGGTGAAACCAGAAGATTAGTTGCATTAATTTTTGAATGCTTGCATAGTGTGTCTAAATTGATCTTACCTTGCTGAGTTCTGTTTGCAGCCCTGCCACGAGTTGTTGGCAGGGGAGCTACACTGAGCTGCGCTGGCTGAATGTGTGGCTTATAAAGCACTATATGTGACTAAACATTGCTGTTATAACAGGAGGCAGGGAAGAGGGGCAGTCATCGACAAACTGGTGGTTTGGTGGGGCTGGGTGCTGTTTTGGTTTAGACTGCTCATTAGATTGGATTTTTCACCCAAGATAATGTTGGGGGGTTTTATTGTTGTTTGTTTTCTTCTCAAATTCACCCTCGGCTCTTGGTTTACCTATACAGACAGCACAGAGCTTTAGGCTGATTTCCAGTGCTCTCCAACAGGCCAGTTGACCCTTAACCAGCTTTCTGTGATTGCCGGTGCTTCCTGTAAACAACAGGGGTGCAGAAATGCTGTGCCTGTGTTCCAGCGGGGTACGTTTTTGGCTGAACCTGGAGCAAGTGTTGCTGTTTGTCCTGAATGCCTTAGTGCAGCAGCACTGCAGTGCTTGAGGCACCATGTGGCTCTGACCCGGTCGGCACCCAGCATGTCCCAGCACACTCCCAGCCCTGCCGCGCTGCCCAGCGTGAGGTCTCCAGTGCCTGTGACTCCTCCCAGCTGGCTGCCCGGGTTTGGGCTCCCCTGGCACTGAGGAGCACTCGCTGCAGGAGGGGAGTGATGCCTGCCCAGCATCATCCTCAGGTGGTGCAGAGGTTCCTCAGATATGCATTTTGCTCCGTTATCTCTTTGCAAATACTATGCCTGGTGGATATTATAGTGCCACCTAAAATGTTGCTTGCTTACATTATTCTGAAAAAATGCTGGTAATAATCACCTAGCAGCAGGCATCGGTTTCCTCTGTGTTCAGAGGCATCAATTGCCCACTGCAGCGCTGCTTTCGTCGATGGCTCAGGAACTGCCTTAGGTCCATGGTGATGCTCTCTGTGCTACCGTGAATAAATGTAATTCTCTGATCACATCTCTCATTTGTGCATTGATTTTGAACTAATGATGTGTTTGTGCGTGCATACCTACGGAAAAAAAAAAGTGTTATGTGCTAGAATTCCTCCTCCGTTTTGGATTGTATCGCTCAGGGCTGTCATGGAGGTACTGCGTGTAGCACTGCTGCTGTGCCTGGATTTTTATGAAGTCCTTGGAAAGATTTAATTAAAACTGTTTTCTAGAGTTCATCTTCTGCAGGAATGGCCTTTTATAGGTTCTACCCACGGGGTATTGTTTATCCAATTTAAGGTATTTAAAGGCAGAACATTATTCTGGTGTATTTATTCTGTGGAAATCTAGACAATTTTTTCCCAAGCTGTTTGCTGTTGTGTGGAGCAGATGCAGTCCACATCCTGCAACTGCTATGCAGGATGAGATTGAAGTGAGTGTGGCTCTCTTCTGCGTTTTGTCAAAAGCCTGCAGGTAACTTGCCCTCACTGTGTCTAAACATCTGAAGTATTTCTTATACTTCTATTAAAATACTTGCATATGTATTACTGTCATTTATCTTATTCTGTATTTAAACAAATACATTTTTCTCCTTGAGATTTTCTCCAGTTTTGGTCACTGTACTTTTATTCAGCTTGTCCATACAAGCTATTCGCTCTATCTCTATTGCTTGCTTACCTGCAGGATTTGCTTATGAATTGAATATTGTGATGTTTCCAGGTGTTGCCATGAATGCAACACGAGGGCACATCTTTTGCACTAACACTCGGATTCCTGAAGTTTCTCAGTGTGCAAATCTTAGCAGGCAGTTCAGCCATACCATGAAGTTACCTATGCCGGCACTGTGACGAAAACACCCACCTCTCTCCTGCACTGGAAATCCCGTTGTCAGACTTGGTTACCCACAGCTCTTTCCCCCCTTCATCATCATGGTTTTGCAGCTTCCCCTGCTTCAGCAAAACTCTCACCACAGACACAATTGACTTTTCTTACTTAAAATTGAGCCACAGCAAATTTCTTATATGATCAATTCTGTTCCACCCGCAAGATACGACCGACCTGTTTCCTCAGACCCCAGTCAATGTCTCCTCCCTTTGACTCGCTACTACCATCAACCTTACAGTTATTTATTTATGCAGCTAAATACCCAGGTCATTCCTTAATCTGTTCGTACCTCTCCTGTGCAGGATATCTCCAAAGTCAGAAACATTGTCTTTGAATAAAATTCAGTCCTCGTGTCTTTGCAGACCTTTTCCCATGCCGGAAGCTCAGCCTGTTCAGGTACCTGCTATAGTCCCGGCTTGGTCCAGCCTGTCCTCCTCTCCATCAGGTTCTTCCTGCTGTTGCTGAGCCCCAGGCCTCAGCAGGCTCTGTCCTCCCCAAATCTCCTTCCAGCTTTCACAGGTAGGTGGGGAGGTCCCAGGGGAGACCCTGATGTGGGGCTGTGCTGGCCGCGATGCAGCTCCCTGTGGGGAAGTGATCGGAGCGGCTCCTGGTATGTATCTACTTTTGAACTTGGCTGGTTTTGAGTTATACTGTATGAAACCATAGAATAGCTCCTAACGCTTGCAGTATAATTTCCCCGTTAGTTTTCCTTTTCTAGCATGGTGCTAGTTTTGTATTGTTATTCATTTTATGTACCCTTTATCATATTTGTCAGTAAATCCCCAGCAGACACAAAGCAGTGGGGTGTGTTTGCAGCACTACAGCTACCAGGGCTTGGCAAAATAGCAGTGTAAAAATCATTTGCATTAGAGCTAATAAAGACAGCTGGAATGGACCCCAAAATATGTTCAATAAACCAATAAGAGTGACTGCTGATTATACTCCTACTTTAGTAAAAGTAACTGGTTTTCATTCAATGTTTAGAGTACTGTAATTGTGTAGTGTAGTATTTTACCCGCAATTTAAATCTAATATAATGGTCAATGCCTGCCTTTAAATGCTGACAGTTTGCTAACAATTTCCAGCCTCGTGCATTTTATTTTCTCCATATAAGGGTAGGGTGAATGTCTCACCATGTAGTTTGCTGTAACTCCTGGTAAATGCTGATTCTGTTATTGTGACCATTATAGCTATCACTTTGGGGAATAAAGGCGTGTTGGCTTTTTTCCACCCCAATTCCTGTATTCAAGGTTTTCCAGAAATCTTCTGGAGGAGCAGAGAGATCATCCTTAGGAAAAGATTTACATGTATTAACCAATTAATAGAATTATTTGAAAATCTAGATGCTAACATACTGCTGTAGATTCCCTCTCCATTTTCCCCCTAGCAACTTCAGCTTATCTATTCCATGGAAATCATTTATTTAAAATAGAAGTGTTAGACCTTGAGACAATAATATCGTACCAAATCTGCATGTCTTCAAAATATGTGCTTATTCTGAAACACGCACATATTGGCTTTCGTAAAAGAACATGCCTGTTTTTTTTCCTTGTTTGATGCATGCCAGTGATTTTTTTTTTATAACGAGGATAACTGATAGACATTCTTAATAACAATGACAAATAAATAACATCTCTTTCCCACAATGCATGACAATGCAGGGATTCTGTGGAGGATTCTTATAGGCAAAAATAACAGCAGAATTTGCCTGTACCCTGTGCCATACATGAAACAACAAATCAGTCCATACTATGTTCATTTAGCCATATTTTACATCTTCTAGAACTGGAATTGTGTAGCCTACAAAACAATTTATATTTTATCTGTACCATCTAATTAATTAAATGGCCCCAGAGTACCAGACTCACAAATCTCGTTAATAGCTGAATACTGAAATAAAGGCTGTTCACCCCTACTAGAATAATATTTGCATATCTCCACCTGCGATGGGTAATAAGTACCTGCCACAAATCAGAATTATGAATTTTGTACGCCTAACAAAACCGCAGGGGAAATTATACCTCAGACATTCCATAATAATTGCAGCTAAGCTGTTTAGTGCCATCCACTTATTCTGCCTGAAGTGTTTAAAGCAGCAACAGTTGTAAATGAATTCAGGCACACATTCAAGAGAAAATGTTTTAAAAAGTTTTTCTGTCTTGCCATATGTAATTATCTTTATAGAAATGTTCAGCTACAAGTTATAACATGCTCACATTTAAAATTGCAAATTAAAAAGTAAGTTCCTCTGATTAAAGTACATTTTATAAAAGCGATTTTTTAAGTTTACTGTGATGATATAGGAAACAGCTTGGGCTGTGTTTATCCCATTGGTCTCCCAGAATCGGTGATCCAGTCTATAAATGACTGCAGTGAGGGGCCTGCTTTTGCAGTGCTTCTTTCCCCAAAAATGTGCAGTTCCTGGGGGAGAGTTAACAGTTAGGGCTTGGACAGAAATACACTGTGATGTAGAAAGTCTTTCATAGACCAGGGAATTGGGACGCTAAAGTAGGCAGCATGCATTGCTTCTGTTTATTTGGGCAGGGCTTTTTTTGTTTGGTTTTTTTTTTTTTTTTTTTAATTTTCATGACAGAAATGGAAACTGCATGTGGAGCAGGGCTGGGAAGGAAGAGCGGTGAGATGCTGGTGGTCCCAGCTTCTGGATGGGAGTGTAAAGGAACGGTAACACCCCAGTTTACACTTTATATAGTAGTTTGACTTAGAGAGCCCCAAAGCTCTTTATAAGCGTGGGCCCTGCTCCATCGCCTGTGTTAGGACGAGTAAGAACTGGGCCATCCTTTCCTTCGGGAATACCGGGTGCTCCGTGAACATGGTGTCAATCCGTCCTCTGTGCACGCGTACCTGCAGCTTGTGGTACTACGTGACAGTTCCCAGTTTGTCAACAGAAGCTAAGAGACCGGGGCACCGGCAGCGCTTTCAAAGCCGCAGCAGCGCATGGTGCGTGTTCCACCTCTGTCCCCAGATGAAGGTACGGCGACGCGGGACAGCACCTGTCCCCGAGGGGCCCCGGGTCCCAGCCTGCCTCTCTGCAGGAGCTGGCGGGGGAACGGGTCTTTGTTACTGCGAGCAGGAGGCATTAGGCAGCAGACTGGTGACGGTCCTGCCGCCTCTTGTGCTGCAAATGCAAGAATTGTTACATTACAGATTTTAGAGAAGGCAACAGATCAACAAAAATAACTCCTTCAGCCCGGTTCTCACTGAACACTGTGTGTTTTGTGAAGAGCGAGGCTTCCCCTCTCTGCAGCAGAGGAGAACAGAGCCAAAACTGCAGTCTGAGCGGTATTTGTGATCACAGAAATCAGCTTGTCATTTTAAAGCTAGTCTTCTGATTTTTACTGTTCTCTGAGTAATGCACAGCACGGGGATGCATGTTTAGGCTGGGGGTGCAGTACCCTGCAGGGAAGGGAGACACAGGGAAACCCCATTTCCATCAGATGGGAGGGCAGAGGCAGCTCAGAGGAGGGCACGGGGTGGCGGGGGAACAGATCAGTGTCCCTGAGAAAACTGTGCCCTCGAGGGGGGCTGGCAGTTTGGGTAAGCATTCAAATGCACATGTTTGTACAGACAGCAAACCTTGGGGCTAGGTTTAAGCTATATAACACCAGCCACTGTAGCCTTGCGTCACGAGAATATAACCCGTAAGGCTTGCTGCCCCTCCAGAAGAGGAGCCGGAGAAGCTAGGAGAGGACCGCTCCTGCGGAGGTGGGGTACCCTCTGCCCTGGGGAAGGACGCCCCGCGGCACTGCGGCTCCTCTACCTGGGAACGTCCACATCTGTATGCTGCGAGGGTAGCAGTCATTTTGCCAGTGTTCTAGTAAAGGATTAAAAAATAATTAGGATTTATATATGTTCAAAAGGAAGGGGCACAGTGCAGTGAGTCACAAGGAGGTGATTAAGTCAGGTTGGCTTTGCCTAGACTGACAGCAGTGAGTCTAAGGGTTTAGGAAAATAGCTGATAGCCTATTACCATGATGAAGTGTAGCTTAAAACTACATTTTATATTTTAGAGGACTAACAGACGAGGTCCCTGTGGATTTTTTTTTCATATTACATAAAATGGCTATAGAAGCTGAACCATAATCTCTCACTAACTTACACATTAGCCCAGGGCAATAAAGATGTTTTTATTGGAGGCAGATTTCATGAAAAGTTGTTCAGTTTTATCTCTGAATATTGTACTATGCTGAAGGCATTTAAGTGTCCTGTTGGGACACTCTGTCCTGGAAAGCAGTTACTCTCAAAATGACAGTGAGGTCCTTGGAAAAGCTCTCCTTTCTGCCGGAGTGCCACAGGATCCTGCCCTTTCCCCTCTGCTCGTCTTCCACTCTTTTGCCTTAGCTGCAAACAGAGGCCAAGCCACACTTTTAGACTGCAATCCCTGCAACCCTCTGATGGGTATGGATCCGGCACCGGCAGCCGAACGTGGCTGAAACGGAGGCCCTGGTCCTCCTGCCTGCTTCCTCAAGCCTTGCCAAGTCCTTCTTCCTCGATCCCTGCCAGCAGTGCAGCATCCTGCCTCTCCAGCGAGGTTGTGGATCTGCTCGTCACACCTCTTGCCCGGGCCATTCCTGAAAACAGCAGGCTGGTTCCCTGCCATAAGCTGCCACTTTTCCTGTCTTGGCTGGAAGCAACTAAAATGCTTGCCTATCTTGATTTTTCACAACATGCTTTAATCTTGACAAAGGCAGCACTAGTTACTTCTACCCATCTGGAGCATCATGGCAACCACCCCTTCCCTAATAGCTCACGCTGGCCAGGCTGCCTCTCTAGATGCATCCCTCCCTGCTGATGCCCTTGATCGCGTAGATAGCGTAACCCGCTTGTCGTCAGGCTGCCTCACCCACCGTGTATCAGCCTGTGACTGGCTCTTGGCACATGCTGTCCTTACAGTTAGATTTTCTCTCAAGCCCTTCATGCCTTCTCCTATTCCTGTGCTTTCTCTCCCTTCGGTTGGCAGCGGTGCCTCCTAAATCCATAAGCCTGGCTTCTAGCTGTGATTCAGCACTGTGGGTTTGTCTCTGTGGCCGGTACATTTGGAGGACTATTGGCAGTTCCGCGGTCCTCTCTGCCTCTCGGGTGGTCCCTGTGTCCTCGCAGACACTCCATCTCTCTCCCGGATTTTGCTGTCCTGCTCAGTTCTTGCAGAAGGTCAAATGCACACAAAAGGTGGGAGAGTATCCTCTCTAAAGCCAAAGACTTTAGAGTCCAGACTAGACTGCTCGTGGCTAATAGCATCAGAAAATGCTCATTGTGCTGCTTTGTAAATGCAGCAGTGTATGGCCTTAGCAGGGGCGGTACTTGGGCTTAGTCCCTTTCCAGCTGTATTTGTATGAGCTTGCCTCTGTCTGGAAGGCAGATGAGGAGTTAGCATTAGTGGTTTCTTTCCATAAACTATTATGCAGAGGATAATCTCTGATTGATGAGGTCGTGCCCCACTACCTTACAAAGAAACACATGTCTCTCCTAGATTTAAACCTAAGGCCATACTTGGCAATCAGTCAGCAGTTCTTCATTGATTATGACTGGCAGGGATTTTTATTATGCTTATTTTTCATTTTATTTCCTTCATTTATCTAAATCTACCAAATATTTCTGTTTAATCTTTCAATCTATAAAAAGTACAGATTTCATCTTATACGATGCTTTAGTATGTATGATAAAAAGGTGGTTTTCCCTTTACCTTGCACTTTCCATTCATATTGTAATTTTTTGTTCAAGCTTAAGCAGTCCACATTTCATTAAAAAAACTCACACTATTCATATTTCTTTCATCCCTATAAGATGGTAAAAGCAATGTTGCTTTGATGAAATTTGGCAGGTAAGAGGATCTAGTTGAATCATCTCAAACCCCTGGAGTTTTGGGCCTCCAGCTATTATGGTAGAGCAGCTATGAGTATTCAAAAATTGGTCCTTTGTTTGCACTGAATTTCCAAGCCATCTGTAGCACACAAAAGCCACAGCTCTCTTTATAGTTCAGAATGAATATTTAAAAGTTCAGTTTTAGATTTTATTTGTAGCACTTCAGATCTCTCTATCCCATCTGTCTTGTGTCTCAGAGCAATTCCATTAAACTGTACTCAGCAAAGTCAAAACTTGGTCTTAGAATTGAAGGTAAACCTTGGTTCCTTTTAATTTGGTATTGCAGAGTATGAACATGCGTGATCAGGATCTGCACAGAGGACTGAGAACATACAGTTTTATTTGTTCACATGCTGTAAATTATTACTAGACTATTAACAAGCAGCTGCAAATATCAGGTCATCCAGTCTGAACCTTGCTGTGTGCTCTTGTAGTGTGGCAGAAAAAAGCAAACATCTGCACAAGCACTGCTGGCTCTGGATGGGTAGGATGTGCTGGAGGAGTGTGTCGGCAGCACCCGTCCCAACCTGGGCTGCCCCTATGTTGGGAAGCTGTCTGTTAATGTACCCTGTTGGAGTATCATCATCTGCTTGAATCAGATTCAGTATTTTGTATCTAAACCTTTGCTGCATCAACAATGTGCAATTTTTTTTTCTCTTCTGTGTTTAACGAGATACCTGAAGTCAGCTATTCTGAGTCAGCGGTATGAAAAGAGCAGCACCATATCTTTTCATAAAAGGTGAGAATCATCTACCTGTCATTAAGGCATTCTTCAGTTCTGGTAAATCATTCATCCTTTGTTTTCGTTCCATGCCCTGTCCTGAGTTGTATTGAGATGTTTGTTAGACTCTTGAGGTGTAAACGAATCACTGCCCTTAATGGAGTTCTTCTCTTTAATACTTTTTTGCATATGAGTATATATGTTTATATATATAAGTGTCTGTGTGTGCATATTTCCATCCCTTTCTGGAAAAAAATGAGCAAAACCCATGCGTTAATATGTACTACTATGAAAAACTTCTCTGTCTCAATGAGATCTTAAATATAACAAACAAGTTGCAATTCACCGTGTAAAATCTGTCCTAATGGCTGTGTTGTCTTCATGTGAAATGACATGAATGAAGACTATATGATATCCTGAGCTGAGGTCCTGGGATTAACTGAAAACCTGGAGCTTGTAAAACTAACGGCTTACATTCTTAGGAGTAAATTATATATCCTAGTCTCATCAGTTAAACTTAGAAGGCTAAGAAGTATTTAGGTTATTGTTTGTTACAGAGGAATATAATGAAAAATAGTAATTTTAAATACAAGCAATTCTGCACTATTTAATAGTAATTTAAAGTAGATTGTTAGTGTTATTTAGAACTTTAAAGAAAGCCGTGTGTAAGTCTGGTAGGCATGTGTTTTCATCATTTCTCACTCATGTCTTCCATGAGGCCAGATTCTTGCTTTTCCAAAGATATGCATTTTATATAATATTTTAACTATCACACTAATCTGTGCAGGTTTATAGGTCTTTAAAGAATAAATGGAGTAATGAAAACAGTAATACTTTTTTGCTGAATTGAATAAACCATGGGGAATTAACTGTTGCTTCTGGTAGCGCTGTCTCTGACACGGAGCTCTGAACCTCACAGGGAGTCATGGCTACATTCCCCTGAAAAGAAGGGGTATTTTTATGGTGGTGGGTTGTCTCTTGTCATAATGAATGGTTTTGCATTTTCCTCCATGTTCCTGTATGAGGGTTTTTTTCTTAGGCTTTACAACAATAAGCTTCTCTCTTCCACAGACCTCTGTCATCTACTACTAGTGCTCCCTGGAGAATAGATGGTCACAAAAGTGCACTGTGTTTCTGGGTGCATATGACATCAGACACTCGAGCCTGTGCACTGCCTATGCAACCATTCCCATAGCTTCAAGCAAGCAGCCTAAAATAAGTAAGTATGAGAATTTGACTCCAAATATTGTTTTGAGTATTTATTATTTTGGGAACTTTTGTCTGTTATCACTCAATGAGAGACTGAAAACCATAGACAAGTAAAATCATCTGATGTGCCTAAAGCACTTCGTACTGAGACCAGCTCAGCTCTCATGGCTGCAGCACTGTCATGTGGATGAGAGGAGCAGGTGCCACACGCTCAGGTACTGTTTGGGGCTGGGAAGGGGCTGTGCCAGAGGTAAGGAAGGAAACGTCTTGAAGGCATTTATTGATGGTGAATTGCTTCTTGTCAATAGGCATCTATTCTACAAAAGCTCCACCTCACTGTACTTTTGTATGGAAATGGGGAGTGAGCTTTGATCTTCAGATTGTAGACTCTAAGCTATAAAGGATTTAGACAAAAGGTGAAAAAAAGAATAATTCAGCTGTTAGTTTCCTTTCCTTTGGGAAATGAGTGGGGCAGAAGAAAGAATTTATGGAGGATGGGAATGAAAGCTCTTCCAGCTGATGGCCTGATTTAGTTTGTTAAAGACAAAATCTGTGGAGTGTTGTTTGCTAACACAGGGCTAGCTCCTATTAACTGAACTTCAGGGTTTGCAAAACTCTTCAAGTCAGGGAAATAGTCAAAAGAAAGAAAAATATCACTAATTTTCCAGCAATAAAATCTCTAAGTGGAAAACACAGTGGAGCCTCAGACCTAGTCTTATGAAGGAAACATGTTCAAAACCAAAGACAACATCAAAAAGTCTCTGGGGAGCTCTGTACCCTTTAGGCTCCAGCTGGCCTACCTTGCCCCGTTGGAAAGGCTCAAGCTCCCTGGTGAGCAGCCAGGGCTCTGGCAGCATCTGGCAGCCTTTGGTCTGACTAATAATACTTAGAAGTCTCTAGGGCTGCTTGTAGTCTCAGGAAATATATATATTTTTTCATTTATTCTTTTAGAAAACCTTTGTTCCTTCCACAGAGATGCGTGTCCGATCCATTGTAAATCTTTGTTCTATATGGTATTATTAATTCTTTTGCTTTGTGTGTATAAAAAGCTGCATATTTCCTGTGCTTTGCCCATCTTTATCCTCAGCAGCGAAGCTTCTTCCACAGCACTAAGTCAGCGGTGTGGGATGGCTGCAGCCTGCCTGTTTGTGCAGCTGTCCAGGCCTGTTTGCTGCCTTCTGCTCCGTAGTGCACTTAAGTATCGTGATGGGTTTGGTTCTAGTCCAGGATTTCTAAAAACAGGAACCTGGAGTTAGGTACCAAAGTGCATCCAAAAGTACTGAGTGCATTAAGTTTCAACTGGCCTCAAAAAAAGCTTTCTCACTCTCTAAATTTCGCAAGACAGTTATTTTTTAGACATCTCAAGCATTGATTTAGGAACCTAGTTTTAGACATCTAGTCATTTTAGATCTGGCCCCACAGTCCTAGAGGTGCACGGTGGGACACCAAGCTGTAGTCTCTCTAAGCAGAAAGATGTTGGAAAAGGGCTCCTCTCATCCAGGTGGATGCGTGCTCCCCTCTCCTGCCTTGCGCACCAGGAACACGCAGACAATAGTAGCGTTTTTTCATTGAGTTCATGCTGGCTGATGGCATAATCCAGCTGCTTCGGTGTAAATCAAAAAAGATTTTGAAAATGCGCAGGTATCAAGTGCTGACAGAACAAGCACTTACAAATACAGCAACTGTAAGATCCTAAGAGAACATCTAACCTGAATTTTTTAGTTAATCCCCCCCATTTTGTCCTCTCCTTCAAAAAGGGAGACCTGTGGCTGGGGGATGCACAAGCTGCAGCTGCTGCGTGCCTGGGGTGAGAAAGCAAGCACGCTTCTCCAAGGGCTTTCTGAAATCATTACCTAGCGTAATTATTCTTTTAAGATGAAGTAGTGTGACCTAGGGACCAGTTTCTTTAGGATCACTAATTCTGAAATCTTCAGCACATTTTTCGTTGTCAGATGCATTGCATTTAATATCCATCAGTGTGACCAGTTAGGGCAAGAGGAGAAAGATGGCTGGCTGTTAAATCCCAGGCCCTACGAGGCAGCTGCTTTTCCTGCCCAGTCTTCAGCACCGCGGTGCTTCGAGGAGGGTGACTTTGGGCAGTGAGGCAGACCGTGTTTTGACCGTTTCAGCAGCCTGGGCTTTCTCCCGCAAAGGAGGGGCCTTCCCTGGCCCCAGCTCCAGTAACCTGCTCCTGCAGAAGAGGGTGGGCAGGAGTGCGGGTCCAGCGGGGCCACGGCTACAGAGAGAAGGTTCAACGAATGCTGGTTTTTCAGTGTTTTGTCAGGCTGGCACACGCTCACTCTGAGCATGTAATTGCACTCCCGAGCCTGGTGTGGTCTGTGCTAAGCTAAGGGCTGGGAGCGAAAAAGCTAAACTAGAGAGAGCAAGGGCAAGGATGAAACCCCTTACTCCAGATTATTGGTGCATTTATTTTTTTAACCATCGTCATTTGTGAATGGGCAGGGCAGGTAGAAACGCCATTCTGTGCGGAGCCGCACAGCACCCTGGCTTGGTGCTGCCAGCCTGCCTGTTACCTCCTCCTGTGTTAGGCACTTTTAAAGGTCACCTCGAAATGAAGAGGAAGAGAAGCATAGTGACAAAAAGGTACATTTGAAGTCACAGCATTAAGGTGCAAAGTAACTAGAGGGTTTTTTTAATTTTTTTTTTTTTAACTAAATTTTCCCTTTTATAGCACGATCACCATTTGGTGCCCTGTAGCCGCAGTTGAAATGAATATTCATGCAAATTTTGAAAAAACATAAATGATAGACAGCGGGGGGTTGGTTGGTTGTGATTATGATTAACGCTGAAAACAAGAGCACGCACCTCAAACCACATGTGTGATTTTTATAGGCCAGTTTATGAAGTTGCAGAGAAGGAGGGTATTCAAATATTTACTTGTTTTCCACATATTCACAGAACTTCCAGGATTCCATCAGGCTGCATGTATGCACTTGTTAGTCCTTAAACTAGCAAGATGTCATTAAAACATTCATTGACACAGCCACCGTCTACTTTAGCTAGACCTTCAACATTACTAATTCAGGTCTTCCCGCATTTGCATGCAGCACCTCAGCTACATGGCTTTAATGCTGTTCTTTGTTTTGTTCTGCTGTCAGGTATTCAGCTCTAGTGTCTTCTTCACTGAAGAATTTCTATATTACAGCTCTGAATACAATCTGTTTTGTATGCTCATGAACTAGCTCTAGGACTTGAAAAAAACCTATTTTATATTCCACACTGGTTAATTTTTCATTTCTCTGGCACCTTGGTGAAAAGTAGTCAACACAGTTAACAATATACATTGTGCAACGATAAATATTTTATTGGATATATAATCTGCACAATTTATAAGTTGATTTTTCTCTAGGAGTCTGAATAAATCTGTAATTTTGAATATTTGGTGAAAACTCATTTTTTATAGTATACTACTCTATAATCACCATGAAATGTATGATCGGCTTTTTAATGGGAGCTATAGACTTTTTCCCTAACATTGCTAAACTCTAATAAAGCTATTTTATGGGGAGGGTAGTCTGCAGCAAGAAATATGGAGGTTTCATCCTGGGAACAGTATATAATTCATACGCCAGTAAATTATAGTGTATTCCTTACACAAGATAACTTTCAGGAGGTTTTTAAAAATGTGTGTGTCTAAATACTTATATATCTAGTTTATATATGAATTTGATGTACATTGGTTTGGTTTTGTTGTGTATTCTGTTGGAATTAATAGATTTCTTTATTTATGTCTAGCTTGTGGTTCCCATCCTTGTCTTAAGCCTGTTGTAACAGAAGAAAAAATTCTTTTCTGCTCCAACATTTCCACTCTACACCTGCAGGTTTATGTTTCTGTTCATGGTTTCATATACAGGAATGCTGGGCTGGAGATTGTTTGCTTTCTTTATATATTAATAGATTAGGCTTTTGCTGTTGCACACACTTAGAAACTGTACTTGATCCAGGAGACAAAAAGATAAATTACTCCGTATGCGGGGTATTGAACTCCTATCACTATATTGTGATATATTAATTCTTCTTTAATGTATTTATCCTCACTGTGTGCCTGTGAGATAGGGAGACTAAGTCATACTTATCTCAAAGATGGGGGATTAAGCTACAAAAAAACCCTGAGCAACTTGACTAAGGTTGCACAGGATGTTTGTAGCAAAATAGTGAATGATCACAGCTCTGAGTCGTCATGTTAAGTATGGGATCGTTTGCCTTCTGTTCCAAGGCTTCAGCTCCTGCCTCAGAAGCTGCGCTTTCATTCTGCTTAAATAAAATTCCATCTGAAATAAACCAACAGTTGTAATTGCAAGTATTGTAGACTGCAAGCCAACCAAGGGATTTTGAATACCATGTTACTGGGTATGTAATTCCCCATCGTTTTCCCCTGGTACTTTTGCTTTTTTGGAACTATTGACCAAGTCTCTTGACAGAGCACAGCAACATTAGTGCCTATTTGAATATAAACAAGCTTATGAAAAGAAGATGTAACAGCTGACGATTACGGATGGGTTTCAAGCATGTAAAGAGAAAAATATTTTCATGTCGTGCAAAGGATGAGCCAAAAAGGAGAAAATGAACAATACGTATCAGAGAAAAGTTACCCAGCGTAGCTGGCTGCGGTTAGGTTGGTGAATACTTTCCAGAGGAGGGAAATGGAAGCTCAGGTGCTCAAACAGTTTTGAAATTAGACTGGTGAATGCGTTCAGAAAACAATCTGTGATTAAAGTGGGTCTGTTCTGAATCTAATGTTTGTTTCTGTGAAAGAAACTCATATTTGGTAATGCATTTGTTCCAAAACTAGTAACCTAAATATTGATATGTGTTTGCAAAATTGTGCTGTAGGTGCACGGATTAGCTCAAGGTTTAGAATTCCCTCAGGTAACAGGAACAGTCGGTTGTTTCTCCCAGATGATGATGAATGTGTTTACTGTTACCAAAATAGTCGTCTTTCTTCTTGTAATGGAGAACTTTAAAACTGCTTCTTTTAAATGTCATCCGCCTTCCCAATATCTTTCTTTTCCACCTTATCTGCTCTCAAAAACTCAAGATGAAGTAACCTTAGTGAACACAAACAGTTCTTGAAGTTTCATTAACCTCCTTTTGCCTCTTTGTGTGCGCTTAGTGACTGGAAGATCTTTACAACCACTTTAAAAGTGATTATTGTTCTGACAGTATCCTCTGCGAGGCTTGCTGTCTTGCCATTGAACTGAATGGGCTGTGCACAGAACATTATCTTGTGTTTTAGCTAGGAACAGTAAGCCACAGATAAAGGAATTCAATCATCTCGCTATGCTAAGTAGTACAATTTCTTTGATTTCAGACCTATGGATCTTTGTGTAAAACTCCTCCTGCAATTTCTTCTCCCTTTGCTATCGCCTTTTTCGTCTCCCGTTGTCCTTTCCTGGTTCTTCCTTTCCCTTGTTTAAAGATATGGCTGTCACTGAGCTGCCTCGCTTATCATCAGCAAACCCACCTTTCAGAAAGATCTACCTTTTTGCCATGTCTGAAGTCAGTAAGAGTTAGCCTTGTCATCCTTTATGAGAGCCCCATCATTGACTGTAACCCCATGGTTGACTGCTGTGTTATGCAGAACGAGGCAGGCTGCAAGGATGTCAGATGCAGTATTGAGTCTGTGCTTTGACAATTGGAAAAGACACCGAGAATGAGATTTCACAATCCCAGAAGACCTTCGAGTGATCAATGAATTCTGAGTAAGTGAACTAGTAAGTGAACTTCTGCTGGTATAAGGGCAAAATCAAATTAGATCCATCAGCTGTTTCTGCCCTGGATAGCCACTGTCGCCTAGAAATTATACAATAAAAAAGTAACTAAATCTGATGTATGAGACAGGGGATCAATGATGTGTTAGAATAAATGCAATGTAGCAGTAAATCAACCACCTAAAATACAAACCATATTCTAAAAATCTCACCAATAGAGAGACATTTTCTATTTACAAAATTCATGAAAATTGGGACTCAGCAGTCGGTTTGGGGAATAAATCTTGTTCAAAGTTCGCTTAGTAAACTAGCAATGTTACGAGTCTGGGCTTTGATACACTAATATGATACAGGCTCATCACATTACAAGGCGGCATTCTGATGTGAAAATGCTTGTCTCATTATTAATAATTGACAGAGCACATAATGTTATTCACTACAGGAGCCTATTAACTGAGCTTTGGCAGCAGGATACAGTTGCAGGGAATAGCCTGTCCTTAAACATAAAACAAAAAGCATCAACTAGCCCGTGTAGTTTCCATTCCGCTCTTGGGACAGTGTCCACCTGCCCTGACGGGAGTAGGTTGCTGTGCTCAGTCTGGACAACACCTTCTCAAAGTCTGGACCAGCCCTCGCGGCTTCTCCACTGTCCCCTTATTTTTGCATTTAAGGGGGGAATTGCTGCAGTTAGGATTGAAATGGAGCCACTGACTATAACTAGGATTTATTAACTTGCATTAAGGTATTGCAGAGAACGCCCACCAAGGACCAAATCTGCTTGTGCTTGGCTGTATGCTGATGGTCACCAAACTAGCGCTTTCTTCCCCCAGTGCCTGACGTGCTGATGACAGGGGTCATGAAAGAGGCAGCTGAGTAGGATCTGGTGACAACTACGGTTTGAGAAAGTTGAAGGCATAATTCAACACTCAGATCTGAATTACCAGCTTCACCCACATCATAAGTTATAATGTAAAGAGGTAAGAACCAGATTGGTTTTGTTTTTTGTTTTTTTTTTTTCCTAAGAGAAAGAAATAATATTTGCAACTTACAGCTTTAAGGTCCTCAATTTGTTCACAATCAATCTGCAATTGTTCTCGGTTCTTCAGGGACAAGAAAGCCTAAAATATCCTGGTTTATCATTAAAATTAACAGATTTATAGAACCAGTATTTTGTAATCAGTATAGCCTGTTCTCCCAAGTGGCAGGCAATATTGATGACATGTCTGCAAAAGGCAGGGGTTAGATGTACCGAACTGCTGTGTAGTAGCAAGGGTACTGATACCGGTGAAATGGAGCATTCTGTGCTAGGAGGGAGCTTGGGAAGGGGTGTGATCTTTTCACCTGGCAGTGGGGGGGCAGGGAATGTTGTTTTCCTCTTTTAGGTTAATCTTATTTATAAACTATTAACTTTATGTCAACTAACTAGCAAGATGAAATTTTTTCCTAATAATAAAGCGGCAAGAGACTTGTAGACATACTGAGTTACAGCATCTATGGCATCTCATTATGATGTAGCAAGTGGTCCCTAGATGCTATAGTATATTCAGACCAAACATATTCTTCTTCACTTCTATTCTTAATTAGCAACTAAAAGATAAATAATTTTGCTGTCATTGCAGCACAATAACAATCAGGGCAAGGCAATGCCCAGTGAGCCTTGCCCTAAATCCTGTAGCACTAAATGTTCAAACAAACAAATCCCCCTACCCCCACTCCTTACTTTGATTTATTAACTTGAGATGAATGATTTGGCTGTCAAAGTCTGTCAGTGCCATGCAATGAAAATAAAATCGGTGGCAGTGCCCTGTGTGCGAAGCCACTCATGGTATCTAGCCTTAGACATCAGCACCGAAGCTCCAATCCTAGCCCGCTCCCCACCCCCATTCATTAGCTTTCTAAATCCTCCTGTCTTTGTGGAATCACTGCAGCAAGTTGAAAATGATATATGTAATGAAAAACCCTGTCTGCCTAGTGCAGAGAGGGTGGGGAAAAAACCTGTGCTTAGCAGTCACTGCTGTGCTGATTCCAGCAACAATTAGCGCAGACTTTGTTAGGGAAGCTCACCAAGAGCGGAATATTAAGGCACAAAAGGGAAACTCATTGTTTGTGAAGATGTGCGTCTGCCTGACTGGTTTTGTTTCCTCTTTCAGTGCTACAACCAAATGCATTTAGAGACTTCAGTGGGAAAAAAATGCAGGTGTCTTTGAGCTTTTGCTATAGTTTGGGGCTATTTTCAATATTATGCTATAAATACATCATTATCTTTTCAGTATGGGTACCTGAAGAGCAAGAAACCATACAGGTTCTGTTTCAAGTGCAGGCAGAGGGAATGGCACTGCATCGCTTTGTAATATGGTTTACATACTGTAATATGGTTCAACTCAGTAAATGATGAGTGTGGGAAAATACCAACAGATAAGTATTTCTGAGGTTTTGTGAACTATGTACGCACGACAATATGTTGGCTATTTAAAAAATGTTTCATACTCTTCTGCATGACACACAAAAGATTTGATTTTTCAGAAGCGCTGGATTTCACAGTGCTAATCTAAATCACTGACAGTGTGGGTGTTCAGCATCTCTGATGTGAAGCTATAATTGTACTTGATAAGCCAGGGTAAGGAACCTAGATGCTTAAAAATCTTGTGCATAATAGAGGACTCGAGCCCATCCTGCCTCACAATGTGAAACAAAGTCTATGTCATAACTATACAACAGTGGCTATTTTCTTGGTGGGGATGTAAATTTATTATAGTCCAGATGTAGCATAAACTAAGAGGCCAGCAATGCAGCTTTAGGGCTTGAAGCTCTATGGCCATCACTTTGGTTTCAATGAATCCACATACAAGCTGTTGTGGTTTGGGCACAGAAAGTTTGAGATATTTGCATTCACACATAGACCACCACGCTCTTCCTTCAGGTGTCTGGACAAAGTTGTGTCTGTTTCTGAAGCTCATTTGTGTCGCTGGACTGTAGAATGTGTCTTGGAGCCAGATGCTATTCTCGACTGCTGGACTTTATAGTCAGATTGTGTTGTTAAAGATGCTTTTTAATTGACTTGGTATTTGTCCCACATACAGCATATAATCCAACTGTTGTTTGTATCCCGGTATACCTTGAGGTGCCCATGGAGATAAAAGCTTGTTTAATGCCCAACATGCTGGAAACTTGTATTACGAAAAAGTCCTTGCCCCGAAGTGTTTTATGTTTTCAACTGATGTGATGTGAAAAACAGGAGGAAGGCAAATGGAAAGCATGGGGAAGTGAAATGAGTTGCCCAGGTTCTGGCAGCTGGTTTCCAGCTTGTAATCCAGTCCCTGAGCAATGAATCACACTGCTTACCAAAGGCCAATTTGTGAAGGAATGAGCTCCTACTGGGAAGCAACAGGCTAGTACATGCCTATTGACTTCCCTGCCAGATCTTCCCTGTCTTGGCTCTGCGCTGCACTTTACCACTCAGCACAGTGTCCAAAAATGTTCACAGCATAGCTCAGAGGTAGCAACAGACTCAGGAAAAGCCACAGATGACCCTTTTGTGTGTGTCTGTGTTCTGGATGCGTGCATACAAACTCCTTGGGATGGCAGAACGTGAGAAACAGCTACTGCTACATTTGATTAATGTCTTTCTCAAAATCCACTTTGAAAAACAGCCTCAGGTATTAAAATGATAGACACGTAGTGCTAATCAAAATGATGCATATTTTTAGGATGTAAGAACTCTGGGCTAACTGTGCTGAGTCTAGAAGCACTTGCTTTTTGTCATAGTCCACGACAGGCTTTTACTGCTGCAATTGTAGCATCAGACATCCTGAGCACATTGGGCTCTCGTTAGGGTTTATGGTCAGATATTGCTGAAGAACAGACGGCTTCTCCTTTTGACTTGAGTAAATACGGAGATATTTTTACTTTCAAGTTCTATGTCTTTTAAGCTATTGTGATGCTCAACAGAGATTCCTTTAAAAAGATTTGTTCGTGTCAAAGTAGTAAGTGTAAGAATCCACTATCTGTGCTGTTTGCCTTCTTTCCCAATATGATTCCTTCATTGCATATATTAGACACGGAAGGTTTTTTTTGAGTGAAAACATCAAAAATGTGTTTATGCCAAATGCTCTCAAGTTCTGAATCCTACGTTCTGCTGACCGTAGGATGTGCTGCTCTGTTGTCTTTTACCTTTCTCCCTCTGACAATTTTATTTAAAAATAGCCAGAGAGAAACAGACGACACCTAACAAAAAGTCCACACTGCACCACGTCTCCTCCTCCTCCAGCCCTGAGCCTCTTGTTGTAGCAAAACTCCTTTGCTTTTCCTCTTTGATTCACACAAATCTACCTTCAGAATTTTTCAAACATTGCAGTGCATTAAACACTACAGCAGATGGTGCTTTTTGACGATGCCTTTCTACATGAAGCAACATTTTGTAGTGTATGCTGCATTATCAAAAAATCAAACATGTAATTATGCAAATATGTATGCCTTTATAATAATCAAGTTTTATTGTAAATGGTTGATGCACATCAATTTGATCCTGTAGTGCTGCTTTAAGTGCAGTTTAAGTGGCTTTTCAGTGTACCCAGAGGCAACACAAATGCATCTCTGGAATATTAATAAAATCCTGAATCTTTGAGACACCAACTGGTACAGCATTGCTTATACTGATTGAAACTAAATGCTAATCCTTTCCTTTATTTAAAAAAAAAAAAAATCCCCTTTGTTATTTAAAACACTGATATTAGTGCGATGTGAAGGGCCATTTTATTTTAAATTGTATTGTAATGTAGTTGTTAAAATAATGCCTAATCATACTATATTCAGATTCCACAATGTAAATTTGATGAGACAAGAATCCAATCATTTTACAGCCATGAATACAGAGATGTATGTTAATATGTCCAGTTTTTTCTAATTCTTTAAATTCATTAAGGAAATATCTGTTTTCAGGTTTCAACCCTGAATACTAGAGCTTCCAAGCAACCGATTCCTGAATGCTCACTGGAGATGGTTTTGCTGGTGAAATTCAATAAGCTAAATACTCATGGAAAAAAAAATATCAGCAAGGATTTTGACATCCATAATGAAGTGTAAACTTTATTACTGATCTGATCCTGGCTTTTATATGTTGGTTAACTTCATTGGTCTAATGACAGCCATCTCTCTGAATGCACACATACGCATTCTGCTGCGGTTCGAGTCAGCAGATGGGCTGTGGATACAGATAAACCAAGACTGTAAATTATGTTTTGCCTGTTTGTTCCTCCCGTTCCGAAAGGCAGGGCACAAAAGGAGAAGAGTGCATTGCTCGTGGAGAGAAGACAGTAGCTACACCGTGTCCCCCTTCCCAGTTCTGATAGACTGGATGTTTTATTTTCTGGGGTTGCTATGAACAGAGGCTCTGTTAACCTGAACCGTGATTGAGAAGGTAAAGAAAAGCGTGTGCTTCCCTCCTTGCACTGCCTGGGCTTTCCCCAAAACTGATTTCCCGTAAACTTTGTGAGGCTTTATAAGTTGGGCTTTCACTCTAACATTTTTGCCTTCATTTTGGATCCCTGTTTTGAATTTTCCTTCATCACCATCTCTCCCCCCTGCTATTGTTGTTTCATGCTGCTGGTTCTTGTCCCTCTGCCCTTTGTCCCTCCTCTGCCTCCTTTCACCGCTATTTTTTTTAGCTTCCTGCCTGTGTTTGTGTGTTACCCCCCTCCACTTCTCCCCCTCACAGATTTTGCCTCCTCTGTCAGCCTTCCGCTCCTCAGATTTTTTTTTTCCAAATGTTTCTCTCAGTTTCCCCATTTGGCTCCTTAGTCCTTCCACACACGTGTATTTCCTCACTCCTGCTCTGCTTTCCATGGTCCCCTTCCAGGTTTTACTCTGAGTTCTGTGTTTATCTTTTTTATTTTCTCCCTGCTTTTCTCAATTCAGATTAGTTTAAAATATTGCAGGAAAAGCTGCTCTTGTGAAACTTCATCCAGATTGCTCTGGCAGCGGCTGCTGTCCTGGCATTTCCAATAGTGAGTCAGACCTGAGCCGAGAGGATAGGAGGTCCTTAAAGGATCAAAACTCATCTCCAGAATGCTACCCAAAATATTGGCAAGCAGAGCGTGAATATTAAACCACAGCCGATAGTATCTGAAACCTCTTCCCACAGTTTTGACAGGATGTAGTATTTTAAGGGTGGTGTTTGGTTTTGGGTTTTTTTCCTGAAGGAAGGGATTTCTCGCTCCTGACTTAGCATTCTTGTGACACCGAAACAGGGAAGAGACATCATGCATCTTGAGTAGGTACCAGAGCCCCAAAAATTTGTAGTAGAGTTTTGCTTCTTTTCTTAACGTGTAAAACCACATAAATACTAATTTTTGAAAAGCTATTGCAAGAAAATTCTGGATCAATAAACTGCCTTCTCTTACTGAGAAAGCAGCTTGCTTACAGTAATCAGAGATGCTGAAAAACAACTGAGAGGTTTTTTTCTGAAGAAAGCTCTCCAGGAACTTCAAATTAACAGGAGAATTTTCATAAAATTGTAAAAATGAAACATATAAGGAAACAAATTTGTAAAAGTAAATGATTGTTGCCTTCAGGTGGTGCATTTTTATTCTCATGTACGCAAACCTGAAAGTAAAATTGTTTAGCAACAAAAATGAAACTTGCTGACTTGACGTTTTTATCAGCTGTGAATGCTGTGAAGTTTGTTTATTTTTTACACTATATTTTGTCTCATTATCTTAAATGACACTTCTGGTAAAGTTACTTTGTTTTTAAAAAGTATGCCCTCTAACCAGTAGTAGCCCTTTAAATGTAAATCCTGTATATCTGTAGCACTGAACCAAAGCAGCTGCCTGAGTTAACTTATTTGATTGTTCACAGGCGAAACCATCCAGATTTTTGAAGCTCAATGAGCAAATGGTTTTTATCAGTTACATAAATCTGTTTGTACAAGAAAAATCTATAAGTACTATTACCTTTTGATTGCATTTAGTATTCAGAAACCAAACAATACCCTGCTCTGCTTCTGATTTTTATTTCAGTTGCATGGCATTCCAAGCTTAATTTAAGCACAATAATAACAGAATCTACATCTGATGCCTTGATTTCATTAGCAGAGCCACCGAGATAACCACACGCTTTGGGAGGTTTCTTCTTAAAGGTTCTATGCCAGGGAACGCTTCAGACATGCCTTGCCTGAGTCTTATGCGGGGCAAAGCCTTAATTAGAAGATCATAGTGGTTTAATGTGATTTTTCACTGTTGAAAAAAAGAGGTAGAGATCAAAAAATAATTTAATAAATGGCAGTTTAAAATATATTACTGAAGATCTGTAGACTTGTAAGAAAAATTTTAAAAAATCTGAAAAAATATTCTTAATGGGTAAGGTTTGAGATAAATATATATACACAAAATATTAAATGATAGGCAATATTCTGTCTTTAAATAAAAGATTGAAACTCACGGTCAATTCATAGAGTATTTCATAAGATGTTTGACTTTCTAGGCTGCCTTGGTCACATAACAGTGAATAAACCACGAAGAAAATAAAGCTCAGTAATTGCCTGGTGTTTTGTTCCATCTATGCAAACATCTGATTACTGGTGTGGCTAGCAATTTGATAGAAATCCTGATGCAAGCAAAGAAGCTTGGTTCAGCCACAAATGGTTTTACTTCTAGCTTATATCCCATGGTGTATAGGCTGTCCACATCTCTTGGTTTACTTTCAAACGCGTGTCCAGACTTTATCTGCCATTCTACCTACTCTGGTGGGGTCTATATTGAACTGCAATCACAGCTCAGTTACAGGTCTTGAAACGAGCCTGAACAAGGTTTTAATGTGGTTAGAGTTTGAAGAGCCAAAACCCTTAAAAGCCACCCTTCCCTGCTTGGCCCGGTGCAGAACCGGCTCTTAACTTTACGGTGAGGATAGCTGTTATCTCTCCAGTGAACACTCCTCAACGAGCTCTGTTGCTGAATTCCCCGCAAGATCTTCAAATGAACGCCCATTCTCATAATCATTTCCTCTGGCGGGCTGAAATGCTTTAGCTCTGACCATTTATGAATTTATTTACTCTTTGGGGGATAACTTACCTGAATTCACAGCCTAAGCTGTGTCAGTGCAGGTGTTTTTATGTGAAGGTGGCAGGCTTAATGACTGCATTGAAAATAAATCTATTATTATAATACTCTTTAGAGCAAAAATGGTAAAGACAGACACTGTTTATGTTTTATTTTTTTAATGAATCCTACTAACTCCCACCTTTTACCATTTTCCTCTTCTTTTAAATTTCTCCACAGAGAAATTTAAGTGTTAAATTTAACAGAGATTAAAATTAAGATAAATTTAAATTTTCTCCATGGTGAAATTTAAGTGCAGGAGTACATTGCTTTGTACTGATTACTTTTATTCTCATTTTTTATACATTATTTACAGGTGCAGTGTAAGAAATAATTTGTCATGAAAATGCTCTCTATGAAAACATGAATAAAACCATTTTGTCCCCACGCAGTTTTCTGGTAAATTCATCTACCAGCGGAAGCCCAGGTGCCATCTTCTGCTGTGCGTTTGTCCAACTTGCAGCATGACGTAAAGCCTGGAGTCCTGGTCTAAGTCCCAGCCGTGAAAGCTGTCCTGGCGGGGCAGACCCAGGCTCAGCCCACTCCTGTCTCTCATCCCAGATGCCCCAGCTTGGCTCAGCTACCTGCAGGATGGACAGAAGGACTTCTTCTTCTGGACTTGAGAAGTCAGTCAGCGCCCTTCAGGTGGTATGGCCAGGGTTATGGCACTCTCTGGGTTGGTAAAAAGGCACAAAATAAAGCTTTTGTGAACTTTTTAACTATGCTGTTCGGGTCCCCCCCCCGATTTTATCATTTGTTTTTTCTCTCTTTTCCTCTTAGGAAGGTAATAGAGGACCGTATCTTGCGATTTATGGGAGCGGTTGTAACCACTCCACGCATCTCGACTAGTAAGGAAATGAGTAAACCAAATTTATAGGAATGAGTTAAATAGTCCTGAAACTACTTCTGCTCCAGGCTGTGTTCAGGAATAAGCATGCTTGGTTAGCAGTATATTAATTCTGCGATCTTCGTGTAAGAGCAAACTTCTGAGATCTGCAAAGTCCTGCTGAGAGCCATGAACCTGCCGTGACATTCTGCCCACGTAGAGAAAACTGTAGGATCTGGTTTTCTTTAATTATGATTAGAGCAATGTTTCTTGAGAATTATTAAACAAAATAGCTTTTCAAAAGTAAATCATTGAAAACAAAGTTCCTCTCGCACGTATCCCAGGACAGCCAGCTGTGTGATGGCTGGTGTATTGGCTAACGGTGTAATCCAGACACGGTTCCTCCAGTCACAAATGGATGGCTCTGCAGTAGGGTTCCTGGCTCCTGAGGGATAGGTGTCTCACCTGTTTTGAAATTTCACACTGAAAGTGATTTTTCTTCTCAATATAGGTCTGAGAGTATTGAAATGTCGTACGGAACAGAATTCCCGTTTTCAGACTAGTCCAGTGTTTTAAGTCTGGATTTTCTTCTGACTCTGAAATTCTGATGAAATTTCTAAATGTGTGTGTTACTATGTTCTTAAAAGCCGTAGGCTTAATTTCAAGGAAATTTTCATTGCTACTTTGCTCAGGAAGGACCTATGCCTCTGGGAGGCAGTCCTACAACAATTCTTTGGCAGGGTCTCACTTTGCATCTTCAGATTTTAGCTTTGAATTTGGCAGGAGAGGCTTTTTCCTCCTGTTTCCAAGCGAAATGAGACCCGTGTGATCAAGCTGCTTTTCTTTGCTTCTCTTTTCCTCAGATAACTGCTGAGCCAGGTGACCAATTTCAAGTAAGTTTGGCAGAAAGAGAGAGCTGTAAGAGAGATGAAGTTTAGGAAGAAAACAGGTGCTTGAATATTTTGGAGGGACCCAAGTTCACGCTTCTACCAGGAAAAAGTGATCTAAAAGCCAGGAGCCAGCTCACCAGCCAGCCCCTAGACCCTGCACCAGCCTCAGCAAAGGCTGTTACCTGTCCCAGCAGAGAGGTCGCGGAGGGATCCTTTGGGGAATTGGCACCTCAAGGACACGGGAGGGACCAGGGGACAATAGTACAGCACCCTGTTTGATGGGGATTTGCAGTGAGATGTTGCTCAGGAGCAACTTGTTAGCTTGTGCTTGGGACTTTGCAGCATGACGGCAGCCGTGTAATATACTTTACAGGAGGACCAAGGACCGTACCTACCTTGGGGTGGCTAAGTTAGCCAGAACTGACAATCAAATGTTAAATAATTAAATTGTTTTAGCTATTAATTGTAAGTGAATGTTGTTTTTAATTGCACTTTAATAATGCCATGCCCTTTATAACCAAAATTAATGTTTTCTGTCTCTCTGTTTTTGAAGTACATGTCAGTTTAATTAAACTATTAATGGTAGACAGATTTTTAAGTACTTTATATTCTTCATTAAATTGTATCTGTTCAACAAGCATAAACAGGAAAATAGACTCAGTTAGAAGCAGACTCACGTTCTGCCTGATAAATCATTCATCATCAGATAAGATGATGAGGCATGCTTGTTTTTCTGTAGGCTCACAATGATAAACAAATCCACTTTTATATTATAATATTTATTGATTTCATAGAAAAATAAACAAGATTGTTCCTTTTATTATTAACAACAGGCCTGAAAGCTGTTGCTTGGGTTTATGACTGGGCAGTGAATGGAAAGCAATATCTTGTTTGTCTGAGGGTCAATGTTAGTTCATTTTGTCTGAGGTGCTTGTTAGCAGAATATTTCTCTGGTCTAAGATACAGTTTTTTCAGGGCCATTCAACTGCAGTAATGCTGAATATATCTGCTGCTCCTGCAGTGTTACCTAATTCTGTCTGGAAAGAATTAAAATATCTTTTCATTTGGCAGAAATGATATGTTTATAAAGCAAATGTTGAGTAAGTCTCAATCCTTGTAGGACCCAGTGCAGGAAGGGTGATGAAAACAATTGTACAAGGCAGAATTATGGCAAGGTAATTTCTTCTCTGGTGGTAAAGTCTGCAAATCCCAACGGGCTGTTAATGGGCTAACAGGCAGAAATTAGGAAACAGGGCAGCAACTGCTCATGATACATTCCTGTGCATATTATACAGGCAGACAAAGATGTAACTGGTTATAATAGAGACAACAACATCCTTCCTTTGTGTGGCAGATCAATCAATAGCCAGGCATGTGATCTTGTTCACTATTATGTTAGTAATGAAACCTTCTTGTGATGTGACAACTGTGGAATAACATTTGGTCACAAAGCTGGTGTTAACAAGCACAACTGGCACTCTGGTAATTAGACTGATTTCTGGTCTACTTTCACAGATTGTCGATAAATGCAGTAAACAACAGGCTGCTTTCTTTCAGAACAAGTTATATGAAGTCGTCATCCATTTGGCGGTATGTACTGTACTCTCCTTCAATTTTCAGACTGTGGCAAGGTGGAGATGTGCATATATTTCTTTATAAAATCATGTTGCACAATAGAAATTTTGCCTGTATTGTTCAATGATCACCTAATTAACTTCGGCCTTTTTTCTCTTGGGAAGGATGCTAATTTCTCAGTTACAGGTAGGCAGGTAGATGGAGATGTTCTTCCTCAAATTTCCAATATTCTCCCCTCTGATAAAGCTGTGTCTGCTATGGACAGCCATTAATATTGTTTGAGGATACACTGAAATCTTAGAAGCCATAGATTATCCTTGGTTTTAAAGGCCAAGAATATAGAGTATATCCAATTGTAGTATAATTTGTTACCTTAAACAAAAGAACTAAATTCAGCCATGTTTGTGCTAGCCAGCTTTTCCATCACCAATTTAGGACTGTTATGTCAAATTTCATTTGCTGTGTTTCCCTCTTCCCACAGACTTGCAATAGCGGAAGGCTGAGCTGTAGTTTGGTCTTTTCACATGCGTGGCAGAATAAGGAGCGAGAGCTCCTTCCCTGGGTCCTGCACCTCCTCTGAGTCCATAGCCTGGCTCTGCACATGCGAAAACGTGTGAGTGCCTTAGTTCTGCCTCCTCCCTTTCCAAAGCAGATGAATCAAGTCAACTGAGACATGTCTGGGGGCAGCTGCTCAGTTTATTTTGCATTGGCTACGTGGCAGAGCTTAAGCTGGAGGCACTGTAATGTGTACACCATAAACCAGCGTGAATTTCTATGCTTGCCGTACTTTCACAAGGTGCGTTCAAAAACTGAACATAGGGGATGGCGAGTGGCAGCAGTGTCATGGTGTACCTGGGCACTGGTGGTACCTGGCACTTTGCTCAGATCTGTCTGAACCTGACGTCCAGCTCCATGCTGATCTCAGGGCTCCTTACTGGTATGATTTGACTGAGAAGAATTTCTTTCTCATGCTGGGCTATGTTTTGACCACTTGCTATAACTAAGTTCACTTTATAAGATCAAGAGAGCAGTGAACATCTTTTCATGGCTGGTATTGATGGTTGTTAGATCCTAATTCCCTGTGCAATCAATGAAAAGTAGTGGAGGAGTGTTTTACAGTAGGTACCTAATTTTATGCAGGATTAAGGCAGGAAGATGCCTCATTAGCAGCCAGTGAACGTAAAAGCTAAATCCACGCTTGTAAACCAGGGAGAGGTTTTGGACAAGTTCACTCAGATGTAGGTATCAAGAAGCTAGAGAGTATAAATAGCAGTGAACGCAGAACATTAATCTGAGCAGTTGGAAACAAAGATCAGAGGTATCTGTTGCTGTTCCCTTCAGAGCACTCCGTTCTGACAAGCTACTGAGAAAGACCAATGAGGCTCCTCTATGGCCTGTCGGTTTGTACCACTGAAAAGCCTACAGGCTCCTAGGAAAGGAAGACTATGAAAAGCAAGATAGGAATATGTGAGGTTTTGTCTGATAGGGCAGCACAATGTGTAGGAAGGGATTAGCCAGAGGTCTGTGGGTGTATCAAAATGTGATGTGCTCGGGGAAGGGGCAGGGTAGGAACCTCTTCTCAGATTTGTGGCTGGCTGAAGATTGTGGTACAGTTTTGAGTGAGACTTCGTGTTGCACAATCCCAGCTTGGTTTGGAAGGGACTGCGGGAGGGCTTAGGTCCAACCTCCTGCTGAAGGAGGCCAGACCAGGTTGTTCCGTTTCATTCAGTCTGCTTTTGTGAACCTCCATGGATGGAGATGATACAGCCTCCCTGGAACTCTGCTCCACTGCTGTTCCCCTGCCCTGAAATCAGGCTTAAAGTATAAATGTGACTTTTCACAAGTTTCTTCAGTTCCAACGTGATTTTGTTTGGAGCCGGTGCTTCTCAGAACTATGCATAGATATCTATGGCTAAACCTATTGATAAAAGACTCAAATCTGCTGCGGCTGAAGCACTGAGACTGCATTCCCCTGTCAATGGGACTCCATAAGCAATGAATCTTTTTTGCTGCAGGAAGTCAGAAAATAACGTCTTAATTCCTAGAAGAGACCAGGTTCAAGCACCACTAGCTGCAGTATATAACAAGACCATGTCATTTAGAAAATAAACAGTTGGTCAGAGCACGTGTGAAAGCATCACATGTTTGGAGAAACAACCCTGTGCACTTGGAAGGTAGCTAAAGAATGAGACAAGGAGATGTTTGCCATTCGTATCACTTAGGCTCTGCTGTTTCGAGGTTTTACCGCACCAATGGTTTTGTCACAGGACTGCAGTGTAGAGTGTTTCCAGCTACCTGGGTGGAAGATCTTAGCCATAGCTGCATGTATTTAGGCCTTCCCAGTGCACTGTCTGTAGAAAAGGTTTTTGTCAGGAAGGACCACAGTGTATATTTCACATTCTAAATCGATTTCTTTGGTAAGATTGAATAAATTCTAGTTCACTAGCTTTGATTTTTAAAGAAATGGAAGGAACAGAGTACAGCTAGTGACAGAGAAGTTGCCTTGACATTCTATGTTTATTTGCCATCAGTTACTTCCATATTAAATTGTTCCATTTACAAGCCAGTATAATTTTTTTTCTAAGTGTCTGCTGCTCTGTCTAGTTGCGTAAAATGAAACTCAGTTGTTTATGACCTGCACTGTACTTCATCACTAACCTTCAGCAAGTGTACAAGCTCTGGAATGAGAATAAAGCTTCACCGGTGGTGACACAGCATGAGGCCAAGTTTAATGCGTATTACTGTGGCACACCCGCGCTGGCTTTCCCTTACTTATTGTGATAAAAAGTTTGCTTTGTTAGCAGGCAAAATAGGTATAGCTTAAGGGGCCAGTCTTCTCTGATTGGCGTACTTGATTCCCATTAACATTAATGAGTAAAATGGACATATATAGACAAGAGAGCAGATGCTTGAGGAAGCAGATAAGTGCAGGAACAAGGTGACATTTTTATAGTCACTTTTCTGACTATAACAACTCTTGAACAGCCATATAATTGAATTTTTAGACTCTAAATATAAAGATTACACGATGTTTTTGTATTACTTAATAGCCGGAAAAAATCTAGTGATGACGGCCAGGTCTGCTCTTGACTTTTGAAAGAACAAGGTGCCAACTTCACCCCACCCTGTGCTTCTTAGGCCCATCTTCAGTAAAACACCACTTGACACCCTTCCCACAGTCTTAGCAGTTATCTTCCAGTTTTTGTCTTGCCTGTGGAAATGATTAGTTAAAAATTCATTAACAAGGAAGCTTTGTCACTATCTAGAGACCTCAGATTTTTTTGGCACCTTTTCAGTCTGGTTTTGAAGGCTGCAGACACATAAAGAAGGTGGCGAGGAGAAGGATGGCGACCGTTGGTTTTCTCTGGCAGTGGACAGAGGTGTTGTGACTCTCTGGGATTCCAGCAGCCCTTCGTGTCGCAGCCCGTGGCCTCTGAGCCTGCTGTCAGGGAGGGGGTCAGTGACGGCCGGAGGGAAGGGACAAAAAACCCAAACCAAACCACTAGCAGCAAGTGTTTCCCCAGTGTTTAGTTTGGGTGAAGCCAATTAATTCTCTCTTAATTTCTCTCTTTTCTTTCAGACGTACAGTACATCTGTCTTTCCAATTTCTCACTGAGTGTTAGATCCTGAATTTCTAACTTGACTGGATAAGGCAACTACCCAGAAGAAATGAGGGATCAGCTGAGGAGGTTTCTAAACTAGGTTTGCTGGGGAGCCTCAGGCTCCTTCTGGCTTTTCAGGCTGCAGCAGTAGCCAAGAACATTTATTCCCATTTCCACTTGGCAAAGAAGATTTTTTTCCCCTCTTTTTTTTCTCTCTTTCTTTCAGTTATATGCTTCATTGCAGTTACTTTTCTCTTTCCCAAATTCAGTTACCAAAAAGCTACTTTTTGGATGACTTTACCTAATACTCTGAATGTCCATTTAAAAGAGCTAGACACAGATATGATGCGTAACAGCTTTTTGGTTTAGTGGCAAAACTGAATCCAACCCAGCTGAACCTGAATCAGCTCAATAAGTTTTTTACAAAGTTAACAAAAAAAAATCCAAAGCAAAATGCTTAAATATTTGATGATTTTTTTCCCCTCTTTTTTAGTAAGCATTTTTTTCAATCATAACATATTTTCATTTCGTAGTAGCAAAGTTATTTTTAGGAGAAAAAAAAAAACAAAAAACCCAAACCAAACCACTTTGGAATCTCACTTTTAAAATGCTAAAATTGTTTCAACATTTAAGAAAAAAAAGTTCCTCCTGCTTTTTCAGCCAAAGCTATGTCCTGTACGGAGCCCGACAGCAGGAATTGCCTCTGTTCCCCTGTAAGTGAGACTGTCAGCGAAGGCAGCCCTGCGGGGTGGGGGGCTGCGTAGCCCTGCCTGGAGATGGTAGTCAGTGCCAGACACTGCCCTCAGCGCCGTCGGCGGTCTGCTCTGTCCTACACGTGTTGCTGCTGTGCTCCACAGACTCACTAAATTGATTTCAATCATTTTCTAGGCTCACCTCAACGTGCTGCATTTGTATCTATGAAGCGTCTGTGATTACGGTCTAGGCAGGGCGTGATTAAAGAAGAGGTACTTATGCCCACAGCTCCTCCCGTGATTTTATCAGACTCTAACCTCTTTATTTAAAAATGTATCTGTAAAGAAAACCTTAGTTAAGCATCCCTAATGCCGGTGGTGTCTGCATAAATACGTAGCCGGCCTGAATCCGAGTACCAGAGAGGGCTGATGGCCCCGTGAGCGTTGGACCTAAGGCACGTGCCGATGGCAGGGAGGACCACCGCCACCACTGCTGCCCTTCGGGGAGGACTGCCACCGCTCTGCGGTGCCTAGCATGGGGCCACGTGGCTCTCCTGAGCCGTGGGAGGTGATCCTGCCCGCTCTCCTCCGCAGCCCCTGCACAGCCGTGGCTCTTGCCTAGAGGTGTTGCAGCCTACCTTCCTGCCGCCCAGCTGAGTCCCGCAAACTTCTGGGTAAATTCAAAGCCTGGTTACTTTTTCAGCGTTTCTGCTGGGGAAATGGCTTCCTGACACATTTGAGATACTTTGTCATTTGGAAACATTGAGCCAATTTAGTTAACGTTTTAATTTTTGTTGGATTTATAATTGTTGTCATGTGTCAAGAGGTCAGTTTAGACAGCTTGGTAAGCTGGAAAAGCTAGCAACAAATCCAATCATGTGAATATCCTTTCGTTTCAATGGCTTTTCCTCTCTTTGTTTCAAGCCCAGGAGGAGGCCTTAAAGTTGATGAGAAGATAAATTCAATTATACTTAAAGCTGACTTTGGCTCTTAGCTCTCATACTACCTTTCCCCATCTTTGCCATCCATCCTATTGCAATCGTTTAAATTTGCCCCAATAGTAGTTTGCCTATTAGCTTTGCTAATGAATTTACTAGTGCAAAAGACCACTTGCAGGGCTGTCCTAAACATAATGAATGTAATTATTTAGCACAAAACCAGGGCAGCATCTTTTTCTCTCTTGACAAGAATAATTTTTTATTCTCTCATTAGCTATGTGCCTTGGTCTCAGTAAACTAGTTATTGACCTGCTCATTTAAGGAGCTTCACTCTAAATGCTTCTTCCCTTATTTAACTCAGACAAGTTCCTATAATTTCCCCTCACCATGCAGTGCTAGCCGGTAAAATGTAACCATTGTTCATTTGTTGTGAAGAGAGCTGGAAGACAGGAAGCTATTCTTAGATGGATGCTCAGCCTCCTGAGCCCCGCTTGCTTGTCCCTGGTTATAATGGATACAAAACTGTATGGGGCTTAGTAGACATCATGTAAACTCTACAGGAAATCTGAGCCAATGAATCATGGAGACAGACCCCTACTGAGCATTGTGTGTCTGAACAGACTGCAAATAGATAGAAAAGCAGCTTAAGCAAGTGGCTTTCGTATGACAAGAATGCATAAATTAGAAATGAATTGAGAGTATCTGTTGTTTTAAGGCAGTTGGATTTTTACTTTCTGTACTGTTTCCCTGTTGTAAGAAACCACTAATTACTCGGACTAGGCTGAAGACTGATGCAGGGTTTTTGCATGTGTGTAGTTTATGTCACTCTTTAAGCATTCTCTGCTGGAGTGTGCTGGCTCAGCCTGGCAGTGCCGTCCCACGCTGCCTCCCCAGCAGCTGTACCGCTACCCCGTCCTGCCCAGCGGTGTCTGCTGGGGCATCCTCGGAGCTTCCCACCTGGAGCATGACACAGAAACCTGGGGAAAGCAGGACTCCAACAGTGTCAGTGCTTCATGGGCTCACCTCCCAGCCAGGACACACAGGTCTCCAGCCCCGGCCAGGACCACTGCACCAGCTGAACTGGGATTATCCCGCAGCAGAAGCGGCAGCCTCACATCTCACCCTTGCAGTAGTCAGCGCTGGGCATCAGTCGGTTGCCTCCTGCTCTCCTTGGGCCATTCAGTACACAGGACTCTGCCTGCTGTCACCCTGAGCGTCAGGGAGTGGAAGGGAGCATGACATTTCCAGGCAGCCTTCTCCTGCAGTCAGCCACTGGATGACCGAAGGGGACGTCCCGGGGTGCTGAGGAGCAGAGCCTGCTTGGCCTGGATCTGAGCTGCCCTGAGTCAAAGGGTGGGCTGTGGATAGAGACGCTCAGCTCCACGACGATGGCCATGTAACAGAGGCAAGGATAAGGAGAGGGTAAAATCCCAAGACCTAGCCGTTCCCCAGCCTCTTGGTAACAGCCTCGTCCCAGAAGGAATTTTTTTGTTAGGGGTTCAGCAGGCTCCTCTGAGAGGGATGGTCCCTCACTGCATCCGTGGTCTGTAGGTGTGGAGCAGGCAGCATCGACAAACCACATCTGCTGACCACACGTTACTACCCTCCGCTCAGCAACAGCAAGCCAACCACCCCAGGAGCAGCTGCCATCTCCCCAGCTTTGTCTGCAGCAGCATCACAGATCGAAGGCCAGGAGCGGTAAGTTTTTGTCCTCTCCCCCTGCCTTTCCAGCTGAGGCCCAGTGCATCGTCTGCGCCGTGCCTCTGGAGCGCGCTCCCTCCTGCTGCAGCCTCGTGCGAGGCCCGCGGGGTGCAGCTGGTCGGGGTGCAGAGGGCCCTCTGCCAGCAGCAGCTCCAGCGTGGCACAGGGGGTGCAGGATGGTGGTGGAGCAGGCAGAGCCAGGGCAGCCTGAGGAAGGGCTGGCAGTTCTGGTGCAAGCTCCGCTGCCGGCTGGGAAAGGGCTTTGGAATATTTCCCTCCGAGGCGGTACTGTGCTGACTGTGAGTGCCCTCACGCCTCCTGCACACGGTGGGCTGGCTGCAAAGGCAGGGTGCTCTCAGGTGGTGGCAAGCGTGGTGAGGTGTGTGCGTTTGCAGAAGAAGGGCTGAAGCTGGCACCTGCTGTGGCCTCAGCAGCGTCGGCAATCATCTCTGCCCTGGGGCGGCTGGTGTGGTGAGTTTGGGAACGAAGCGCTGCTGGGTGCAAGGGCTGGCAAATAGAGCTCTGTGCAATGGCTGACCGTGGTTTTGTTGCTCGTGTTTTGATTTTTTTCTGGCTTTTTTCAGTGCTTTTTTTGTTAACTTTGCCATTTTCTAAGATGAAATATCTTGTCTATAATTGTTCACAGATTGTGATAATAGACTGCGGGCAGATGGCCCATAGTCTGTGGTCCAGCAATCGTACGAGAGAGACAGACAGCAGCCCTCAGTCGTGTTTATAAATACTGGTGTCGCCGAGTCGCTGCTTCTTGTGGCCCAGTATGGGCCACGTCACCTCCTGCTGTTATGATCTAGGTTTTTCACGGAGTCATTTGTGCCAGAAGCCCGCACGAGGTCCCTGGCTATATATAATCTGTACGGCCTCCAGATGGGCCCTGGGAGCGATGCCACCTCGCCTTTGGGGAGAAAAAGGGGTCTGTGTCTTTTCAGGTGGGAAGAAGGTGACACCTGAGCGACTCCCCTAAGAAGGGAAGGGAGGGGAACAGCCGAGAGAGAGAGCCCCTTTGGGGGCTGAAGCCCCTCAGTGAGGGCAGGCAGGGAAGTGAAGGGGCTGTGCCTGCGGGCAGCCTTTCAGGCTCGGTGTCCCATGGACACCTCACCTCGTCCAGCATCTCTGGTGCCGGTGTGGCGGGAGCCTGTGCCATGCCTGCCACTGCCCCGTCTCAAACGCAGGGCAGCTTCACCTGAAGCGCTCGCCGGTCCCGCAGTTCCCAGCCCCTTTGGCCTGGGGAGCTGCTCCGGGGAGCGGTCAGGAGCGTGACCCACCCCACGGTGGGTCTGCGTTGTGCTAACTGCAACACATCTACGGGAACGGGGCTTGCGCAGCATGATGTAGAACAACATCAAGTTTTGTTTTTGAAGTGAATACAAAATCCAAACTTACCCGCTGCATAAAGTCAGTGCCAAGGTGTTTGTGTTTAAGAAGGGAAAATAAGGCACTGCGTTTTAGCTGCCTGGCTTTCTCAAGATTATTCTTAAAAATCTAATGTTTTTAATAGAAAAGCTTTTAGGGTAAGTATTTGATATGAGGCAGCTTACTTTCAAGGTGTTTTTCCATTTCTCCTAGGTAGATTCAGGAAAATAAATGCTTTATTTTAAGCTAGCATTTGTCTGTTTGAATGTAATTGTGCTGCAAAAACTTAGCAATAAACACCTTCACCTTAGGGAAAGCTGGTTAGCATTTTCATTGCATTTTTATGTTTGAATAAGGATGGTTTAATATATCTTTTTCTTGACTCTAATTCCTACTCATAAGGGTAACTTGGCTTGACAGTGCATGAATTCTAAGCTAAAAATGAGACAAATTAGGAAGAAGTCTATTGGCACTGGAGAACGGGCAGCAGGACAAGGTGGTATGACTAAAAAGTCTTGTTCAGAGCAGTCTTCAGTCTGAAATTTAGAACGTTGTGTACCTTAATTCTGTTCAAAACTGTTTAATTACAGGTTCTGTGGATCTTATTGGTGTGTGTGTGACTGCAGGACCAAGTCTCAGTTCCCAGTCACGACTCATGGAGCTGCCCACTGTTGTGTGCCTCTGCAGAAGGTGGGAGTTGTGCAAATGTAAAAATGGTGTGCCAGGCACTGAACTGCTCCCTGATGCTCTGCGGTATCTGAAAAATTTTTCTTCAGGTCTTGCTGAGAACATTGCAGGGAGTACTCACTACTTCTTCGCTTTCTGTACTCTGGAAGGCAGAATTAGTTTTGGATGACAGCATTTTTCTAAGGGCAACAAGTTTCATTTGTAATGGCAGCAGCTGGCACGAAGGTAGTATGTATGTAATACCAACGCTTGCTCGTCCTCAGTAGAGTGAGTGTGGTCCTGCGGCATCATGTTTTCCCAGTCGGTCGGCACGTTTCCAGCTGTGATAGCTGGTCTTTGCAAATCCTCATTAGTTATTTCATGTGAAACATGAGTAAGGAAAGAAAACAGGGTGATTGCAGTCACTTAATTCTACTTACAGATCTTTCTATTTCTTAGCAGTCACTGTTTTTCCATGAAAAATAGTTTGGCACTGAAATATTATAGTGTAAATTGCAAGAGGAAGATTAATATGTCTCCTGTCTTGGCAAGTTTTCCCATTATATCATTAGTTCTGAGACCTTAAGTTTAGCTTGTTCTTAGAGGTTTGAAATAACTCAAAGAAATTTGAGGTTAGTTTGATTTGATGTACACAATCATATTGGCTCTTTTCTTCTACTACTAGACTGGTCTTTAATGCAGGTTTAGATAGATTTATTTATCTGCATTTTAACAGAATCAACTGTGTATCAAGCAATTATTTCTAATACACTTGCAGCACTCCCACAGTTAAGTAGCTGCTAAAACGAGGAGCAGGGCAAAACATGATGCGTGCGTGTTAGGAAACAGTGCTGAATTACGAGTTCTGCCTTTGCAATACAGAAATGTGATAAGGTAAGGGGAAAATGTATTCCCCAAGATTTGTATTTGAAAATGTGAACACAAAAGATGAAGGGTCTAGGATCATTTTTACTTTTAGAGGGAACGTCCTTTTGAGGGTTAAGGTGCAAGCTGTTTCTTCATCTCTAGCAGTGGGCTTTGCCTCCCACCCACTAAGAGAAGAAAGTGCCCTGCGACACTGTGTGGACCTTTGGTGAAGTTCCCTTTTTGAGTTGCTCTTCAGGAAGCCTTTTCTTGTTCCAGCTTGTGAGCCTCTCAGGTAGTCTCGTCAGAGCTGTTATTTCCAGCCTCATTGTCCACTTGTGGTACGGTACCTGAGCCGGGACCCTCCTGTACCAGCGGAGAGCACAGGGACACGCGTCCCCCGTCACAGATGTCGTGCTATTTAGCAGAGAGCGGAAAGGGAGACAAAAAGCCCTGTAATCACAAAGGCTTGTGCTATGTGATAACCTTCAGTCTGTGATTTATTTTTCTTCTCTGCAGATACATATTTGTATCTAAACCCATCCTTTCAAGCTCCTCTCATGAGAATGATCATTTCTTGGCATCCCAGGAGAAGGGGATCACTGGTGTTTGGAGGGAGGAGCCGAAGTAGCAGCATTATACAAAGCATAAACACTTTAAGAGTCAGTAAATGAAAGCGATGTACTTTGCTCCAATACTCATCAAACAGAAAGAAGAATCTGTCTCAGCATGCTGTAGGATGATCATTAATTTTTAATAGTGTTAATGTTTATTAGTGACAGATGATTGACTTTAAGTGCCTTATGAATAATAAATAACTGATGTGGATTTTGGGCATCTGCCTTAGATTTGTATGCAAAGCCAGTGGGACTAACCTTCAGAGTTTCAGAGGAGTGCAGCTTCGATTCCTCAACGTGTGCCGTAATGCAGGCTTTAAGACTTCTCGGGTTTTAGCTCTGATAAACCTGCAAGGCCTTTCTGGCCCCTTTCTTAGGGCACATCGATTGCTCGGCGGCCTCAGGGTGAGAGGGGAGCTCATTGCAGCTCTTTTGGCTAAGGCAGGGCTGCTGGAAGGTGCATTATTCACTCTGAGCCTCTGCTGGATTTCATAACACTTAAACACCTGTGTCCATCAAACAGAACACACAGGATCGCAGCTAGAGCTGCTCTTGACTTTGTAATTTCATTGACTGACAGTTTAATATCTATTTATTTTCACATCTGACTCCAGTAGAGACAGGCTGGCATCCTGAATGTCAGGATATTATGCTGACAACTGTGTTTTTTCATTACTATAGGAAAAAAAAAAAAAAAAGAAAAAAGAAAAAAGGGCTGGCCAATAAGTAAAGAAGTTCTTCTCAAGCACAGCAACTGTAATAAAGACCAAATTATACTTCAAATAAATTTGGTAGTAACCAGTGATAGGTTATGTGTACATATTTATATAGGAACCAGGGCACAGTTTCAGACTTTCTAGTAATCTGTCTCTTCTATACTGTGAAATGCCATGTAATTATATTGTTTAAATAGTTGGAACAACTGCCTTTACCGTGGACTCTCATAAGCAGCACTATCTTTGCTTAAATTAAATGTTTAAAATTGGCTCCTTATTTTGATCCAATTTTGTTTGCTTTCTAAACAGAAGCAAGTGGCTTATCCCATCAAAATTCTACAATATTGAAAGTACTTAAGAGAACGCTTCAAGAAGAGAAAAGAGAAATACGCATGTTTCGGCGATGCTGTGCTGATGTTTAGAGAAAAGAGTGTAAAACTGCTTCCATATTGGGCACCGGCCAAATGGCTGATGACTCTGTAATAATGTTCTCCAGATGTTAGGCAGTTAAACCAGACCAAAATGGCTGTTGCTAACTTACTGTCATTCAGTGCTTACTACATAAACAGAAAATTTGTATTTAATTCCACTTTAGTTCAATGGATTGTGATTAATATTGTAATTACCCTGATTCAGAGAACTTTTTAGACCAGACTCTTCTGGGTTTTCTCAGAGCGTAGCACTATACATCAGCCCTGATTACATGGTGTATCCGATTGGGAACTGCCCTGTAATCACATGCCCTTGCGTTCCCCAAACTACTGGGTGTTATGGGAGCGAGGAGGAGACACAACTGCGCTGTGTAAAATGTTTCAAGACACTGAAATTAAATTTCACCTTATCCAGGAAAAAAAAAAATTGCTTTCAAAATTCACAGCTTTTAATTGGTCATCGAGTGACATGAAATCACTCAAACTTGCTTGATTTCTCAGCAGCGATAACATTAATTACTCTCATTAATGCAAAGCCTTGCTTATAATTTTTGAAACATTTTTTTATGCCTAACAAATAAGTGCCCTATCTCACTTTCAGGGCGTAGTCAGAGCATGACGGTGTTGCATGCATGTGGTCAGAGGACATGACACTCTGCTGCCAGGACATAGGGGCATCATGGTCCTTTTTCAGGCATGCAGACACTACGGCAGCACTGTACCATGTCCGGCCCCCTTTGCCCAGCCCTGGCTTGATCTGTGCACCCATCTTCAACCTGGCTGGCTGCTCCTGAGCTCTTGGTTAGAGGGCTGTGGGCTGGGATGTTTTTACAGGTGGAAATCTAGGCTCCTCCTGTTCCTGGCAAGGCACTTCGGTGCCCACAGTGGGTTTCTGCATTGCACTTTCAGAAATAATTGTACAACCTGCACCCTAGGAGAGCCTTGGGTGTCATGCATCCCTTTGTGAACCTGCCTGAGAGTGACAGCATAGAATCATAGAATTGTTTAGGTTGGAAAAGACCTTTAAGACCATCAAGTCCAATCGTTAACCTAGCACTGCCAAGTCCACCACTAAACCATGTCTGTAAATGCCACATCTACACGTCTTTTAAATACCTCTAGGGATGGTGACTCAACCACTTCCCTGGGCAGCCTGTTCCAGTGCTTGATAACCCTTTCGGTGAAGAAATTTTTCCCAATACCCAATAATAACCTCCCCTGGCGCAACTTAAGTCCATTTCCTCTTGTCCTATTGCTTGTTACTTTGGAGAAGAGAGCAACCCCCACCTCACTACAACCTTCTTTCAGGTAGTTGTAGAGAGTGAGAAGATCTCCCCTCAGCCTCCTTTTCTCCAAGCTAAACCCCAGTTCCCTCAGCCGTTCCTCACAGGACTTGATCTCTAGACCCTTCACCAGCTTTGTTGCCCTTCTTTGGACACGCTCCAGCATCTCAATGTCTTTCTTGTAGTGAGGTGCCCAAAACTGAACACCGTACTCAAGGTGTGACCTCACCAGAGCTGAGTACAGGAGAGGAATGATCACTTTCCTAGTCCTGCTGGCCAGGATGCTACTGGCCTTCTTGGCCACCCAGGCACACTGCTGGCTCATATTCAGCCAGCTGTTGACCAACACCCCCAGGTCCTTTTCCACTGGACAGCTTTCCAGCCACTCTTTCCCAGGCTTGTAGTGTTGCATGGAGTTGTTGAGGCAAGTGCAGGACCCAGCACTTGGCCTTGTTGAACCTCATACAATTGGCATCAGCCCATTGATCCAGCCTGTCCAGATCCCTCTGTAGAGCCTTTCTACCCTCAAGCAGATTGACACTCCCACCCAACGTGGTGTCATCTGCAAACTTACTGAGGGTGCACTTGATCCCCTCATCCAGACCATTGATAAAGATACTAAAGAGAACTGGCCCCAGTACTGAGCCCTGGGGAACACCGCTTGCGACTGGTCGCTGGCTGGATGTAACTTCATTCACCACAACTCCTTGGGCCTGGCCATCCAGCCAGTTTTTTTCAACCCAGCGAAGCATATGCCCTTCCAAGCTGTTAGCAGCCAGTTTCTCCATGAGAATGCTGTGGGGAACAGTGTCAAAGGCTTTAGTGAAGTCCAGGTAGACAACACCCCAGCCTTTCCTTCATCCACTAAGCGGGTCACCTTGTCACAGAAGGACATCAGGTTGGTCAAGCAGGACCTGCTTTTCATGAACCCATGCTGACTGGGCCTGATCACCTGGTTGTCCTGTACATGCTGTGTGATGACACTCAGCACGATCTGCTCCATAACCTTCCCCAGCACCGAGGTCAGACTGACAGGCCTGTAGTTCCCCAGATCTGCCTTCCAGACCTTCTTGTGCATGGGCTGACACATTTGCTAACCTCTGGTCAACGGGGACTTCCAGGACTGATGATAAATGATGGAAAGTGGCTTGGTGAGCACTTCTGCCAGCTTCCTTGGTATTCTTGGGCACCTGGGATTAGCCACCTTTCTGCTGTTAGCCACCTAAATATCTTCAAAAACCAGTCCTCTGGCGGATGTTGGATGATTTGCTATCGCCGGACTGTGCAAACACAGATGCACATAGACCCATCTTGGTGGTCAAAGGTAAAGAGAAACACAGTGTTTGCACTTTTTTGAGTACATAACCAGCAGGGCAAGATTTTGCATGCTAAAAGCAAAAAAGATGTCTGTGTAGCTAATCAAAGGGGCAATATTTTAAGCCCTGGTATGAGCTTGCTGCTCTGCCTGAGTTTACAGAAGTGTCAAGAGTATAGCAAGGACAAATGAGAATCTCGCATGATCTTAATGTTCCTATTTATATACACATAAAATAGAACAGGGTTTTAAAAGCTAATGCAATTTTCTGTTATAACGATGCCCTTAATAACAATATGGTTTCACAGCAGAGATATAAACAAATATAATAGAAAATGAGATAATGCCATAAAATAGATACATTATTTTTGGAATTTGAAGGACACTTGTCAGAAAACATTTACCAACTTACGCAGTCCACAGCAAATGAAATACAAACTTACCTTCTGCTGTTGCCTGGATATAACGTATTTACTGTGTGGTTTTCTTACTGCTGTGGATTTCTAACATAATTAGTCATTTCTGTTGTCAAGTGTATAATATCTGACCTAGAATTTACCAGAACTCACTAACCAGATGTTGAAATCAGAAAAGAGATAATACTTCTTTTTTTTAATTCATTGGAAGATGCAAAACTGATCAATAGTGTGTGTTTCCGCAGTAGAGCTATAGACCAGCTAGATATGCTATGATTATCTCAAGCATTTTATTGAAGTCTTCTGTTTAGATTTTGCATATACTTTGCTGCTAGCTCAATTGAAATGAACTGTAATATCCAATTAAAAACTAGGTTTGTCTGCTTTAGATTGCTAACATTAAAAATATTGTGGATAAAAATAAGAGACAACCTGAACCAAAACATATCCTATGAGCACATTGTAACTAGCATTTGTTTGTAGAAAATATTACAGATTATATTTATGAAATTAGCTGCCTTCCTCTTATTGCTTAATTCATCCCTTCTATCTTTCCTTCTTTAGGTTTTGCTGAAATCACAGAATACTAAAATTCTCACAAGAGGTTGGTTTTCTTTGTGGCTTCCACTTCAGTTCTTTGCTGATTGTGTGTGTTTCTTTTAATCATTTAACAGCGTTTTGTCACGTAAATGACCATTCCTTTCTCTTTCATTATGAAAGACTATAACTAGGAGTGCTGAAGTGGATTGCTGGATGGCATTTATTGTTGTGCATTACTTACCGTGTCATCACTTATCCATGTTCTTGGCACGTCAGCAATCTGCGCTGATTTTCCCTCCTCTTGGACCTGCAGGATGCCCAGAGGAAAGGACCCTTCTCCCACCAGATGCCAAGGTAGCTGGGCTATAGCGTGCATTAGCCAGGGGCAGGCAGCCCCCCGGGGTGGAAAGTGATGCTGCAGAGTAAGAAAATGTAGAATTTAAAAAATGAAGGATGGCTTGTGCCATCTTCACTGTTGCTGGATGCCTCCTCCTGCTTTCTGCCCAGTTTCAGGGCATCAGAGCTTGGACGTCTCTCCTCTCTCTTATGGAGGACAAGAACGAAAAGGAAATGTTTGTTTCTCGTTTCATCAAGCACAGTTTGTGATGCTCAACACACCTGGAGGTGGGCTTGGAGTGTTTGGCAAGGGAGGGCAGACCCGGCGGCTGGAGCTGTCTCAGCAGCGTAGGAAAATCGGGAGCGTGCCTCTCCAAAGGGGAGGACGGGCGATGTGGCTGCAGAGAGGAGGGAAGCGGCGCGTCAGGGTGCGAAGGCGTGCACCCAGCCCTCGGGGCAGCCGCCGGGGCTCCGGCACACTAACGCACATCGCTGCCCGCCTCGACCTGCTGCCCTAAGCAGTGGCCTGCTTGTGCGCGGCCATGTCTGAAACGGGCCCTGGGAGATGACTGCAATAGAGGCAGAATCAATACGTCTACCTTTACTTGAGTCCCACTGCCTTTTCCCCTTCACACAATGGATTTATTTTTTTTTTTCCCTTGGTGCTCCCAGTTGTATTCATTTCACAGATTATCAAGGCTATATACCACAGATGCTCTTCTTATTATAAAAAATGCAGTTAGGTATGTAAAATGTCAGTTTGAATGCTTCCTTTGCCTGTGCGACGTAGGCTTAAATCTTGAGCAGGGCATGTGATTTCAACTTGCCTTGAGCGTAATAAGGAAGTAATTACTCAGCTGTTGAGAAAGGCCCTAATATCATTACAGATAACCTGAATGTCCAGGCAATATCTGCCTATTATTTGAAATGGTTTCAAAATATATTTAAAAAAAAAAAAAAGTCTCACATTCAAATCACATGGAAATAATATGAGTTATCATAAAAAAAGTGTTATGAGATAATTCTAAATGTCAGTTTAGCATATTTTAGCCTATTGGATCTTTAAACAGAGTTGAATAAATCTTTCATGAAGTAAATGTCTTTTTGGTAAACTGAAAGGGACAATAATATTTAAAGGTCAGTTAACATGGAGAGTTGGTTCTAGTCATTATTATTAAAGATCCAGCTGTATTACCTTTACACAACATTACCCCACAAATCCTTATTAAAACTGCAAGAGCAAACCATGTCTTTCCCTCTCTTCCTCCCTCCCTCATCCTGCCACAATCCTGAGATCTTTGATTCTGCCTTCTCTTTTTTATGTGTAACAATTTCTCTGGTGAATAGCACTGAATGATCCTTACCCTGCTTCTGCCACGCTGCATCCAAAAGAGTCATACATTATAGCTGCTGTCAGTGCTGCCAGCTAGAAAAAAACCTCTCATTTCTACATTACGTTTCAGTCTCCCACGTGTGACATGAGCTACTCTGCAAACAGTTGTTTAATAGTTTTGAGCTGCTTAGGAAATGGTAGTTGATTTCAATTTTTTATTTAAAGAAGAAGTTGCAGTAGTGTGTTGTACAACTGTGTTTAATTGCAAACAGGCAGGCTGTCTGTCTGCCCATCTAACTGCCCACCCATCCGCGACCAACTGGTATTAATAGTCTGCGCAATGCAATGATTTATTCATGCACGAGCACCCTCCAGCCCCTGAAAACCGGCGTGGGAAGGACTCTCAGCAGGGTGCACCCATCCCCAGGGGCCCGGCGGGCTTTGCGGAGGCGTGCTGCGGGCTGGCGGCGTGAGGTGGCCGAGGCGAGGGGTCTGTGCCCCTCTGCACCGCGTGGTGATGGCGGCGGGGCCATGGCTGTGGGGCCGGGGGAGGATTTCTCCCCGCAGCCCTCTCTGCAGCCAGCTCTCGCCTGGCCCAGGGCTTGAGTTGTGCTCTGCTTGGGTAGGTCTGCCCCTTGTCTTTTAGCCGCCTCCTCACAGATGTTAATTCATGGAAAGGAACAGCAATTAAAGAGCAGCTAGCCGCAACCTACTTCTGGAGCCTGCAGGAGCCAGTACGAGCTGTAAGGGAGCTCTGGTGCACGGGATGGAAGAGTTTGCGCTGCGTCTGCGTCCGCACGCTGCTCTCTGCTGCGCTCACAGTCCTTTCGTTACCAAGCCAGCCTTGAACAAAGAGGTGATTAGTTGTTTTTGCTGAGGATCCCTGATGGGAGCTTGCTGCCAGGGTTTGGTGCTGCGGAGGAGGGTGTTGGCAGGAGCGGGGTGGGAGGATGAGGAGTGAGCGGGGCTGCAGGCTGGGGGCTGTGGAGGGGGGGAACAGGGACCACATACCCTGCGCATCCCTGCTGGATCCAGGTGCTGTTCGCTCTCGCCTTAGGAGCAGAGGTGGAAAAACAATGGCCAAGATAAGGAGCTGCGGTGACGCTTTGCTTTCTTCACCGTGCTGGGCGTGGAGAAACCAAAGCGATTTGGGAGCCCTTTCGGTGAGGGTGGGTATGCAGCAGGGCGGGGGCAGGCTGTTCCCCGGCTCCCGCAGGATGCGCAGGCGCAGGGTGTGCCGGGCGTTCTTGCGACGGGCAGGTCAGCTCTAACCGCCCCATTTCAGCGTACAGACCCGGCTTAGGTAAACAGATGTGAGCTGTGCCGGGGCAGCTGGGTGCCCTTTTCGGTGTTGGAGATGTAGCCCATCTGCCCGGAAACGATGAAGGAAAATTTCCTGCCGGTCAGTGCAGTGAGTGCTTCTCCGTGCTGAACGAGTCTACCAAATGCAATGTTCAGGTGGTAAAATGGCTTCCACGGGGAGACTGCAAAAGCTGACTGGCAGATTTTTTTATCCTAAGAAATCTCAAACATGTCATAGCTTCTATTTTCACAAAACCAGAAATGTGATATTATGCAAACGGAATGGTGTTCTCCAAGCTGTGGCTTTGATGGGACACACCAGCACCTAATCTCTTGTTACTGCTAACATGGACACGAGGACTTGGTGGGTCATGCTCCCATGAGCGTGGACTTGTGTTGGTCAAAGCAGAACAATGCTTTGACTGTAAACTCGGTTTGTCCAGAATCAGGCTGGATCCTTGGAGGCAAATTAATTACCCAAAATACTGGGTGATGCCAGGCAGGAAAATCACCCACTTGGAGAAGGATCCTGCAGACCTAGTGTGGCTCTTCCACACAGCGTCATCTGGCAGCTGGTCATGGCTTTGGGAGAGGGAGGAGGGCTGGGAGCTTCCAGGCATTGCCTCTGCTTCAGCAGGTGCTTTGGTTCCCCGAGAGCTGCCTTCACATCTTAGAGCAGTCTGAGGGATCTGGTCTCTCATACGTATCAGCTTTTGAGTATCAGATGAGCACAGAGAGCTCAGAGCCACAGATCAGGGTCACACAAGGAGCCGAGCGCACGGATAGCTAACACATGCGTCGTGCCAGCTCTCCAGCCCATCTGTGCGTCTCAAGTCGGTCCTCCTGGCCCAAGCCTGGGCTGCAGTTAAGCCAGTCGGGTTAACGACAGATCTGCGGGTAACGGCAGTGTGGGCAGCTGGAGGGTGTGGAGGGCAGCTGTGTTGAAGGTTGCTCGCCCTTGGTTATTTTTGCAACTCATGAAGGCTGATGCTGGAGAGACCCAGAAGTCGTGCTAATGGGGTGCTGCAGAAGCCTCCCCTTTCCATCGAGATGGGACGCTCCAGGGTGCGGAGCCCAGTGACGCTACTCTAGCAAACAGTAAAAACACAGGGGAAGTGTTCAGCAATCTGTTTTTCAGTGCTGTGGGCTTTCTCACGAGGTCTATATCTACGGTTACACGCTGTCAGAAATCGTGCCTTCCTGTTTGTGTTTTTCAGGGCTGTTTCCGAAGCATCCTAACTTCCTTTCTTCCTTTGTTTTGCTTCTGGATGAAAGTCCAAAAGCACGCAAGCACTTAGACTCAGCATTTATATTTCCCTGCTTCTGGTGTCCTTGGCCCCCGCTAAGCGAAAGATTTTAGAAGAGCTGCTTTCCCGGTTCTCTCCCCTCTGGCACTGGCTTGCCGATGACCTCGCTGCTCTAAATGTAGGCTCACCTCCTCCAGGCGCAGGAGAGCAGGGCCACCTTGGAGCTCCGGAGGCGATGGGAGTGTTGCCTTTCCTTTTAGCAGCTCTGTCGCTTCCGTGATTGAAGCTGCACCTTCTGCGACACCGCTGCAGCCCGGCGCTTGGGCAGCGTGGGGTTGCTGCTCACCGACAGCCGTGGGGCTGCACGGGGACCGCTTGCCTTCGGTCTGCAGCAGTGCCCCTGCCCGGCCTCGGTGCCCTCGCGCGCGGTCTGCAGGAGGTGTCGTTTTGGAGGGGCGAGAAGGGCCGGGCAGGACGTGTAGGCAGGGTGAGGGCTGGGACACCTCCGCCTGCCGCGGAGGGAGCCTGGCCGCTGCGCAGCTCCTGCGGGAGGGGGTTTGCAGTGGGGAAGGATTTGGGGCAGCCCCTCCGGAGCCGTGGAGGGCTCCGCTCGCTGGGGAAGCACGGAAAGCGGAAAGATGCTCCGTCTGTCCTTTACCCCTCTGATAAATATTCTGCCCTGTGCCCTTTAGACATGAGGAAGAAAACACGATTAAAGAGTTGAAATGTTTTTATTTGTGAAATATTAACTTTGTGTAATATATATTCAAAAGCAGACACTCATTTAAAGGTTATATTTAATATACCTCTGCTCCAGTTTTTCTTTTTTATTATTATTTTCTTATACAGCTTTCCACTTTCTAAGGCAATGCTCCAGTGACTACTGCAATATAATAGCTGCTTTCTCTCTCAGTACACAATTTGACAGCATTTATTCTTTCCTTCAGTGAACATAATTACTTCACATATGGAACCTGTGATAGCCTACAGGCATCTGAGAGAAACCAGAATCATACAATCTGTCCCCTTTGTGAGCTTAATTTACATTCACAAGTGTCATTTTAATAGTGCTGGCAACATGTAGGATAAAAATTACAGGTCAGCTGCAGCATGTCACAGGGAACTGTGCTTAAGTCAATAACATGGTATTATTACATTCTGGATAATTTTACAAGGTAGATCTCACAGGAGGAATTTGACCCCTATTTCTTTAGTTTTCTGCCTTTTGGTTTCCTCCATAAGGTAATTCATTTAGAAATGGATGTTGCAAAGCTGCAAAATGCATTGACAAAGAGGTTAGGCTGTAGTCGGCATTTCCAAATCTGAAAGCAACACCTTTCCCTTGCCGTAACTTGTAACGGCACTTACAATTACCATGCATCTGGCATATTTAAAAATTTGCACTGTTAATTCTTGAATTTTTTTTTCCTGATATATGCTAATCAAAATACTGAGGGACATAGCCTTCTGCCTGCTAATTTCATAGACCTGACAGAAGTTTCAGCTTTCTGCAACTGATTAGTTTTTAGCCAGCTAAAGTAGTCTCAGGTTAGGCATTTTACAGACGTTTTGTACAAGAAAAATAGTGAGCATCACAGAGGCATGTTGTGTACAGAGCTATATATAACACCCAATTTAATTTATATATTTATAACACCTAGAATAATAGCTAATTTCTCATCCTGGCATCTGTAATATAAATAGAGGTGCAATAAAGAATCTAATAAAACAACAGGTGATTGGTTTTAGTAAAAATTTAGTTTTGGGTTGAGTGCTGAATCCAAATATAAAATCAATCTCAGTTACCATGACTGATTATTTTCTGTTTTTACAAAACCCATAATTTACTGCAGTTTAAGTTTTCAGATTTTGTTTAGGGGAATATTCAAGGGCTTGTATATTTTGTCCATAGTACTCAGATATTCAAAAAGTCCATATAAACACAGGCAAGGCAAATACACCCCGAGGTGCCTCCCCCTGCACACGCATACCCACACACATCCATTCTCTGAACCATGCATTCATTCACTCCCCCCGAAATTTGCATCCCTCTCTTGCTGTAAGCACTCTTACTCGTTTGAGCAGCACAAGGGGGAAAAATATCTTTTATCTAATGATTCATTTTCATATCACCAACAGTGTTGGAGTTTGAGTGGTTTTTTAATTAAAAAAAAAAAAGCCAAACCAAACCAGAAAGCATTTTGTTCCCCTGAGGAGGCTAGACAGAACATACTTGAATCTTTAGTCAAAAGTGTGACAAACTAACAGCAAGGAATTGGAATGACCTCGCTTGTGTTTTCTTGGTGAGCCTTCTGCTAGAGTACTCTGTCCGGTGAAAGGATGGTGAAAAATTCAAGGAGATTCAAAAGAATGGAAAGAATGGTCTGAGGTCTGGGGAATGTGGTTTTTTACAATGAAAGCCAGGTCAGTTTATTAACTCATCAAATACTTGGATACATAAGTACCTAGGTATAGTGAAGATTCCTGCTCCCTGAAGACTTGTAACATAGCCAAGGATGTGACAAAAATACATATCGAAAGATGAAATAATGGAGATTAAAGCCAGGAAAATTAAAGTGGAGCAAGCCGCACATTTTTGAGAGTGGAAGTAGTTGGGCACTGGAAAGGATTCCTGTGGAGGCTGGTGTATTACCTGTCAAAACTCCACGGCTTTCCAAACGGTGGGTCCCACTCAGCTGGGGGTCTGACACTGGAGGTGTCATGTCCACGTTTCATGTTCACGTTTCTTAAACATTGTCCATGTTTAAGTCCATCCAGGCCTTGGAATCCTCTGAAACAGCACAGCCAACTGTGGAAGCCTTTGGCCAGCCTTTACTTGGAAAATGCCCATTTGGAGCACTGGGAGATTTTTCTGTGTAAGGAAAGTGTCTATTAGTCATGCTCTTCAGAGGCTGGCATAGGAAAGTGTTTGCATTTCAGATCCTCTCTACGTTAGCAGAAGGCTCTGGTTTTGTTTTCAGCGCTCGGTTGCTGCAGGGGTGTAGGCTGGGAAACCAGAGCTACAAAGGGCAGGCTGGAGATACTCATGCCACCTCTGGAGCTCCCTCACACACCCATCTTAGCATAAAAATGTCTGTTACTGCTGTACACAATAGCATATATGCAAATATTAATATTTTATGTGCCTGGTGACCTATTGGCTAAACTGTTTTACTAATGAACTATTCAAAACATAACAATTTTCATTCTTTGTGATGATCTTGTGTGATCTACAGTTCAGTTGCAGAAGTAGTATTGTTTGTTCCTCATGAGATGTCCGCCTCTCCTTAGCTTCTATCTTCTCCGTTGGCTGGCATTAAGTTTATTACTTGCTTGATTAATGGTTGCCATGTCTGGTTTTCCTATTGTGGGGAGGAAAAAAATGAAAAGAAGAAAGAAAAGGTTTACAGGAAAGACTTTGCAGATAGGAGCAAGCCAAGTACAAGACTGCCTATGAATGGGTATTACTTCCCCTTTTTAAAAGGGAAGGGACGTAGTCAAGTTTTTGGCAGGAGATTATCTTCTCACATGTAGCATACAATTATGCTGATAACTTTTGTGAGAAGAGGCTGAACATGCAGTAGATGAATTATGTACTTGGGCCTAGGGCTTGAGTCTTGTTGGCTTGTCAGGCTTTCTAGAGGTCCTTTCACTGTCACTGCCTGTTGAGTGGATGTTTATTGGTGGAAAAACTTATCTTAAGAGCTATTAAGCTGGTTTTGAAAAAAGGTTTTGTGTTTAATTGGCACTAGTTTTGAAAAAAAAGGTATAGTCTTTACTGGCTGGTTTCAGAGAAGTCACCAGGCAGCCAGGAGGTCGTGGTGCCTTGTGGTTACACCTGATGGCCTGTGGACATAATCTGTTGGTTTTGCTTTAGCAAAGTGAAATAAGGAACTGCTATGGTGACGTTGCCCAAAATGGAGTTTTTCCCGTGTTAGGGAGAAGTTGTGTGCTTGGCTTCGATCGTGATGCTTGGCCGTGCTTGCCTGGTGGAGCTACCTCCATGCAGCACACCGTGCCCCAGCATGGACCCTCTCCCCCAGTGTATAGTGCTATGACAGATGCAAGAGCCTGGATTAGTACAGGCAGTCTTTCATATTGTATTTTCTGAGTGATGGATAAAGAGAAAAAAATCTACGGATTGTGTGTGTGCTGTTTTAATTTATCACTTAGAGGATGAAGCTGAACAGAGGCTGTGGTTAATATAAATTTTAAAAAGATGATGAAATGCTTTTTTCTCCCAAGCTGACATACAATCTTATTTCCCTTACTCCTCCTCCTCCTCCAAAAAACCCCCACCAAGCTCTTGTCTCTGATTTGTTCATAAATACGATATCAAACACCACCTCCTCTGTGCCTCTGATGTACGTTCGAGTCCGCGTGCCACGGTGCTGATTCATCTGGAGGATGCCCTGCGTGCGAGTGGTTTGGCACAGTATGGTACAGGGGAGGAATCCGATAGTGAGAAAGGCAGAGGCAACGGCATAATTATGAAGGATTTTTTCCCCTCATACCGCTGCTTCTTATTTGTTCTGCTCTCCATGTTTCCCTTGGTTATTTCTCTTCCTGAAATGAAAATAACCTGGCAAGAAAACAATGTTTCCACTCCCATCGTTTTTTAGGAAAGGAACACCAGGCATGGGGGTTTTTAACATGCTAACTGATGGATGATTATTCACCAATATTTTTTGTTGAAGCAAGCAGGCTTGTTAACTGTGGTGACATTTTTAGTGATGCCATGATATCTTCGTGTCATTGTTGCTTGATTTATCAGTGTCTAAAGGATGATTTTGGTGAAAAACTTACTATGGATCTTGCGTTTAAGGCTGACTTTGTATGTGTATGAGCATGTGTGTGTGAATTTGTATGAAAATAAGGGACAGAACTGTTAAGATGCTTCTTCTGTTTTGGGCTTTTGACTCTGCATTATGAAATACAAACTGTAGCCTTGAATTTCCATGCTTTAAAGTGGAAAACTTAAAAAGAGAGATTTTGTAATTGAGAGCAGCTCAGCCACAGCCATCCTACAGTTTGCATCTATTTACTCCCTCTCTTCTCCAAACTCCTGACTCTCATCCTCTCATCCCTCTACTTGCGCAGGACCGTTACTTGCAACCCTCCGCCTCCTCACCCACCCTCCACTTGCCACACTTGCCCTCCTCGGCTCGCTCCCCGCCACCTGCGGTGCCCCCCAGCCAGCAGCCTGCGAGCCGGGCACCCCGCACCCCGGCACACACCTTTTGGTCCTGTGATGGATGGGCCTCTGTCTTTGGCGTGTGGCTGTCATGGCTCTTCGAAGGGTCAAAGCCAGCACAAGGGTGTGGTTGGAGGAGCAGGACGGTAGTGACGTCGGGGAGTCTGTGGGGTCATCCTGGCTCCAAGGGGATGAGGACAAGTGGGGATCCCATTCCCCTGGAGAAAGAACACTTGGTGAGACATGCCCTGGGGAAAAACATTGCTGAAGGGTTAGGTGTGAGGAGCTCAGGAGCACCGACATGCTCCAGTCGACCCTTGCACAGCGATGGGAGGGGTGGCCGTGGGCAACTTGGATGGCCACGAGCCTGAAGCAGTAGGTATGATAATGTGAATGCTGGGTAGCTACTTGGTGATGCAGCAACCACGGAGAATTTGCAAAAAAAAATATATATTCAAAATTGAGAAGAAGTGACCTTGATCCTTTCTAAACTCAGTGAAAGCAAATGTGCTTAAATTTCCTGGGAAGGATGCTATTAGAAATTCTGTGTAAGTGTAAATGCATGAAAGCCACAGGAAGTAAAGTTTTCTCTTAATTATGACATTTAAAAAGAAAAGCAGCCTGGAAATAGAATGCTAGCCACGGCAGAGCACCACGGCTCCTTTGCTATAGCAGGAACAGATTTACTGATGGGGTGATGTGTCCTGTCCCTTTTCTCTCCTCCGGTGCCCAGGTTGCCCTCCCTGGGTGAAACGCCTGCGCTCCAGGCTGTGCATCCAGCTTGGGCTGTACAGCCCTTCATACACGGCATTGCTGGTCCAGCCAGTGTGATAAGACTTTTTTTTTTTTTTCCTCCCAATTTTAATTTGACAAAGGCCTGTGGTGCTGGCAGTCTTACAGGGGCTCAGAGGTGCAGCTCACCCATAGTCTCCAGCTCCCCCGCAACTCTCTGGGAAATTCAGGTGCTTTCCAGCTCTCTGAATCAGGTCCGCAGGGGTTGGTTTGCTGTATTAAAGCCAGACCACAAGGTTAAAGTTACACAGCTAGAAGGGACAAAGCACCTTACTGAGGGGTAGGCCCTCAAAATCAGATCGACTGTCAAAGATTGTTTTGTCCTGAGGAGAGAGGTGGGGGAAGGGGAAGACAGAGCACACTTTAGGGCCACTCGGGAGCCCTTTATGAGGGTCATGGCCATTTAGTCTTCAATAAAACATGAATGCTTACCATAGCAACCACGGCAGCCACCTCCGAGATAGCCGTCGCTTTAATAAAGATGGACGTTCGCTGAAGAAAGTCTAACAAACACATGTAGACCTTTTACGGTGCTGTACAAGAAAACAACCTCGTTTGGAGAAGCAGTCGTGTTTTCCCAGGAAGGGTGTAAGAGTTAATGCAATACGCTGCCAGCTCTCGCCGCCTCCGCTGCACGCCGGCTCCTGGGAATGGCTGCTGTTGGGGTGGTGGGAGCCGGGGGTCGGCGGGGTGGGCGCCCGGCATGGCCCTGCTGCCGGTGCTGCTGGGAGAGCTCGCTGCCCGCCGCCACGACAGGCTGTTCCGAATCCTTGCCCATTAAAGCCCGTCCCAAACTCACCGCCTGCACATGGAGTCACGGTTTTCCTGAAATCTTATGCCTGGCAGGTATTTTCCTGACATGCGCCCTTTCGCTTTAATGCCCACATACAGAAAAATGCAAACAATTTTGCAATGTCTCTCTGCCTTGGGAAATCTCGGGCATGTTCAGCAAAATCTGTGGCTTTTTATTCGCTTACCCCAAGAGCACGTTGGGGTCCCTCACAGTGAGCAGGTTTGGATATGAAACGCTACTACATCAACCTCCTGGAAAGAAGATGCTCCGGTTTGTAAAATTTGAAACAAAATATTCATTGAGGAAGTATTAGATTAGTCACAGATTAATTACAATTGTCAAGTATTATTCATCTGTAATAAGAGTGAGTTCTTCACTCAGGATTCATAGTGAAATAACATTATTTTTCAAATAGAAGTAATTTAAATTGAAGTAAGACCTTCTAATACCACCATCTGTACAAGTAAATTACTTTCAGAGTAATTAAATATGCATATCTGGGCTGTGTACTGTACTGATGAACCGAGTTTTATGGATGCAATATGCTTATAAATCCCTTAGGTATTAAAGATGAAGAATCCATGGCATTTTGCATTCATATAACCACAAATAAGAAAAAAAATATTTTTTTCTGTTGCATAATTTTGGGGAATATATTTTTCCCGGTTAATTAATATTTTTGCCAAATAGCAAATATGATCACCATATTTATTAGTCTGACATTTCACGGGGACTTAAAGCTCCGTAAGAAATTTCAGCGTTGTATGTGTCTGAATTTATGATCGTGACACAGTCACTCGTCTCCTGCAGGTTCCCAGGAAGCAGAGCAGCGCGGTGAAACCGAAATCATTATGTTGACTGAATTTGTTACCGCCGGACTTGCCCCGCCATGAAATAGCACTGCTCAGCCAATTGGGATTCATGGTCACAGCCCTTCATGGGATCATCAGGGTTTATAGTCCATAACAAATACAAATACAGAAAGGAACAATAACAATATGATACATCTGACCTATTATTCCGCCTTGCGAGACTTTGTGGTGAGGACCAGAGCAGTGACTGGCTGCGTGTTGCGGTTGTGCAGATGAATGGGACGGTCACGTAGGAAACGGAAACCGTGCCTCAAGCACAGCGCTGTTGGCGTGGGCTTCAGTGACTAAAAGCCGTCTTTAGGCTTACAGAACATTTTCATGATTTATGTAAAACACCAGCGTGTAGGGGAGCTTAGGAGGTTTGCTGGGAGCATCTGAACGCTGCAGAAGCGTTTGGCTAAAGAAATGACTGAAGTCGGTTCTGCGGAGTGCTTCAGAAGATGCCTGAAATCCCAGCAGGTCACCCCTTTCAAAGCAGCAAAGTCAACCGTCTGCATGCCACCAAAATGCAAGAGCAAACTCAAGCATAAAGACAAACAGTCGGCACGAGCTCTGTTTGCAAGTCAGCCGCTCTGTGCTGCACAATGTGACCGATCCTTACGTATTTTATGTCAATGTAACATTTCTTATGAAACCCAGAGATTCCCTGTCATCAAGAGATTTAGTCTACCTACAGCACCATCACGGTTATCTGCCCAGATTAATCGCAGGAGGCTGGCAATGGATGTAGGACAATAGATCAATTCTCCCTGTTCCCCAAAGGTAAAATAAGAAATGGTGACCTGAAACGCAGATAAAGAGGAAACAGTGAGGGCTTGATGTCTCTACTCCAAGCCCTGTGCTAACCCGTGTGAACCAGCAGATTGTGTCACGTCTTTGGGACCTGCTTATGTGTATTTTAGATCATAGTTTGTGATAGGCAGAGGTGGATGTTTACGTAGGCAAGAAGAAAACTAGTACAAATCTGTGCCAGTTGACAATCCAAAAGGTACTGAAGTTTGAACGACATAATCTCTGACTTAGTATAAGGTAGGAGTTTGCTGAAAGATTCAGCTGCACCCAGTGTAATCAGGCATATGTATTATGTTGACTTTCTGCATGTGCTTTCTTAATCTTTGGGTCTCGCTTCTTTGGGTGTCTTGTCACCTTTGTCTCTGTTCTGTCCCTGAACCCCACTTCACGGCCAGCCTGCAGACCCCAGCATCTCCACATGCTGTTTCCAGGCGTTCATTTTCTGGAGCTACCACTGGAAGACTAAACACGTGTGTTAGCAGATTTTCTCGCAGTCTTGAGGTTTGAAAGAAAACTAAAGCAGGAATTTGGGTGTGGATGTGCTGGGTGAATCCTTGAGAAATGGCCTTTGGCAGGTAGCTGTGTGGGATCGCTCCTGGAAGGGCTGTATATAAAGGACCTTTATAGTACTCCTGAGCAGACCTGATTTTCAGGTCAAGGTTTGACCTGTAATAGACAATATATACAATAATACTTATTGCTTTCAGGCAGCAAAGTACAAGTTGGAATTTGAGAGCCCTATAGCGACAGCCCTGGGTCAGGAAAGCATGCAAAAGAAACTCTACGTATTGAAAAAGGGAAAATTGAAATGTGGGTCTCTATTCAGCTTCTGCGTCTTTGCATGTTTGTGATCACTTTGCCAAGCTTAAGTCCAGATTTATGCTAAAACATAATCAGATCAGCATTATTAGCATAATGTAGCACAATTCCCAATAATTTGGAAATGGACCTTGCATTGTGTTTGAAAATGCCATGTCAGGACAAGGACATAAAAATCCTCTTATCTTCTTGTGTCACGGTGTCTTGTGTTCAGGATGTCTCCGGTTCTCACAGAGGCTGGAGCATTATTTTCCATACCCTTTTCCCCCCATTTAGCTTCTAGGTACTTAGACAAAATTGAGTAAAGAAGCCTTTACCTGAGAACCTTTTTACTGGTTGCCGTGCTTTTAAAGCTTTAAAAGCTTTTGCTGAAAAGGTACCTATTTTCTTATCACTTTTTTTTTTTTTTTTCCTCTCCAGAAAAAGGGCATCATTTGAAGTTCTTTTTTGGCAGCTGTATTTCATCATGATACATTATGTCAGGGCACATCAGTCGCATGAAGATTTTATGAAAAAAGCCATACCCTTTTTGAGATGTCCTTCTCTGCAGCCCCCTTCAAAACACAGTGTTTTTTCAAGAAACTCTTCAACTATCAACAGCATTATGATACTTGAAACATCGTGGGTGTAATGGCTTCATATTACTCAATTATATAAATGCTACTTAAAGAAGGAATATAGAATTTGATGTGGTGAATTTAGTAATTCTAAAAAAATTGACCATTTTCACCTTTTACTGATGTTTACTTTTCAGTGTTGGGGAAGGGCTTATTTTCTTTGTAACCAAGCTAATCCTGTGCTGTTCCTTATTTTACCATAAAATGAGATACATTCTGAATTCAGATGAAAATGAGGTACCTTGATGAAAGTGGGCTTCAGGTGTGACACGCTAAGCATTGTACATTTCTGTCTGCTCTGATCCTCCAGCACACATAAGATTTCACCTCTTCACCTTTGAACAAGATTGCACTAACTTTGATCTTTTCAATTTTGTTCAACTCCAGGGAAGGAGAAGCTACTTGAAACATGTTATCATTTAGACGTTCAGAGGAAGGAAAAAAAAAAAAAAAAAAAAAAAAAAAAAAAAAGAGAGGTTGGGGGGAATTGAAAGCATGAACTAAAAGCTGTAGATTTTTAACTTGAGCATCAGCTTTTGTAGCTAGTGTGTTATGCTTTAACATCAAAAGCTGCCTCTATATGTAGAACAAAACAAAATGTAGATTTTAAAAGTACACAGAATTATTAGACACAAATTTCATTTCACGTAAGCATTTTTCTACAGTAGCGATGTGGTTATCCTTTCCCAGGTCAAAGCATAAGCTTTGTGTTCTTGCTGCTTTGCTTATGGCCTAAGCCTGTTATTTGAGCCTCTGTACCTCTGTGATATTAATTCATGATACTGACAGTTAATCTATTTTTATAACTGTTGTTATCTGAGCAAAACAAGAAACTAGGTTCTCCATTTTCTCTTCAAATCTGAGAACGTGTAACAGTGAGAGCAAAGTGAAAAGTATGATATTTTCAAGATCTTACATGGTTCAGAAATATTCTTATAACGATTTTCACCATGTGCCAGTATGGTAGGGTTTTTGCTCTTATTTTGGTGTTACTTGTGGGGTATTTTTTTTACTATTAGAAGCCAGATTTTCACCCAAATACTCAAGAGTTTTAAATCACAGAACTGTATTTCAAACTGCCCTTCACCTTCTGAAGAACAGCGCGACTGTAAGGTCCTAGGAAGTTTCGTACAAATTCTTATGTTAACAATTGCTGAAAGTCTAAATTTTTGTCTGTTGGTTCCTTTTTCTTCTTGCCTAGTTTACTCAGACTTGCCTTGTTTCATCCCTGCCTTCTCTGCAGAGCCTGCAGTTGTTCAGGGATGCTCATGGTAAGTAGCTCTTTGTGTCATCCTCTTGCTTTATTTTGAGGTTTGCTTTGCACAACGGTGCAAATGGGGACAGTTTCCCCCTTTTAGGATGTGCTGCTTGTTGGATTCACTTCCATTAACAAGCAGTTGGAAGCAAGTTAATGCCACATCAATTTACTCTAACTCTGATTCTCCCTGCCTATTCTAAGGGTTGCTTAGACAACAGATCACCTCCTAAATGGTATCTCATAAAAGGTCTAAAATTCCCTCACCCAGAAAAGTGTAACTATGATTATTAAGTCAGAAGAATAATCTATGTAACACTAAAATACTGGCAACAATAAAGTAAAAGTTGTTGTTGTCATATGGTTAAAATTATTGAGAGCCAATCTGTACAGAGATCCTTGAGGTTGTTACTCACAGGGACCAAGTAATATACTACTATTCATCAGCTACCTGTCCACTCTCCTCTTTCTTCTCAGTTTTCTAGGTGTCAGGCAATTCTGGAATCGAGGACCTCAAGTCACGTTTTATCTTTTAGTTTCCCTGAAAACATTTATTTACATGTTGAAGTTACTGGATGTATGTTCTGACAAAGGTATTTGCCTAGACACTCCTTCTTAGGAGCCTTTGATCTCTTGTGGACTGAAGCTTCATCGAGACTTTGGTTTGCTACTTTTCGTAACTCCTTTGGGCCTGATTTTTCTAGGCTAATCAAAGAAGTTATTCTGAAAAGTACTTGATTTTCTAGCCTCACCATCACATACTCATTTTGCAGGTGAGCTCCACTTCTAAGTAACTTCTACAGTGGCCAGCATCTCGTGGTCACCGATTGACCGGCACCTTCTCAAGCATCACCTTGGGAGGGTCGTGGTGAAGCCACCTGGGCTCTTTGGTAATGCAGGACATTGGCAGCTGTAGCAGAAAACTTCGGGTTCCCTAACAAAAGACAAGAACAGGGGTAGTGCCAGTGTAAAATCAAAGTAAGTGGCAATGGCCTAAACCAGAAGTACTCCTGAAAGTACTCCTGATTGCTCACTGTCAGTTTTGGGGGAGAAAATATGACACAGTGAAAGTGTTGACCCTCTTTGTACCAGGTACCTGGTAATGCAGTGTGTGGCCAAAATAATCTGCGAGTGAGACACAGGCTATCACTTGCAAACCTCAGGGCCAAGAAAATCCTCTCATATCTCAGCATCTGCTGGCTGTAGTCCCAGACTCTGTCAGTGGGTATGGGAGCAAGCTGTCTGTAGTCTCCTTCTCCAGGAAGTTTCCTGCTGGGAAGCACCCCCAGGAAGCACTGCATTTCCAAGGTACTCAAGCAATGAGCATTGGTGACAAACGTGTCATTTTGTCTGGTTTTGAGGTAGATGTCTCCATCCAGGCTTAATGACATCATTCTATTCCACTTAAATGCTATTTATCTTTCTTTCCATTTTGCTAATTTTTCCAGGAAAAAGTGCAAAACCAAATTTTCAGTCTGCAAGACAAAGATTACTCATTGTAGCCCAACACTGAATTTTTTAAGTAATATGTTATAGTTTTAATTTTCCTGAGTATCTACAAGACAGTCCAGCATAGTATATAGGACAGTACCTATCTTAAAGGCGCTGTTATCTAGATATATTTTTTTAGAGTAGTCGGTAGTTAAAAGCTGTCCTTATTGCACTGAGGAAGTAAAATCCACACTTGTTAGGCTCTTATTTCATCCTCTTTCCTATAGTCTCACCTTTTTGGCCCTGCTAACTTTCATGTCCATAATGAACTCCATTTAGCTTCCCTGCAGTAGGACCTTGTCTTTGTTAATCACTGACCCAGCGGCATGAAGCTGCATAGGAGAGCGGGTTATTTTTTTTTTTTTCTGGATTTTCTCTACTTCCTTCAGCAGTTGTAACTTCTAAGAAACTGCAGAACAAACAAGTATAAAAGATCAGGAAGAGGGCCTGAAAAAATAATGTTTAAAAGATGTCTCATTCATTGTACTCAGTTTTCCACTAGCTGCTGACTACAGACTGATGGCTGAAATCTTAGAAGAAGTTAATGAGATTAGGTCTTTGGCGATTGATTGCTTGATGCTGTCTTCCCATGCAGAGGTGCCAGTCTTTTTTTCTTTTTTCTTCTTTTCAGTAACCATATATAAACTTCTCATGGAGATCAGCTGGGACTTCGTGGCAGAAATCTCATTTAAAACAACTGGAAATGACTTCGCCTTGGCTCAAGTCACAGTGTAACAGCAACCTCCTCCTCCTCCAACCCTGCCGTGAGTCTAAGGCATTTTCTGGGCTGTTACTTCTCTGTGCCGAACGACCTCGAGCCTCTTCCTGTTGCCCCTTCTTTGCTTGGCTCAGCGTGCGCATCCCTTGCTCCTTGTAAATACACCTGCGTGCTCATGTTAGACCGCTCAGGTTCCCTTTTCTCAGCAGCTGGGGGTCCTGGTCCCTTCCCAGGCATTGCCATTCCCACGTTTTACTTCAGAGATGCCTATAGTACTTTTGCACGTTGATAGGTCAGACACACAGTACTCAGCTACTGGTGTGTTTCTCAGGGCTAATTCCTTTCTGCCTGCGCTTGTAGAGCGAGTGCGAGTCAGGTGAAAAAGTAAAGCAGTAACGTTCCATACTTGCTTTGCTGGGGCCTAAATGACGGCCAGATTTGTGAAGCGGGAGAGAATCAGCCCGCTGCCACTCTCAGCACAAACGTAACGCAGTGGGGAGAGCCCGGCTCGGGTGCTGTGCCTCCCTGCTACCTGGGAAAGCTGAAACGCTAATAGACCCTGGGATCTGCTTCAGGTCGGGTAACAGTCATCCGACTGCTGGAAACTGTTAGTCCTTTCCGTGGAAGCTTTGAGATTCCCTAGGATCCTGCAAAGACAACGGTGTGTCTGGTTACGTGGAGGATCTCTTGCTGGGAAATAGCTGGCGGAGTGGTGAGAGAGGCGTGGGGACGGCAGCGGTGTCAGAGGGGTACTCGGGCACTGGGAAACCTTCTAGGGCAGAGTCATTACCCTTTGCTTTTTCTTTTTCATATTAAATACCATGGAAATACTCCTGTGAAACAAAGCTGCTTAGTCTTTGCCACCAATTGTCTCCTTGATCTTTAGTCTCCTCCTAAAAGGCTGCATTGGCCTTTCCCAGCGCTGAGCACTAGGCTGGATTTGAGCACAGGCTGCAAATAATGGGGTGTAAGACAGGGAGGATGCAACACTGAGCGCTGTGCAATTTCTAGCCGATGTAGCAAACCCAGTTCGTACATTCAGCAAGGTAGTCTAGCATGCACATATCTTAAAAGCATGTCCTGCTAAAATATAGGGGCTATTTGTGCGTGTAAATACGTGTGCGTGCTAAAGTGCTCTGCTGGGTCGAGGCCAGGACGTTCAGCAGTGTGCGGGCTGAGCCCTTCCAGATGACTCCAAAGACAAAACGAAAAGAAAGCGCCAGTCAGTCCCGGTTCCCTGGAACACAGTCCAGCTTTTAAAAGCATACTTTTGATAATTAGGTATTTTGTGTACTGTGGCAAGATGTGAATTATAAACCCACTAATAATAATGTAGTTCAGTCAGGGTAGCCTTGAAATTAGACCCCTAGCAGAGAGGCTGCACTGTATAATGATAGTACAGTACCATTTGTTTCAACACATTTAGCACTTCAGAATGGGATTTTTTTTTTGTTAAACACCAGATGTTCTAGTGACCTGAGTGCTGACTTTAAAAGAAGACACAATAGAATAGTGTGTCAAGGTCAACAGCACAAATTAATCTGTATTATCGTGCTGTCATTTTATACCGTCTGCCCCAGATGAGCAAGATCTATGGCTAGTGCTTACTTTACATGCAACTGCATGGGGTGTTTCAGTATAGAGATTTTGAGCTTCCCAAACCCTCAGATTTCCCTTGAAAGAAATCTGATTCTTGATTTGGTAGTTTAAATTGTAAATGTAGCATCCTTACAGAGAACGTGTGGGAATGTGACTGTAATCTCACACAACCAGAGACACACGCGGCAACACAATGAAAAGTACATCTGTTAATTGTAAATTCTGCATCTAAGGACTTTAAAAAATAATCTGGGTAGCTTGGTTGTCTGCATTTTTCTCTTGACTTAAGAATGTTATAGGGCACAGATGAATAATCATTTACAAACATTTGAAGTAATAGTTTACCTGAAAAAGATGCTTCTGTCTCCGTGAGTCCCCCCTATCCCTCCTCTTCCCTGCCCTGTGACTTTTAAGCTATTGCTGCAAGATGGCAGGATGTCAATGCCCCCAAAATTGAACCTGTGATTTGTTTTTCTTTGATTTATGGGCTTGTAGTCAATAAACTTTATAAAGGAAAGTATCAGACTGAGCAATCAATCAAAGATAAGCAGATTCTTGTCCTTTAAAAGCATTTCACCCCAGTAAGCAAGGGCCTCATTCATCTTTTACAACCACTCTTGCAGCTTTCAGCTGAGAAAGGCCTCATTGCTGACTACAGCTCCTTCTGCTGAGAAGCCCCCTCTTCTTGCACCTGAGCTGAGATTTTTTAAATTCATTGCAGCAGTATGCTTCCCTTCCCTATTATTTGCTCTCTGTAAAAGGCCAGATTGTTTGCATGTTGTTACATAAGGTAAGTCTCCTTGCTGTGTAGGCTTCTGCGTTAAACAGTCAGAGGCATGGACTCTTGTTTTGCAGAAACAGTATTCATTTGCTTTGTTATTTCACAAAACAAAACATAAAAAAGGGTTCCCATTTGTTCTTTTAGTAGTATCTGAATTTCCCTTTGAGTAAGGCAAACGTTATCCTGCATGTTTTGCTTCTCCGAAGCACAGATGGTGTGCATATGCAGATTGGTGATTTTCTAATCAATACAGTGACACTTGGGAATATATGTAAGTATTGTAATAATGCATTAGTCAGGAGTGATGTTGTAACACACTGAGATCATACACATAAATCTAAGACACCATGTCTAGACACCCCAGGGAAGATGGCATGCCATGGGTTAGAGCAAGCATTAAGGAAGTGCAATATTTCAAATATGATGGGAAAATAATGCAATTTGCAGACTTTAATAAAACCGTTGGGGAATTAATTTCACTAAGGGTGCACTCTCTCCCAAAACATCCACGTTCCTACGTTTGCTTCACGGATAATAAGAACGAGAGACACTTTACCTGCTATCTCAGGCATAAATACAGTATGGTATCTACAAATTGTACTGTATCTTTAATGTGCTGAATATGAAAATAATCCCTTTATAGGTAGTGCTTTAGTAGTATAAAACTGCATTATGCAAACAATGCACAGACAGCATAAACCTTGGAGATTCAGAATTTGAAGAGCTTATAAATTAATCTCATAAGTGTTGATTTGAGCATGCTCAGGGAGTGCGCTCAGCTGTAAAACTTGACCAACCTAACCTTTCCAGTTTTAATTATTAGCTTTTTGATGATCAAATATTAAATGAAGATGTGCGATTTATGACTCTTGCATATATGAGTTTCCTTTCTCTGGAAAGATTTATTTATTTTTTAAAGGCTCCTTGCTGCCTTTGGCTGCTTTTGGTTATTTTGTTGTCTCTGTACAGCTCTTGGCATATAATTTTAATCAGCCAACCTCCTTTTAAATTTTTGCCAGCTGATAACTACTCACAAGCAAGTAACTTGCAGTACCATGCCAGGAATGTTGTGATAAAAATGTCAATTTAAACCTGGCCAAGGATGACAATCATAACTATTTCCAAGTGAGAAACTTGAATGGAATACATAACACGGTAGTACTTTTTGCTTTCTGCCAGTGAAATACGTGCTGGACCTCGAGAGGTTCCTGTAACAATAACCGTCATAGTCAAAACCCCAGGTAAACGTTGGCTGCATTGGTAGCTCCATCAGCCACATCGTCCCTTGTCATCTGAAAGGCTGATAGTAGAAAATCTTTAATACATCTGCACATTTTCAATTAAAATATAATCAAGTCAAATGCTAGCTGTAATCAATCCTATTAATTCTGCAGCTATAGAAAGTAGTGAATGAGGGAGCTCAGGTTTTGCAAATAGTGGCCATGGTTTGTATCCTGACTAACTGAACTCTGTTTCAGAAAATGAGGTTCGCATGGGGTAAACCTGAACAGTTCAGGGTCTTCCACTCCCCTTGCCACTTTGTTCCTCTCCGCTGTATAAAGACATCGATCCAGAATCCTGTGTTTGGTCAGTAACCTAACGCGAAGACACTTTGAAACCAAAACCTGAAAAGTGATGAGTTGCCACGTAAGTGATCTTTTAAAACGCACAGAAGATTCTTGGGAAAGGTGGGTGTCAGAGCTGGGGGCATGGCGTGGCAGCAGTGCCGCGGAGCCTCTCCGCAGATGGACCTGTGGCTGGCCCCCCTCCCTCACACGGTTGTAAAACACTGCTTCGGCTCAAGCTCTTCCCATTTCAAAGTTAGGTTTCATCTTCTCGGACCTTCAGGAAATCTGAATGGGCCTCAGGGCTCGTGCAGGGGTAGAAATAGCTCTGCAAAATAATAATAAGGAGCAGCTCTCATGAATCTCCATGGAGATTTCCTCCCTCTGAGCATCTTCCGAGGCGTTTGCCACAGCCAGGGCAGAACGTCTCTGTTATTAGACCGATCTTCCTATTGTCCTCTGCCTCTTCCCATCTAGCTGGCACTACCCAACTATTATTATTATTCTTTATTATATATTCATTTGCACAGTCCTCATTATAACTGCGGAATGTCAGTAGCACATTAATGATCATTCTTTAACCTTATTTTTGCCCTCAAGAAATGCCTTCCAGTCTTTTCCTCTTTCCTTCTCTTTCCCTTACTCTGGCACTTGATCTTTGTTGAATTTCTGCTGTGTTTCTACCAGCACTTCATCCTTGTTGATTACTGTCATCCTTCATATTACGGCATCCAAAGTCCACCCGCTTTAAGCAGTATCACATAAAAATGCACTAATATTTTAATTTAGAGATGGTTTTGCTAATATCGGTTCTTGTGAAGGAAATGCATCACAGTCAGGTTCAATAAATATAATCCTCACCATTTGCTAGAATAGAAACCGATCCTGGAGTCTTCTTTTCTGTGGAAGCTACTGTAGTTTAATTTTAGCATTTTTAAATTATTAGATGGATCTTTGCTGTATCTCTTGGCATGCATACAGCTTCCACAAGTCATATACTTTCTCGTTTATAACTCCTGGCTGCATCCCACCACATCTGCCCTTCAGCAGCACGCTTGCACTCCTCCTCCTCCTGGAGTGCTGCAGCAGAGGGGATGGGATGAGGAAGCTGGGCTTACCTTTCTTCTAGTTACATATCCGTGTATGTTTTGGATTAAAACATCCTATAGATCCAGTTCTCTTCTGTGAGGGTGTAAACAATGGCACTGCCGTTGGACGAGGGTCAGCCGTGGTTGGGGACGGGGTGCGATGGAGGCAGGAGGCTCTCGGTGCCTCCCCGCTGCAGCCCCTCTGCCCAGAGAGCACGTGGCCCTCACCGGACTGTTGGGGGTGATCATTAAAGCTGGTCATAAGAATAACTTGTCATCCTGCAGGAATATCAGACCCTAGACAGAGCACTTTAACCCTGCTTGACCCTTCCCTGTGCTCTTTGGCTAATTAGATGAATGGGAGTTTTATTGCTGTGGCTCGACCTAGATCTTTTACATGACAGTCCTGTGTACCTGAGCAGCCTAATGCCTTACATTTTGTAAATCAATATAGCTTTATCTATTTTTAAAAAGCTAGAAATGGTTGGGTTTTTTTTTTAGGCCTGCTATCACATTCTATAAATAATATTGATTTTGTTTAGCCTGAAAAACCATTTAATTCTGAATTGGTTTGCCTTGTTAGTCAAATACAGTTCTTGGGTAAGTCCAGGCATGATTCGCATGCATCGCGCTGCTTTTATCCCCTGCGGTATATGCAAACCTGATGTCAGTAAGTTGAGAATGGGATCTCCTGTGCATAAACTGCATCTAAATTTTCACTTTATGGAAGTTTTTTTCAGACTCTGGGATTTAACTAACAAATGCAAGAAAGCAAAGTTATAGCAGATTGCATAGCCTCAGCTGCAGATGTTATGGGACAGTGATGGGAATGTGCAACAATAAGCAAGTCTTAAATAGTGTTACATGAATTGCACTGCTTAGGCTAAAAAGAAAAAGTTAAACATTGTTTTCACGTTTACGTCTTGATTATACACTTTTCCTGGTCATTATTTTCATTCCATCCTTCCACCGTTCCACTGCTGGAAGTACAAATACTCTGCCATTTGTGAGGTTCTGAAATGAAGATTTTAAGACAAAATAACAAAATAATAATAATAATAATAATAATAATAATAATAATAATAATAATAATAATATTCAAGGTTGGGGCCATTGCTCCATCTCTTGTCTGCTGCATTTGACACAACTAACATTATATTGCAAGTAGAGCTAGAAGGGACCAGTACAGTGATGTTCCTTGCAGGTGCCTCAAACACTTCTAAAGGCACTTTTGAACATAACTTCTGCAACTTGTTGACATTTCCTTACCATGTGTTCCAGACTTCTGTACCAGTATTTTCTCAGTTTCCATTCTGAACACATGCTTGATGTAAGTAATCCAATTTTCAAAACCAAGTCCAATGAGACAGTATTTCAAAATACATTTCTCATTATCCAACTCCATAGTAAGAGTCTTATACAAGTCTTTGGATTGTATGGTAAATAAATTCCCATTTAATCTGTTTACATATAAGACACAAAATTCCGATTTGATTATCCTCTCATGGCAAATGTTTGACACTTTAGGTACCAAATAAGTTATCTGAAGATTGACTCCATGTAAGTACAGAATTAATTCATATACAAATTTGGGTGTGATCATGAATTTCAAGGCTCATTTTTTATGTTAGTCTTATACAAATGCAACTGAGAAAGTGATTGTTCTGTTTCTCTGTTGAACTTGTGGGATGTTAGTTTGCGTATTATCACTTGCAACTAGCCTTTTAATTTTTAGTATTCTTAGCCTTTCTCAGTTACTGAAGACAAAATATCAGATTGCTCAATTACATTTTATGTGGGAAGAATATAGGAATTACAAGAAGGTCAACGAGTGAATTTTTAAGGAAACCACACAGAGAAGCTAAACAACTTTAATTCCTAGTTCCACAAATTAATGCTTAATATTGTTTTCCTAAAAATAAAGCATCACCTCATGGCTTTAAAAATGACTGTGTGAAAAGCTACTTGGTATAGCAACTAAACAAGAAAGTATTCATTTCTTCTTGTCAAGGGGATGCCCATAAGAATTTGTGATAGGCGTCTAAATATGGAGGTAAGTAATAAGCAGGTATTGAATTCTATTGAGATCAGTATCGAGATTTGTTGACCCAAAGAGGTTACAATTGACTGAAGAGTGGGGCAGTAAATCTTGTTATTGAACAAAAAGCAAAAGTCAATATATGTATTATTATAAACATTTTTCTTTTGGAAGAGATAATAAGGGTGGAGTGGTTTAAGACTTTAGATTTATATGGCCATGATAGCATACAGCTTCTATTATTTAGTCAGAGGACAGAGAATGCCTGTTGTTTTGGTGTTGTGTTTGTTTTTTTTTTAAATTTATTTATTTTTAATACAGCTTCACCAATCATGCCAAAGCAGTAAAGCCTGCATCAACTTTCACATCATAAACCCTTATTCTCATTGTTTTATAACTCAGCTATAAAGATTATTTTCAGATTGAAATTTGGCCTGCAAGCTCTTTGCCTAAGAATCATTTTTTTCCCCAGAAGGGGGAAAGGAATAAAGAAGATCTATTGAACTATTTATTGAATTTTAGAGGAGCACAAAAAAGACGTGTTGTGATTTTTATATAATTCAAGATTTAGATTGTATTCTTTATTGAATATTATTTTCTGCATAAAGCAAGGATTTACTTGATCATAAAGGTGGAGACTGCAAATGTTCTTTCAGTACTTTCAAGCACTTGCTAATATTAATCCATGCCTTGTATTGTAAACAAGTATTTTTATGATTCTTATATTTTAGTCCATTCCATTACACTCTGGTCAGTGCATTGTATTTTAGGTTATTGCTTGTAAAAATAAAGAGGAGACAGAGCAAAGAAGAAAACAGAAATCCATCCAGCTGAAGATATTAAGGTTATTAATTAAAATCACATACATCCCACAGTGAGAGTGACTGTGAAGAAATAACTGTTGAATTACTATTTTATAACATTTATATCTGGTAGTATCTTGGCTGCCAATAGAAATCATCCTTCAGTACCTCCAAAATTCTCTATTAAAAAAAAATATTTTGTTATTTTTCCTTGCAGAAACCATCTGCCTCCTGCCTTCCTTCACAAGACCCTCTTACATTTCTTTAGGATTTGGGAGCTTGTACTAATTTAGGACACTCACTGAATCTCTTTAGCAGCACAGGCTATGATAAATGCATCAAACATCATCTCTATTCTTTGCACTGGCTTGCTGTGAAATTTAAATACAAACTCCAGCTTGCAGTCCTTATCTTGGAGACACTTCGTGGCCTGGTCCCAGTGCAGATGAAGGCTGCTCAAAGCTTGGCGGAGGAGCCCCTGCCCGCGGCACGTTGCCTGTGCGGTGCCAGGCTCGGCTCTGCCGGCAGCATGGCACGGTTTTTGGCAGGGGTGAAGCTTCCTTCTGCAGAAGGCAGGGAGGAGTAATCACCCCACCCGAAACCCGGGCCCAAGCTCTGCTCTGCTCCCTGGTGAGGTGCTGCCTGGTGGTGGCACTTTGATTCGTTTGCCTCCTGCACTTCCACATCACTGGTATTGCTTGCAGTGGCATTAAAAGCTGTGAGTTACTCCACTGTAACCTATGGCCGGGACCTTTTCCCTGCCATGCTTCTCCTTGTCTCTCTTGCAGCACAGGATTAATTTGCAGTTTCTTCTTCATTCTGCTGGTGGGTGATGGACTTGCCCCTCCTTGGAGAGGTTCTCTTCCTGACTCTGCATAACCTCAAAACCAGTATCATCATGGAAATTATCTACTTTTCTGTCCCGCCTCAGCATCTTGAAAGAGACCTTGGAAATTATATCTCCCACAAGAACAGTATTTCCAAATCCACTGCAAAAAATGGCTTATTCTGAATTGAATACTCTCTCCTCTGTTTATGGATGTTCTGTTCTGGAAATGTATAGGAGGGAAGGACAATTGTGTCATCCCCATTTTTGTCCCACAGGAAACATGCATGCACATAAACTCTTTGATGAAAATGATGTCACCTGGAGACCTCGGCTATCCACAAGGCTGACCAGTCTTTAAGGTCCTTTGACTTTTGCCCTTGAAATAGGAAAGGGTGAAACAGCAGAAAAAACATTTTACAGTCATCAAAACCATCATGGTTACTGTTTTCTCTGTAATATAGAGTGACCGTTGGTACTTGTGGCGTATCAGTAGTGCATCTGGCTGGGGATGCTGGTGTTGGCAGACGCTGTGGTGGCCTTCCTCTGAAAGGTAAATGAGAAGCTCAGCTTGTCTTACCCAATATGGACAGACAGACTAGGACACTTTTCCATATTTCACAGTAAATATATAAATTACTGTATTTGAGTTTGGCCAGAGAAGGTTGCTATGGAGAAGTTTGGCTTAGAGTAGCTTGGGCTCCAATCATAGTCAACCAAATTAATGGAATGTCCCACTATGTCTGATTCTTCCCGTTTCTTTCAAGATAATGTACTTCAAGATTGTCTGCTAAAATATGCAGAGGTATAATTTCTTTTCCAAAGTAAGCATGTCCCTGGGAGCATGCTAGGCTTTCAGAAAACCACAGAACCTAACCATATTTTGACCACTTTATTGCAGTTTCTGTCTGTTGACTCTGATGAATTTAAATCAGTTGCCATTTCCAAGCTATTATAAAGGCTGTTGATGAAAATCTTCTATAGCTACAAAGTGCTCACAGATTTATTCAAACATACTGAAACGTCATTCATTTCTGCTCACAAGACAGTTCCCAGACTTTTGCTATGGATGTGCATGCTGTTTAATGGCACACGAATTAGCATGTCTGCTTGTTGGTACCGATGTAATGGTGGCAGTTGCTGATACAGGTCATTAGATGGAAATAAAGGATCGCAACTAAGTTAATGGTGAAAAACATCTGAATTTAGTAGGTCTGAGGATATCAAATGAACCTTTAATATATTGAGCTTCAGCATTCTCAGGTTCTGGGTTGTGACTTGTTGGTGTGGGGAGATTTTTTTAAAGTTCTGTTTTTATGTATTTTTCTTTTAGAAAATTGCCTGCTTTGTAGTGTATGAGCTGTCTAAATGACTTTGTCTGCTGGTCTCCATTTAAGATGTGCTTATAGCAAGTGAACTGTAAACAGTATTTGTGAAGTAGAAGGGAAAATCTACGTATGGTGACATCCTTTTTCTGAAGCTCAGGCAGGCCAACTCCACTCCTTCTGAGTGAGATATACCTTTCTGAAGAATATCGAACTTAAGCAGAGATAATACAAAAATATTTATTAAACTGCTAAACAATGGGTTGAATGTCTCGTCTGAAAATGACAGTTTATTTTCTAGTTTGAAAATAGTGTTTCTATACTCATTTTCACGTGAGTAAAACATTACCTCCTTTGGTCATAATGAACTCTTTTTATTTACAATACGAAGTACTGTGGTATCAGAGTGGTGCCATGCAGATACATAATGTGGGGTACGTAACGTGGCTTTGAGAAGAAATACACTCGGGTGGTTTATATGAGGTTTATTAGCGTTCACAAAGACAGCCAGATTTGTTTTGATGATTGTTTTGATCACAATTTGCTCTTCCCGATTTTCCACTGTTCAGAAATGACTGTGCTTAAGCTAGAGATGTGCTGCTCTCACCGTTGTTTGCCAGAGTGGGATTAATAGTAGAATAATGTCAAGCCAGACAAACTTAAACTGGCAAAGTAACTTTTTGAAAAAGAGGTGGGCATAGTGGGTTGTGTGGCTGCACAGCATCACAAGGTTTGTAAGCCCAAAGGATTTTTTTATTGTAGTCAGTGGGGGATGTTTGAAAAATGAGAAGCTGAAGAGCAAAAATGTGATTCTGGCTGGTTCTTGATCTTGCTGGGGGAGGCTGTGCTTTGATTTCTTTCAGGAAAGCACAGCGCACACCTATGGTATTACATAAAACATTGCATAATTATGAGAATCGCACCCTGAATTTTCTCCCCCCAGCTCTGGCCCAGCCCACCTCTAATGAAGCAGCAAGTGTCTGGTGACTTTCACTCCGATCTGCCTTTGTGCCTTGGCTTGCAAGCGTGTGAATCTATACTTGTTGCCCTTGGCGTGTATTTTCTGGTGTTGCTCTTGGTTATTTTGTGGAGAAAGACTAATAATGCTCCATTAAAACAAGTTCACTAGTCAGGCCAGATTGTTGTCTTTTCTTTCCTCCCACACTTGCAGCCTTATTGTATTTAATAACACAGTTCAGGGCTTTCCTCTCTCTGCTCCTTGTCACTCAGAGGTATTTAAAAGAGGATTTAAAACGGCTATTTTTTGTGCTTAATCCTTGATCCCTTCTGCCCCCCACCCAAGCTTGCTTATTCACTGGAAATAGCAGCCTAAGTCCACATTTTACAGCTCTAGTTTATAGTAATTTTGTCTTATGCCTTTGGAGGATAAATGATTGTTCAATTCAGACATTCAAAATTAAAGTGAAGTTGCCAGTGGAAACGGGTGACTCATTATACAATGAGTGAGGACAAATAAAAAGGTGCCTGTGTATAATAATCAGAAGATATTGACTTTTGTTGAAGTCAGGATCACAATTTATTAACCCAAGAGGTAAATATTGACTGAAACTTTGGGCAGCTTTTTTTTTCTCCTCTTCTTATAGCCCAGAGAAGACTGTAGAGGATTTACTAAATAACTCCATCTGCCTGCACAGCGAGATGGAGACTTTTGCATTTTGCCTGCGGTTTTATGCTCGCCTTTTGTTCTGGCTCTCCCAAGGGCAAAACGATTTATAGCATATTTTAGAGGAATATTTAAAATCGTGCTAATTGCTGTTTCTTTGTCATTGATTCTGCTCTCGTCAAACCAGAACCCTCCTCCTGAAACAGGTTTTGCCTCTGGTGCGCTGGTTTTGTCTGGGATAGAGTTAATTTTCTTCGTAGTAGAAGGGGCTATGGTTTGGATCTGTGCTGAAAGCAGTGTTGATAACACAGGGATGTTTTTGTTACTGCTGAGCAGTGCATACACAGAGCCAAGGCCTTTTCTGCTCCTCACACCACCCCACCAGCGAGTAGCTGGGGGTGCACGAGGAGTTGGGAGGGGACACAGGCAGGACAGCTGACCACAGGGATATTCCATACCGTATGATGCCATGCTCAGCATATAAAGCTGGGGAAAGAAGAAGGAATGGGAGGGGGACATTTGGAGTGACGGCATTTGTCTTCCCAAGTCACCGTTACGCGTGACGGAGCCCTGCTTTCCTGGTGATGACTGAACACCTGCCTGCCCATGGGAAGTGGGGAATGAATTCCTTGTTTTGCTTTGCTTGCGTGTGTGCATTTTGCTTTACCTATTAAACTGTCTTTATCTCAGCCCAGGAGATTCTCACTGTTACTCTTCCAATTCTCTCCCCATCCCACTGCGGGGAAGTGAGTGAGCAGCTGTGTGGGGCTTCACTGCCGGCTGGGGTTAATCCATGGCAGAGGGCTTCTCCAGATGATCCCAGCACCAACCTGCCTGTCTGCATTTTGTCTCCTGCCCTGGCCGTCTCCCTCCCTGACATCTCAGAGCACGTTGGTTTTGGTCTAAAAACACCAGAGTATGGCAGCAGGCCTCAGAAAGATGCCCCTGGGAACAGTGACTCCTTGTGTCACTGACGTCCTGTTCACTCTTCAGAAAGGGCTTTGCAATTGAATTATTTGAATCAATTGAATTATTTGCCAGCTGCAGAGAGCCCTGTTTGGCTAAAATGAGCACCCAAATCTGCTATTCTGCTATCCTACTTGGAAAGCCAGGCTTTGCCAGGCTTCCTCCATCTCCGTCCTTCCAAGGGGCTGCAGCGCAGTCCCTGTCCCCAGGTGCTGGTAAACGTGCAGTTGGCGCAGGGTGACACGTTCCTTAGTGCCACTTTCCCTGCTCTTCTAGGACAGTTTGTGCTAAAAGATAGGTTTTGAATTCCGAGGCATTTATGAACCTTTCCTGAGCAGGGCGCTTGCCCGCTTTAAATGCAGCCACATTTTTTGTTTGTGTCTACCTGTTGGTTTTGCTGTTAGCAGTACCCTGTGGGTTGACAGTAACGGGGTTGGCACTTTGCAGGAGGGGCCGGTCCCAGCCCCGCGAGCCGCAGGCCGCAGAGCTGCCCGGGGACCGGGGGTGCCACCTCGCAGCCACCACCTCCCTGCCGAGCTTGTGGCCCGTGGCCCTGCTGTTTTCCAGGCCAAGGGAGACGGTGCAGTGAGCTTCAGTGTGGCTTTCCGCTCTTACGGGCTGATTTCTAGATTTGCTTTTCTTCTGTCCTCCCTCTCCTCCCTCTCCTCTTTCCCCAGTCTTGTATTTTGTCAGATAACCTGCTGCCTCTTTCTTGGTGTCCTCGTGGCCCAGCGGCTTGTTTCTTTGCTCCCACATCCTCCTCAGAGGAAGGTTTTGTTGTTGTTCAGAGTTTGATTTCTATGAGGCAATGCCAGACAGGATTGGGTTTCCATACATTTTTAAACATTACAAAATAACTCCAGTGAGTTTTTAGCAGGTGAGGGCTGCTTAGTGAGAATTGGAAACGTGCTTTGAAAGCAATTTCTGTACCTGCTGAAAAAATCCATCTGTGAATAAGGAACTGTGAAGTATTAGCATCAAATTGTTATATATGAGAGCAAAGTCTTAAATCAAACTTTTTTAATCTGTGGATTTCTAAGAAAGCTTTTGGTTGAGGTGTGGACATCTGCATAACAAATGTAAGCATCCTGAAAATAAGCTTTTCCTCATTATCCCTGCAGAGCCTTCAGAACGAATCCACAGATCCCTGAGCATCCGTGGACCCCAGACTAGAAGCCACAGCCACCAAGCAGTTTAACGCTCTGTGGCATCTAGGAGGATCTTTCCTGCTGCGACCCACATTATGGCTTCACTGCGACAAGGAACCTGCCCCAGACAGTGACACGAGCTGATTTAAACATTATTTTCATCACTCCGTAGGGTTAGAGACTGAAGTGCAGCTGTTGCATCTCGGCGACTCCGAGCCTGTTCCGCGCGCTTCTGAGTGAGTGACTTGTGTCGGGTAAGGCAGCCTGCGCGACCCGACCCGCGGGCACCCGTCACCTCTGCAGGCGAGACCCATAAAACGCTTCTGGGCTCAGACCAAAGTAAAAGGGCCAGTGGAGATGAGTTTAAAAGCCTGAGCACATCTCCCAATGGACGTAACAGTCCCCATCATGAAATTTATATACATAATCTGAAATAATTGGCAACTTTAGGAAGCAAAGCAAAGAACAAAGTGGAGCTACTTTAGCTGATTATTTACGACCACCTTTTGTCTCAGATGCTTCTGTAAGGAAAATCTTGCCCATTTGGTAGTTCAAATCATTAATGCCAAAGCTAAAATACTCTGTTCTCTGCTCTAAATGAGAATCACACAGTCACTGTCTATTTAACAAGCACTTTTGCTGTATTTTTAAATTTAAATGATTTGTCTCCCTTTATTTCCTAATGCTCAGATGAAGACTTTCCCTCCCCAGACTCTGCTACCTCTCAGTTGCCCTCCAAGTACTTTGTATGAAAGGTCACGGTCTCACAATACGGACTCCTTGCAGAGTTCAGCCGGCTCTCTTTTGTAGGATAAAGCCATTCCCCATCTCCTCGGCAAGGGAGGTCCCCTGGCAGCAAAACAAATGTGGTTAGTTATGTGTGGCATGAACCTCAGCTGCACTGGGAGCTGAGCTCCGGATAACATGTGATGGTAATGTATGTAGAATTACAAGGCTAACCCATCAGCCCCTCTCAAGAAATTTAACTATGAAATGTTGTCTTTTGCCTAGGGAAAGTGTTTTGGTCTATCATCTAGTTTCCAGCAAGGTCCGGCAGTCCCCGCTCCCCTGTTCCTTCTTAGGATGAATGACATATAAAGAGGTCAAAGAGACTACCAGTGTCGTGCCATAAATCAGTGGTTCAGCTTCGACGAGAGCCCAAAAGGCTCCTGCTCATCTGGTGTAAACTGTCTCATTCTGCTGCAGTCAACAGAGATCTGACAGCAGCAGATTTGCCCCAAGAGCTCCTGAATTCCCACTTTAGATTTATCTGTCTGGTATTTCAGATACCACGTTCTCTGCTGTCAATGGGGGAGATTTTATTAGTATCCTCCTAATAAATATTTTTCAACTACAGCTTCATAGGATATCCATGCTCCCCCCCGCCTACAAATATTATATTACGCAGATGTGATTATAAAAATACCAGTAGCCAATTTAGTTTAATTTAAATTTAGATTTTGCCCTAAACAAATACTGATGTGCCCTGTATATTTTTACTGCCAGATCATGATTTACTAACTCCATTTTGGGGGTTAAAGAGAGCACGACCTTGCTCCATATGAATATTTAAAGATTACCTTGCACATGAAATCAGATGCTGACACAAGTCTCACAGGACTAAGAGGTTTTTAATCTTTTGAAGAAGCAGTGCCACACTGAAATATGTATTACTACATTCAAAACAGAGCATGTAACAAATGTCCCACTAGCAGGCATCGGAGACTGCAAATTTCATTCAGTGCAATCTGGCCCACAAATACCAACTTTTTTTCTAGAAGGGAAATTGCAATGCCACGAAGGCCAATGCTTGACATCAGAGTAAAGGCCAGCAGCAGCATCTCAGACACTGCAGTAAAAAGAGCTTGCCATCCTGTCCCAAATGCAGGAGCCATTTAGTGCCCTTTTCAAAGCAATACATAGATTTTACTCTTTCAAAAAGGTGAAAGTTTACTTACATTTCTGTACAAAGGCAATTTAGAGCAGTTTAGGAACCATGTGATATTTGTTTTTGCAACTGCACGAGCTTAAAATATGAAAGTCTCCTGAATTTCTTTTAATGCAGTTAGTGAAAAAGAAAGCCAGAGCTGTTTTAATAGAAAACAGAAACAGCTGATGTTTAACATAGATGACTAATTTTAAGATTAATTTTTTTTCAGAGCATAGATATTTTCTTATAAAAAAAAAAATTAAGCTTAGCCTATCAGCATTTTTAACTCATTTCTTTCCACTACACCTAAGCTTCAAACAAAAATACAAGCTGGCAAGCTGTAGAAGACACTGAGTAATTTTTCATTGCATTTTGGATGTACTCAGTTTATATGATACTGCCATGGATGAGGTCTCTGATTATAATAGTTCCCGTGTGTTGATAGCATCATGGAGGTTTTACAGGATTTGAAAATGATGACGGAATGGCTCTTCCCAGTCTCCTTTGAGGGCAGAGAGCCTGCTGCTCCTGGTCTCTTGTGTCCTATTTCTGACAGGTCATGGCAGAGGGTCCCCAGCTGAGTGGTGCCTCTGGCACCTTGCTGTAGTGCCGCCAGAAAGCACTGGCGTAGTTTGGAGGTAGCCAAGATGTTAGATCAATGTGGAAGAGTTTGGGTATCAGAGGATTCCAGCCCTGAGGAATTTGTAGCCTGTGAAGGTGCATGTTCATTTCCTAATCACCAGCTGAGAGTCACCCCTATATCTGCCCACAAGTTTACATCCAATTGCTGCAGTCACTGAAAGGAAAAAGAGCTAGACATGTCATTTGGGAGTTATGGAGGCAGTGCAGGAGGGTTTGGTGCAAGGAGAGTAAGCTCATCCCTTCTTGGAGATGCAGCTCTGCTTGCCATGGGGCGCTGAGGGCTCCCAGCTGACGTCTTGGTGTTGGCCGTGCTGTTGAAGGTAGTGTCGTCCTAACCTGACTCTCACCTGAACGTTTCACAAGCAGGGTGCATCTTCTTTGTTCCCTTTACAACCATGAAGGCCTTTTAATCTTCCTTTTCCTCTAGCATGTCCTCCCCAGACCCCTCTTTCTCCCATCTGTCCCCTCCGCCCGCAAGATAATGAGGAATGGGAGCAGATGCCAGAGAAACACGCGCACCTTCTAATTGAGTGAGGACATAAAAGGGAACGGTAAAAACCGCATGGAGACTTTTGCTTTCAGTGCCTTCCAAACATTCGGTCTTAGTTCAACACATTTGCCGGTCAGCTAATCTATTTCCGTCTAAATCTGATTATCTTCCCAGATTTTTGTGGACACAACATCTATTAGAAGTTTTTTGGTCACTGTAAACACAATTTGATCTATTTTGTCCTAAATGACTGTTTTTCTCAGCGTGACTGACTTAGAACATCATACTGCGAAGTCTCAAAAAAAGATTTTCAGTGAGTCACAAGTGCAGCAGGATGGTATGATGCCCTTCACAGAAATAACAACTACAGATGCATAAAAGAATTAGAGAGAATTTGAGAATCTGAAGTTCTTTACAAAATCTGCAACACTTTTATTATCAACATTGCTGATAGTACAAATGGGACTGAACCAACTGATAAGTGTTCTGGTCCAATGAATTCACTTACTGTTTATGATCCCTCCAGTCATATTTTTAACTGTTTTGGCATTCCCATTAAATCTCCCTAAATATTCTTCTTGCTGGTTCAGTGCTCTCGACCAGGAAGCCTGTGAGTTTGTGCGGATTTGTACTTGATCATGAATGATTCATGAAATGAGCTTAGAAAACTAAGTTTAACATCTTATTCAATGCTGAGGAAAAAAAGAGCATCTTCTCCCATACTTGTAACAACTTGGCTAAGAAGGAAGAGTCTCAATGTCTCATTTTAAATACTGAAATTCAGAGCATCTGTTGCCTTTCCAGCTAAACCTCATATCTACTAAGAAGCAAGAGGAAGCATTTTAATTTACTGCTGTAGTCAGGCTAAAACCAAGAGTTTTGTTCTTCATTTTGCTAGTACAATTTGGCATTAGCAGCGTGGCACAGCCAGGCTACCGGGGCACGGCTGGCAGTCCGTAACCGCCTGTCTTGCCATTTCGTGCTCTCATTTGATCATGTGTTATGGTTTTCTCTAAAAGCTATGTCTGAAACCAGTTGGTCTGGTTTTTAATTGTTTATGGCTGCTTCTGTATTGTTCTTAGGAAAACAAAGCGTATAACCCGGGGTGCTGGGGACTGGCGCCTCTTCTTCCTTCTCCTCTCTTGACCTCTTTGTGCACAGCAGACAGAAATGCCCTGTTCTTTACTACCTTGTCTCTGATGTATACGTATGGCGTTCGTAGCCTGGGAACTTAGAGTGCTGTTTCCTGCTGTGCATATTCCATACAGATGATGTTTGAGTCTTGGTTTCGCACCAGCGAAACGGGGATAATTGTGTTGCTTTGATGTACTGATAAAAGTGCTTTGCGAGAGCTGAATATTTCTTTGTGGAACATGCCATAGCGTGTTTGGAAGCTCCGTATAGCAAGGAGGAAGACAGAGACATGGATCCGATGCAAAAAAATTTGGGACAAAACAGAGAAGAAGGTCCACGGTTACTCCCTTGCTGTTCTTTGTCTCCCATACTAGCTCCACGAGAGGATGAGGATTTTTCCTCTTCCTTTGCTGAATGAAAAGATGACAAGACAGCATCTTAGGACACCTGCGGAGAGAATAAAACACAATAAACATGAGCATGCTACGGTGAAAGACATATTTTGCTTGCACAATAGACATTTTGATCCAGACTTATAAAAAGTTTAAACATAACTTGTAAATTAAAATCAATTCAAATGCTTTTGTTATTCAGTCTCAGGGTTTTTGTGTTATGCTTTGGGGGTTTTTTAAGCTGGAAAAATTTTGATCTTGTGTTTAAGAGAATTACGAAAAAAGAAATAGAAGTACTTCTAAATAAGGTCTTCTAAGGTGTCCCCTAGGACTATGATTTTAAACTGGTCTTGCATTAATTGCAGTTTCTCTGGCTGTTTGTTAGGCCATTGCCATGCTGCGTTAAGGTCTCGATGCTTTTATCTAGCCCTCCCCTATTCTCTGTTTGTTCTTCAGCGAGGATGAGAGGAACCCTTACAGTATGCAAATATATAATGCTTTCTATGCTTCTTTCTTTAGAGACATAAAAGGCTTTTTTAAAAAGGCAAGTTGAATATATGGCAATAAAGACGTAAATCTTCAGAAGCAGGCGAGCTACACTCCCTCTGCACTTCACAAATGAAGCATGGTTTTTGCAAAGAAAGAGTTTGTTAGGAGAACCACGGAAAGCAGGATTTCCATAATGATTTGCACGAAAAAATTCTGTAACACATGGCACCGTATTTCCTTCAGATCTGCAATCCTCTTGGGACCAAATTCTTTACTACTTAATCACTGCAGTAATTAGAGATGATGTTGGCAAGTGTTCATTGAACGTTGTGTCATTTTACATCTTAAAACATTTTGGCGTTACTTTCCATTTCCTTTATTCGGTGTGTTCTGGTCCATCCCCTGGATGATTAGACACAGCTGGCCTTTTCTTTGGGACCAGGTCAGTTTTGCAATTAAGAGCTGTGTTGGTCTGCACTGATAAAAACAGGGACTAAATCATTCTATTTACGGTTTATACATTAATTTTCCACCAAACATTTTTTTATAATGACTTGTACGCAAGCGACATGATGTGAAACAAATCTCCGAGTGAAATAGAGGATTCCAGCCACAAAAAATGGCCTTATCCTGCAGCGAGCCGCCAAATGTGGAGAACTGCAGTACTAAAGTATGAATAAACATCCCTCTGGATGAAGCAGAGCTCTGTAGATGGAGAACAATGCCCCGGGGAACATGGGCGGCAAGCGGGGGCTCGGTCCTGCAGCGCCCGGGCACCCACCAGCAGCATCCCCATAACGCTGCTCCTTCCCCTCTCCACTGCTCAGCATTGACCTGCCGAAGTGATGTCAGGTGAGGAGAAAGGGAAAAGTGAAAGGGCTGTTCGACCCCCAGATCTGTCATTTGAAACATCTGTCAGTGAAGTTCAGGGGGATTGTTTTTGTGTTTTTAATAATAGCTAAGAAAATAGTGTAGCCTGGCTTCTCTGCATTTCAGATCTGTGGCTGTGGCTGCTGCTTCTGGAAAGTAGGAAAGAATCTTCTTACAAGAGATCGTAACAGCTGAAAACTACGTGAGTACCGTTTGGTTTCCTAAAATCCAAATGTCATTAACTATGGTAACTGACTTACCAAGGCAGAAGTGCACAATGGAAGATCTCTGCACTATTCTTGTAGGCTTAGTCTGTCCGTTTACACTCTAGACCTTAATCTTCATCTTTCAAAACGTTTGTATGTATGCATGTTACTTTTTTAAATAGCCTTTGGTGAGACACTGGAGCCTTTCAAAGGTTAGATGTGGAGGGTGCAGCAATGGCGTGGCTGCGATGGACACTTCTCCCTGGCCCATGTGTTTGAGCATCCTTCAGCTGGGCAGACAGTTAAACCCAGCTGAGGTTTCCCTCGCCGTTTCCTTTGGTCTTGGCCAAAGAGTAGTTCTAATTTCCACTTGCAGTCTCATTTTTGACAGGCTGAAACAGAAAATCCATGGAATTTAAAGTTCAACTTAAATGACAATTTGTGTGACTAATGACCTTTTATAAAACAAGGTGGTAGATTATAATGTCTTTTGAAATGCTTTCAGAGGAGAAAAACACACAGTAAAAAATATATGACAAATATAAAAAGGGAAAAGAAAACAAACTTGGTAACATAAGCAAGCACTAACAGCCATTATGCTTTTAAATTATCTCTTCACAGCCTACAAATCTTTGCTTTGACTCACGCATACCATACATCTAGCAAAGACAGAAATAATATTTTTTTTACCACTCAATTATAATTGATATACTACCGTATCATTTTAAAATGTGTGAAAACCAAAAAGTACACAAAAAGTAAGAAAAGAGTGTAGGCAAGGAGCAGTGTATAAAATGTGATAGAACTTACTAAGCTAGTTTTATATACGTCCCTCTACTGCCTTATATACATCTATACGGAGAATCCAACTGTTCTATCGAGGGCTTGAGAGCAATTGTATACATATAGTCAGAAACACGTTAATTAGGCAGACCAAGGAGGTAATTATGGCATAGTACACATACTCTGCAAGGCATCAAAACTCTTACAACTTAATAGGAGTCCGATGAGTCTGAGAGTTTCTATACAGGTGTATATCTCAGGCTGCTGACCGTCCCATGTGGGGCCACGCTCTGCCAAAATTCCATGGGCCGATACTCAGGCGGATAAGAGGGGGTGATAGCACTGTGGTGGTACTCATCAGCGTGTGTCAAGGCACAGGGAAGGAAAACAGTTTTAACAAACATATCTGAGAACTGTAAAACACAAATTACTCTTTGTATAGGTAAACTACGAAAGTTTGGGGACATGAAATCTGACACAGACTATAACACTAATTCTAGATTTAACCTAGCACTGTATGTTCTAGGGGCAGACAAGAAGTCCTAATGAAAATTAGTAATGCTCCACAGCTCAAAACTGATTAAAGAAAATCACCACTCCTTCTCATTCTGCTTACAAGCCTTTTCTGCAATATTGATTGTTTTTCAGAGGTAAGTGATAGTATCTATTCTTTCTGCAGTTAATCCATAAGTTCAGTTTGCATGGTGTTTTTAGTAGTCCACTGAGGTCCAGAATTAACAGGATTCTGATATCTCCAGAATAAAGTGAGTTCTGTGAAAGTTTCTGAGAAAAAATCTGGCCTAAGGCTGATCTCTCTGATATTATGATGAAGACATCTATTATTGTATCAGTGGCCTGATAGACTAGAGGACAAGTTCTGGAATCATTTGAAATTAGAATTCAGATTGCATCTGCCCGATTGCTTCCTTTCTCCAACACTCTTAAACTTCCAGAGCCGTGGCTAATCAGCAAATGTGTGTGACAAACCCACTATTTATGATTTTGTTTGCTACTCTAAAATGCTTGATTTTTCTTTTTCTTTTCTTTTCAGAGTCGGTCACATATATAAATCTTCCAAGAGATGATGCTAGTTTTGTGCTGAAAGTTGTGTATCTCAGTCTTGTTACCTTTACAACATATGCTATACTGATCCTGAGAAGGAGTATATTTTGAAGGATCTTTATGTAGCCAATTAAGAATTCAGATGCCTTAAGCCAAATTTCTTTGTAACGGCTCTAATTATTGTTTCCTAGATTCCCATGCTGCATACTCCAATATCCCATTATATACTAAATCAAAAAAATACAGGTATAGTTTGCACCTTTAAATTTTAAGCGTTACTTTCTCTTTTTCCCACACAAATGGTGCCAAACGGCCGTGGGGCAGGAGGTATTACTGCACGCTCCTTGACCAGAGCGCTGAGCACAGACCGAGTGGCTGCAAGGCCAGGTACCTTCATAGTGTGCATGGGAGCACAAAAGCACTAGAAGTTCCCAAATCTAGGGGCAATAATGTAATACAGACAAGTTTCTGTATCTTACTTTGCCTCGGTTTCCATTCCGTTTAATGCTTTATACATTCATTTATTGGGTTAAAAACAGGATGTGCCTATCCCCGCTGTTCACCTTCTCCAAGATGACCACCTCTCCTGTTGTTTAAAAAAAGCCTTTGAAAAGCGGAACTGTACATTAGGCAGGCTTTTGCTCAGACTGCAGTTGCAACGTCGTAGGCACAGCCCTTGTCCGAGGGAGGCTAGCTCCCACGCGGTGCCAGCGGGATCCAGCGAAATCAGCCGCAGCGTGGGCAGCCTCCCGGTGCCGCGGACAGCCTGGCGCTTCCCTCCAGGGAGAAGAGCAGGCTCGCACCGTCTGCAGTGCTCTGCCATGCTCTGTGCTACTAGGTTTTTGGTAACAATAAGAACCTCCTTGTAACGTTTGAAGGTTGAGTTAAAAATCAGCCTGGAAAGACAAATGGTGGAAATACAGCACGGGGATTCATTTACTTCTGACCTCGCTAAGCTCTCTGCTTTTAAGCTCAGGATGCAGTTTGTTACTAGCTGTGGAAAAACAAATCAGCCAAAACGCATCCTTTTCTCATTGAAATAGGTGACCTATTTTCTCTCTTGAGGCTCACAGACACCCTGCTGCAGCCCCCAAAAGAAAAGAATTTGGGTTCTGCAACGAAAGGAAAGACAATCATAAACTAGCCTCTGCTTTCGGTCACTTTAAATCCACATGGTATTTTGCACACTGTTCTTTGTGCTGTCAGACAAATAGGAATTCTACTGTGTGGCAAAAAACCTATATGCCGTAAAAATGAGCTTTAGTTTTTAAGTCATGTCACAGCAAATTGCCTTTGAGTGTGTTATAAAAATTGCTGTACTTCCTGTGGGAAAAGTGCTGGAGAGGTAAGTTTCCTGTACTATTTTTTGAATTTCTATCTGTTGTTTCAGAAGAAAGAAAATCTGCAAAACTTTAAACCATGTTTATCTCTAAAAAGCAGTAAATTCAGAAATGTTCTCTGTATTTTAAATGTATTTTACATGAAGTTATAAGTTACAATGGTGGCACAATTTCCAGACATGTTTCATGTAAATAGGGATTAAGGTAAATGTAGCAGGTGGAGCTAAAATTACCAACCAAAATCGCAGTGCTTTGGATTACTCACTTTCTGGATAACAGCTTAAGTGATACATGCTTTTAAGAGTTACATCCCGAAATGAGGGATGCATATGCCTTCAAACCCGGAGAGCAGGAGCAGCACGGGTGAAAACCAGCAATAATCGTGCGGTGGGTTGTGGCCACGTACGAGTTATTTACGCCCCGTACGTACCGTCACAAGAGGTGCCCCTCTGGCTGGGGGCCTTAGCAGAGGGGTCGGGGCTGTAGGCGGAGGTGGGCTGAGTTACCTTCTCAGGCTTTGATGGACTTTGCCAGGTCTGTCTCCGCTACCAGAGTTCCCATTTTGTGCTCTAGACAAGAAATAGAAGCTTTTCAGTGTGTAGCTCACAGACACCTTGATCAGTTGGTTGACGCAGGGCCCTGCCCGTGGTGAGGTTTAAGGGAATGAGAAGTAACTATGCAGAGGCCTGTTGTGTGTAGGTAAAAATCAGTCTCTTTTTTCGTTTTCTTTTTCCTTGTTTGCTTGCTTTTAGCCACATCCCCATTCGCAGAAGCTTGGTGCGGTATATTTGAGTCACCGGCTATGTAAAGGATACCTTCAGCGCAGCTTTGTAAGAAGCATTGTCGAATTATTGCATATTCCAGAAGCTCAGCTGTTGCATGTCCTTTGGTGGGCTTGTGGAGCTCAGCCCCTTTGGGCTATGGACACTTTGACTGGGCGTCCTGTTAACAGGGCTCTCTTCTCACAGCTGTTCCCTTTCCTTCCTTGGGCTTCCTGCACTTGCATGTCCACTCTGCAATGCCAGAGCAGCAAGGACAACATCTTCACTGAAGCACTAAGAAGTTATAAAAACAGCGGCTCCCATCAAACACTAATAGTAATATCTCTTTCACAGAAACAATAATTGCCTTCAGATATCTTCTCCCTCCCTAAAATCACCGTTCCTTCCAGCAGAAGAAAGGCTCTCAGAAAGGCAGGGACAAGCCTTCACTGCCCATCACTCTCCCTATTTTACTGTCAGTGGCAATTTCAGATCACTTTATTCCCGTGCCGGCGTCATTCCCCTTCTTTCTTCATCTCTGGGCAGTGGCCAGCACTTTGGAGTTAATGCAAGTACAGTTGTGCAGAAGCAGTATTCTCTGTCACTGTTCCTTCCACTTAATAAATAGATACTATCTGCAAGAGAAGAAAGGAAGTATGTGTTTTCTTTTAATTTATTTTGCAGGCACTGTTAAAAGGTAGGGAACTCATTACGTTCCAGCCAGACAGGAAGTTTTATTTACAATTTCTTACCTCAATGCAGCCGTGGCAAATTATATCAGTCCTTCGATTCGTGCATTATCATTACTTCCTTACTTTCATACCCTTTCCAGAATTACACTACCACTGACCTGATGAACCCATTTTCTTTTAAAATCACTCCTATTTTATGTTTAGAGATTGCTTGGGAAGACTCAGTGGCAGCAGCTAAAAGAGCAGGCAAGTTTGCTGTGTGTAATCAAAAGGTCAGAGTCTATTTTCAGGTACTTGTTTGGGACCGCTGCTGAAGAAAGCAAGGAGCCGTCTGTACCCATACGGGTCTGAAGTCTGTTCTCGCACATACCACGTAGGCCAAAGCCCGGGAAAACAGCCATTGACTCTCCTGATGCCTCCTGTTTGATCACGGACGCTGGAGAGGGCCTGAGAAGACACACATCCCAGGACACAACTGTTTCACCTCGCACCTGCCCGGAAGCAGCGATTCAATTTTTGTGCCATCGCTCTGAAGGAAAGGGACTCTCATCCTTTCACAGACGCTAACAGCTAGACTGATAGATGAGCTGAGGTGGATGGGTGACAGTACGAGAGGGATCAATAACTCTTTGAAGTTTACTTACTTTTTCTGCAGCGATCAAAACTTTCATTATGAGCTGCCAACACACAGCTGCTTGCATTTTACCCTTCTGTTCAACTATCACTGTCAACTCCATCAGCGTGGAGCAGCAGCCAACGTCCTGCTGGGACAACAGCGCCAAACCTCGATTCTGTGTTGGTGGCTACATCCATTGCCCCGACCTCCAGCCCCACAGGATCACTTCCCTTTCCTTGAGGCTCCTTTGCCTGCTTGTCTCTCTGCCTGGAGAACAAGCTTTAACACAGTTCCTTGGCCTTTTGCTCTGCAGCGCAGTGCGATGGCATCCCAAAGGCCACCCTAATTACAAGCTCAGCTGCCTTGTGCATGGGGACGAAGAATGGTCACTGCTGGCACAACCTTGCAGGTCAGCTTAACACTCGTCCTTATTACCTGGATTAACAAGGTGGCACTAAAAGCTGTCTCATACCTGTCTTTTTCCCTTAGAAGAATGACTAAGAGCTTGATTAGTTAATCCTAATTATCTACACTATCTAAGCATGCTGCCAATAAGGAAATAGGCTGCTATTATACAGCAACTAATACGCTAAATTATTAGAGACTGTACAGAAGAAATGTACTCTCTTATTGAGTACGCTCTGAATTGCTGCTGCTCAATTTGCTATGAGTTGTGAATTTGCTCTGAGTTATTTTTACCATTTGAGAATTGCCAGGCTTTATATCATGTTTTGCACAAGAACTCAGCTGCCCTTTTGCTGTTGTGTTTGTAGTTCCCTTCCAAGGAAGCTGCCTGCTGTTCCCAGGTTTCTCTTTCTTTTTCCCTCTTAGTATCTCCTTTAGCTATGAGAAATGCAAACAACTGATTTAAATTCTATGTTTTGCTGGGAAACTTCCTGCTGGGAGTTGACTCAGGCCAACTGATGTCTTCTCCCTGCCTGGAGAAAACCTTTGTCCTCCAGGCTGATGGCAGACACTTAAAAGGAAACCTGCTTGGTCTGGCCCCATTAGCCAGCGGTAGGAAGGAGAAAATTGCCCTTTCCATGTGTTCTCCGCTTGCACAGGATTGGGACTGTTTATTTGAATTGCCTTCTTCTTTGGTATCATCCGATGGGACAGGCTGAGTCACACCTCGATTCTCAGTTCTCTTATGCGTGAAGGTTTCGTTTCCCTTGGACTGCCATAAATCCCAAGCAACGGTCCTGTTCTTTTCCTGACAGCAGCCCCCGTGTTTACCTTGCACCTGCTGGATAGGAAGCCGGAGAGAATATTTTCCTGGGCTCTGAACTGAGGATGATGGTGGAAGGCATCAGCACGAGCTGCTGTTTGGCACCACCTGGGAGAAGTTATATTACTTACTGTGCCGCCCTGCTCGCAGCAAGGTCAGCCTTTGGTGCAGATGAGGATGTATTAAGTGACTGGTAGACATGCACTTGTCCCCAAAAAGGTGTCAGTTCAGGTGTAGATGAGAGACAACTGTTCTATTTACATCCTTAAGCCTGAATAATTTTCATTAGGGTTGCTGATGGTGCTTCTTTGCCAAACGGGACCTTAGCATAATGCTAAAGGGAATATTCTGTTTAATATTCTGTTTCCCAGCCCTTTGTCTTTCCTTCACCCGTGGTAACTGCCAACAAGTTTGTGGGTTTTTCATTTGAAAGAAATTTCTCTCTAGCTGAGGGCAAAATATAGAAAAAATCAATAGCTATTAAGACATGTAATACTGGAGGATATGGGATCCTATTGGTAGAAAAAGCGAGGACTCTTTATTTATTCACATTCCCAAGTGCCAGCCTTCATTATCTGACCTCACTGCCCACGTCCTGCTCTGCGCCAGGTTTTCAGTGGGGTTTTTGTTGCCAAAAGCCAAGCAGAAGATGTTTTGCCCATTGCACGCTGCTGCGTTCTGTGCTGGTTCCTTGTGAAAGTGCCTTCAGGTGCTTTCCCAGGGCTCACATTTTTGTTCAAGAACACGTTAAGAAAAAAGAGTTACTGGAGGTTTTAAAACCCATTTTCTTTTTATCTAGCGTTCTGTTAAAGCTTTCCTCCTAAGCAGCTTACAATAATATAAACAACCTGCAGAAAAAACTCACTGTCAATCTGCTGCTATAAATTCCTGCAGGTCCAGGGGCTTCAGGAGCTGGATATTGCACCTACAGGCCTTGGAGTCAGAGATAAGTATCAGATAATTCACTTCTTTAAAAAATACTCCCTCCTATTCGGAGTGGAGACCGGGAAGGGGGAANTGCAGACCACCGTCCCAGCCCCTGGGGCTGCTTCAGCAGAGACCGCAGCCATGTCGCGGCTGCAGCTGCGTGAGGCATCGGCTGGGGGNTGACCTCACTGCCCACGTCCTGCTCTGCGCCAGGTTTTCAGTGGGGTTTTTGTTGCCAAAAGCCAAGCAGAAGATGTTTTGCCCATTGCACGCTGCTGCGTTCTGTGCTGGTTCCTTGTGAAAGTGCCTTCAGGTGCTTTCCCAGGGCTCACATTTTTGTTCAAGAACACGTTAAGAAAAAAGAGTTACTGGAGGTTTTAAAACCCATTTTCTTTTTATCTAGCGTTCTGTTAAAGCTTTCCTCCTAAGCAGCTTACAATAATATAAACAACCTGCAGAAAAAACTCACTGTCAATCTGCTGCTATAAATTCCTGCAGGTCCAGGGGCTTCAGGAGCTGGATATTGCACCTACAGGCCTTGGAGTCAGAGATAAGTATCAGATAATTCACTTCTTTAAAAAATACTCCCTCCTATTCGGAGTGGAGACCGGGAAGGGGGAAGAGAAGAGGGTGTGTGTGCGGAGAGCAGAGGCAGGAGCGGGGGACTCGGCGTGCGGGATGAGGATGGAGACCCACGGATCTCGCAAGTCCCACAGCCGGGCAGGTGCTCAGCTCTCCCCAGCGCCCGCGGCCGAGTGCTCTAGTGTGCTCCTCAGCTGCGCAGGTCCTGCCTCGGTGTAAAGCCCCTTCCCTTCCCTTCCCTTCNCCTGCTTTCAGAGGTGCTCGGGAATAAGGAGCAAAATCTAATTAAGAAAAGTGAAATACAGCAGGTTAAGTCAGCTGCATCAGAGTGTGAAATGGAGCCATTACAAAACAAAACACAACACCGTACAGCGGCATCTCAGGAGCTCCGCAGCCTTACCGCGATGCCGCCAGACTTCCCTGGCATCGGAGGGGGGACGGGCCGGCAGGAGCTGTCAGTGCTTGGCCTGTGGCCGACCATGGCGGGGCTCTGCCGCTCAGCGCAGCTCCCGCTCGAGACGGGGCAGGAGGGGCAAAGCAGGGCCTGGGCAGCGCAGCAGCACGCCGGCCTGGCCCTGGTGGGAGAGCAGGAACGGGAAAGGGCGCGATGAGAAAGCGCTGGTTCAACAGACAGAGGAGGGAATGGCAGGAAAAGCTGGGCAGTGAGGGGCGGACGGGAAGGGCAGGTGTGGAGCAAGGCTGAGCCTTTCTCCCCTGAAGATGAGAAGCTCTGCAGCTGTCCGAGCACGAGTTTATCACCTGAAGAGCTGAGCTTGGCCTGGTCGCTGGTCACGGCTGTAAGAAAGCTGCTCTGCGCCGATGGCCGAGGGTGCCAGGCTGAGTGCAGGCACGGGGCCACTGCTTTGCTCTGGGAACGATTCGGTGGCTGCGCGTGTGTGCAAGGTTGTCTCTTCAATAATACTTTTTGTTTTGTAAAAAAACAACCCCACAAACCAACAAAACCAACAAACTACCACCACAAAACCAAGAAAAAAACCCCAACTTTTTTAAGATTGCAGCCTTCTGAGATCAACAAGTAGAACTTTAAAACAAGGAAATCATGTTCTTCACGATGCTGCTATTTATGAAATGATAGAATTAATGCTACTATTTGAATTGAAATTCAAAAAAACCTCTGGAAAAAATTTTTATTTAATCTTGCTGGAAAAGCATCTTTTGAAACAGGCAGGAATAGTTGCAGAACCCTTAAATATTTTTAATGGTAATTGTTTGCAGTTCTCTCTCTCTAGAAGTTGGAGAAAAGGCATCTTGAATGTATGACAGTAAGCTCAGCACAACTGAAGCTGCTTTCAAATAGGATAGAAAGGATATCCACAGCAACAGGATCAGTACAAAAAGAACATGTCATCTTTGCATCTGAAGTCCTGAGGCTAATTTGTCTTGGTGCCACCCCTCCAAAAACTTTTGTAACAAATTACTTTTGTCAGGAACACTTAATGAAGTTTCGCTGTTAAAACGCTCACAAGAAATATCTAATACCTGCTGGGAAAATTATCTGTAAAGGTTATCACAGTAAGGCTTGGATGTAAAATGTCAAAGGACAACTTTATCTCTTTCCCTTCTTTACCCTCCCGTCCCAGCTAGAGGCAGGAAAATTGTGGGAGCTTTTGCAAAGCCATCAGATGGGCGGGTGTCTGCTTCCTTCCAGCCTCCCTCCCTCTTGAGAGCGCCCTGGGATGCATTTTAAGTTAACAGGTGATCCGCAGGTAGAAAACTGAAGGCAGAGAAAGTTAATAATTCGCTAAAACTTTGCTGGGGAACAGTCTGACAGAAGACTCACTGCCTGAAGGACAACTTAACAGCGGGTCCACGAGGCGCCCGCTGCCGAGAGCTGCGCCGTGCTGGTGAGGAGCACAGCACCAGCCGCGGACCCTGCTGCCATGGGGGCACAGAGAAGGATTGCCTCCGGCTTCAGGACAGCAGCACGTTGGCCGCAGTCCCTTTCACTTCAGGTGTCAGCACTCCACCGTTTCCCTACTCAGGCAAAAACGTGGCTAAGCCCATCACACTGCCACCCCCACAAAACCCAGCGTATTTAATGCACCAGCTTTAGTCTTAGCGGTATCTAGTAGGCTTTCTGGTCCTGACCCCAAAACCAAGACACTGCAGAGCAACTTTAAGATCAATATTCCAGTAGTGATTTTGTTGTTGTTGTTGTTATACTGAACCCTTTTATTTCAAACAGATGCAGCACACTTGGATGTTAAAAATTTTTGTTTGATAACTGCCAATATTTGTCAATGTACCTTTTCCTGTAGGTGGGAGACCTACCCATTTGATCACATCTATGCCATATCCCAGCCCTCTCCGAAGCCACAAGAACGAAAGTCTCTGCATGCATCTGAGACCAGCATTCATTCTCCAAATTCGTCTAGGTGTTGATTATTAACATATCCTTCTGTAATCTGTTTGCAGGACGGAGATCAGCAGCAGACATTATGGTTAAGCCTGGCTGCTGTCTTTGACCTTGATTTCTCTTCTGGTCATGTCAGGTCTGCATGAACCCGGCAGTCCAAGGCTTGACATAGTCTCTTCTTTGCCATGGTGATCTTGACCTGTGCAAGCTCTCCCACTGGACCTTAGCCAAGGAACTCCTGAAAGCTGAGTGCGCTCTTCATTATTCCCACTCAGCAGCTTTGCGCAGTCATAAAATCCCTCCACGTGGTTGATGGTTCTGGCACCTCTGTGTGAGCACTAGCTAGGGCTCACAACTGTCCATGTATCTGTAGTGCAAACTGCTTAAGATGGGAAAGTCCCAGAAAACAGTTCAAAAAACCTGGGTGTCTAATGAAGGGATGGGTTTTGTGACCGTAGGGATTTTTCTGTTGGTAAATGCAGCACACGGTGTGAGGCACACACCGGTTATGGACAGAAATTCATTCTTTTTACCATCTCATTTCCCAGTGTTTCTCAGATGGGTGAGTCTGTTTTTGCTTTTTCTGTTGTTTTGGTTTTACTTACTTTGTCTGGTGCAGCCAGTGAACAGCCACAAGCGTCCCATTACCAGAGGTTCGGTGGCATTCGGTGGGTAAGTGTTACAATCAGCGCTCTTCCCCTTGGGGATGCTGCGCCTTGCATGGACTTACCAGAGAAAATACCTCTTGTGTATCTACACGTCAGAATCAGGCCAAGGTAGTTCTGCCCAGCACAGTCTCTCTCCATCAGTACCATATTTCCTATCTTGATGTTTCTGTGACAAGATTTTTTTTCCTATGTAATATCTTCATAATCAGGTTTACCGGCTTTACCCGATAGATGCATTTTGCCCCTATAGTAAAGAATTTTGAAGAAAGAAAGTCTTTACAAGATCCAAAAGCTGTGAAAGCTGTCCAGGTATATGTTTGATGTATGCCATGTGTATGCGCGCTCTCATTTATTGTGGTTTTAGATACATGTGTTCACGATCAGTAAAAAAACCATAGAAATACCTTGGGAGCAGAAAGCGACTATTTCTGTTCCTTACGCTTTGATAACGTGTTGACATCCTTAGTGAAACTACAGAAAGGGTCAGCATCCTTTGCTGTCTTTTCCAGTGGCATGTTTTGGAATATTTCTCTTTTTATTCATGTGCCCTCTCCATTTTCAGCTGCTCTCTCATGGACTGGGCAGCTTTCTTCTCTTTTGTGCTGTGTCATACATGTCTGGATTTCTGACAGCCGCAAAACACACCTCAGATAATTCACTGAATGCTGGTGGTGTGACAAGCAAAACCTTTGAAAATCCCCATTGTTCTTGAAACTACGTAACAGGAAACCTCCGATGTTGGGTTCATAAAAGAAGGCTTTGCAGGACTATGAGAAAATCCTCACTATGGTTTTTGAGGTCTTAAAAAAAAAGAAATCTCTGCTATTATTTTTGTAACAAACAACGTTTGCATCTCTTTCCAAGTTTATGACCTTGACAACATAAATGGATATAAAACTTCATCACTGGGATGATATCTTGTTACAGCTTTTTCTTCAGCAGTCATTTCCCCCTACAAATATCCTTGTCCCTTATGCCGGTCCCTGCTTCTTTTCTGCAATATGTGAAAACATTGGCTCCAGCTGTTGTGTTGTTTGGAAGGACCTCAGCACAGCTGGTGCCGATAAGGGGAAACGTTGTCTGACGGGCACAAGAGGACCCGACGGCTGCCGGCAGCTCCCTGGTCAGCGGGCAGCACTGCTGCTGGCCCGCGGGGAGAGGCCACGGGCCGGTGTCATCTCCGGGTCTGCCTTGGGGTGCAGCGGCACCCGCGTCTGCTGCTCCGGAACATGAGCTCTGCCTAGCTGCGGTAAGTCCTGTCACTCTTCTGTTTGGTTTTCCCCACGCGTACAACGGGTGAGGGCAATCGTTGTCCTGTGTGCCGTCCAGCAGGCAGCAAAACGGGTTAGGTGCAAAACCTGCTGCGAAAGGCAGCCTGTTGTTCTGGGGTCTCTTTTTCAGAGTGTTGGGAAGGGACAACAAGGTGTAAACGCAGCCTGTCCTCTGAGCTGGGATCACAGCGAGCACTGTTACAGCGGTTTCTGATTTGGCACGTTGGTTCCCTTTTCTGGATTAATCTCGAACATAGAAAATGTTTCTGATAAGGCCAGTTCAGATAGCCTTGTGATGACAGGAGCATTGAACTCTTGCATGCGCGCCTGTACCTCCCAAATGACTCTACCGCAAAGAAGATTCTCATTTTACTCTCCCACACCAAACCTTTTATAGCCATTCCCATATTGTTAATGTTCATCAGGGAAGGATGCTGGCTAGATAGAGAGTCAATAACAGTATCTGGAGAAGGATTATATATGTAGTCATGTGAAGTAGAAGGATTGTCTCTTGGAGAGCTGTGTATGTCCCATAGATGTCCCCAGAACTTGTGCAGAAAGGCCATCCCTGAAAGGTGGGCATCTTAACGCTGGTTCTCATGCACCAAATGAACTCAAGCATGGGTTCTCCATCCCTCACCCACAGCTTTCAGGTGGTCATTGCCTTTCCTGCTCTTGGTCTGCATGTGTTTGGACCTGCTGACTTGGAGGGGAAGATGTGTGGATGTGGCTTGCAAGAAGCCAGCTTGCAGCACGCTGTGACACTGCAAGCAGCTCCTCTCTCTGAATGTTTTCTGCAAGAGTAACTGAGATAATCAAGCCTTAAAAGCACAAAGAGGGGGGGAAAAAAAACCCCAACCCTCAATCCAAACTTTAAAATGCTACCCAGGGCTATTCCCAACCTCCAGCAGCAATGCTTAAGTGAGCTGGGACATCTCTGGCAGCAGAAGTCGTAGGTGGAAAAATTTCATAAAAAAAAAAAAAAAAAAGGAAAGAAAGCATATGCACAGCAGGCTTCTGAAACAGCACTGCTAGAAGACAATTTTTAAAGGTCAGAATTATTATAGGACATTAATTAGCAATCAGATAATGCTCAAATTGCCTTAGCAAATTTAGACACTGTGTAAGGCCACACACTGCAGAGGGTGCAGCCACCTGAAAAGAATTTGGACACTTTAACAGAAAATACGCCTTGCCCAGAACAGAGCTAGAAGAACATAATGAGAAAACAATATGACTTCCCTAAAGTAATTAGGAGGTGGTAGTGAGAGTAAATAAGCTTTTGCAGAAGAAAGTATTAGTGAACCAAGTGACAGCAAATAAACTGAGAGTCAAGTTTTCTGCAAGTGCAGGAAAGAGTAGGTAATTCTGTCTTTTAACAGTGGTACTTGAGATGTGAGCAGAAAGCGAAAGTGTCTTTGCAAAGAGGGGAAATTACAGAACAGATTGAATATACCTAACAATTCCTGATCCCAAACGTACCAAAACCATCAAAAGTCTTTCCACTGGCATCAGTGAGGTCTTCATTTGGCCCCTAGAGAACTCAGGTAGGTTACATAGATTTTGGGGACAGTAGATGGCATGCATTTCTAGGAGAAGTGAATAAAAAAACAGTTCTGAAACATTATTTTTGCCTTGCTCTTAAATTCAAAGTAGGTTAAGGCTGAACATGTATCTCTTGCAATTCAAAAGTTGTTTTACCACTTTTTTCGATAATGTCACATTGACTAAAGAAATGTTTAGTTGCTGATTTGGGGGAGTTACCTGCTTATCCGGTAATTCTATGCATATTTTAACAAGATAATAGCTGTTGGAGGAGAGTGATAATCAAGTTTTAAGTTTGCCTCCTTTTTATGGGAGATGGAACTGCAGAATTGAAACTGAATTTTGAAGATGTTTATATTTAGGGAGTTGGCTTCATTTGTAGATAGAGTATTTCTGAAACTTGGAATACTGTTTGGCTTCCATTTCTAGCCTTTCAGCTTGCAAAAATGCACAATGCAGGGTAGGTGTGTGGATGTCTGTACTCAGCCTATATATAAATATATAGGCTTTGTGTATAATACATACATATGTAAAGACGTATATATGTATTTCCTTAGTAGTATTTGCCAAGAAATTCTTTTAGTACTGCAACATTGTCTTAACCTACCTGTTAGAAGTAGATGTGAAAACTGCAGCTAATTTGTCTTCTCAACTGTGAGAAGAAAACTCTAGTTAATATTTTACCGTGAATACTGTGATAAAGAGTATAAAAAGAGTTGGAAAGAGGACACATGTTCTAAAACATGGAACAAGGAGTTCAAAGTTAACCGTGTCTGATATTTTTCCATTACAAATTTCCACTGAATTGGCTCAACAGCCTGAGATAAAAACAGGTGAAGATCTCTATTTTTGTCGTCTTCTTTGTGATGGGGACATGTAGATTGAGGTGAGAACTCTCCAAAGATTATCCGCCGAGTGCCAGCTTTTAATGAATCCCATTTGTTTTCTTGATTAAGTCTGCTATTACCCCTGTTTAGTCTTGTCACGAGCCCATTAGCCGGAATTTTCATATCACGGTTTAGAAGAGAAATTAGCCCAGAAGAGCAGCACTCATCATCAGTCATTTTTCAGTGTATTTAATATAGTTTACAATTTATGAATTCAGGAACCTGTAGCCTCATACATATGTAGAAAAGCCAAACAACTGTTCTTTGTGGTAAAATTCATAGGCCAGGAAGGGTTGCAGTCAAATTACAGTTTGCAGTGATAACATTGTAGATCGCTAATGTACTTAGAGCTACAGGGTTTCTTTGGCGAACTTGCATCTGACAGGCTATGTCAGGTCTGTGATTTGTGAGACAGAAGCTTCTTTAGGAAGAAGTGACTCTCAAAAGGTTTGACCTCTTATTTTCAAAAGATAAGCATCCAGGAAGCTTATCACGCCTTGTGGTCACAAAGTACTCAAGAGCTTTGGAAGTGCTTAAAAGCCATGTGATGGGTACAGTGTAAAATGTACGGAGGTGTAGCAGGGTTTTCAAATTCTTGACTTTCTTGAAAATGCTGTGAGAATAGCCCTTTAGGAGATTTAAATGTCTCCATCCCTTTTCAGATTCTCTAAAGGAAAAGAGCGGAGTAGGGTGAAATGTACCTTTTAAATGACATTTTGCAAATTTCAAGAGATGCCATTTCAGCCTCTGCTGGAAGTGAAGACTTGGACAGTGGAATTTGCAGAGCTGCCACAGAAGTATTTCATCAGTGAAAAGGGCCGGAGCGGATCGCAGCTGAACCACGGGGTCATGCCCTGGCATTATTCTGTAATGGGAAACATGACTTCGCCAGGTACTTGGAAGCAAACATTGCAAATATTTGGGCATTATGCCATTACTTAATATTACCTGTTCGATGCCCTCTCTCTCTTCTTGTTTCCTTTGTGCCACTCTAAATGACTAGGCTGGCCTGCTGGCATTTCCCTTTCTCCTTCTGCTTTTCCTCTCTTCTACCTCCTTTTCCGGAGTCCTGGAACAGAGCAGGATCTTGATCACTCTATTCTCTTCGCTTAGAGCTCCCACATCATTTTCTATTTGATGAACAGTGTGAGAAACATCCTGTAATCAAAGCGAAAACAACTCCAATCATATCGCTATTCCACAGGAGCTCCCAAACATGCCTGGAAGAATTTGCTGCATTTCTGGGCCCAGAGGCTGTTACAGAGAACACCAGTTGGTAATCACAGCTTTTTTTCTTAACTATCTGAATTACTGAAGGAAAATCCTTTCTCATATCCTTACCAGGGTTGGATAGAAACACAAGGACCCATTTCATAATTAACCAAGTCTAAAAAATTCAGCTCCCTGCTTAATTCCTTGGCTGGATGGAAAATAAACATCTCTATAAAACTGGTAAGTGACCATGACTACCTTTCCAAAGAATTGTCTCTTAAAAATAATTCAGATGGTGTAAGAGAAATGCACCTCTCACAAAAAGCAGCTTTTCCAAACCCCTGTCGTTTCCCTGCACAATATTCTCTCTAGCTACAAGACTCTTTTCCTTCAGTAAATGTATTATAACCCTTTCAGTCTGTACTGCTTTACATACTCGACACCACGAATCCCTAACAAGGTTAGGGGTGAGTAACAATTTAAATCTACTTTCAAATACAGCTGAAAAACCTATTATAGATGCAACCTTGAACTTTAATTGTATAAAGGCAGCTACTTTCTTAGCATTCACACAAGTGATAGAGTTTCTTGCTTGTAAGTCTGCCTGGACTTTCTGGTTGTGTTGGCAGCTATTTATTCTGCCTCTAGACTTTGAAAAAAAGAAATGCAGAAGTTTACACTATAACATTACAACACTTATTGAAATTTGTAGCGATGAAGGTTGTTAGCATATCTGAGTTGGAGAAGTCAACCTGGTTAATTATATGTTATTCTTCCTGCTATTTTACTAGGCTACACAAGAGGTTGCTGAAATCCAGCACTCGTTTTCAGATATACATACATGCTTTTTAAGGAAATGATTGTAAGGCCAGAGAACACTTTGAAATTATGTTGGTCAAAGATTTTCCAGCATTGCCACAAACTAAGGAAATAAGAGAAAGCTCAAAGGATCCATGGAAGGTAGGCAAAGAGTCTCTTTTTAAGGCTGGTTTGTAGTAGATAATGGAAAAATCTGGAAGTATTTTTGTGGTCTCATAGTTTCAAACCTTCCTGGTACTTCTAATCAAAAAAACCCCAACATCACCACACAACCCACCCCCCCAAAACAACAAACCCCCCAAGTCAGTGTGTCTGGCTTGAACACCTATAGTCCAAAAGCTCTCTTCACAGGAACAATACCTCTCCCGTGACCATAGGCATGGTCTGGAGGGGGAGGACCCGTTTCAGAGCTGAAAGCTTGTGCTTCACACCTGGGAAATTTCCACTAAATTTTACAATCACCGTAGCTGCAGCAAAGGTCTCAACATCCTTATGGATGTGAAAATTAGGCTGCTGCTAATTCAATGCAAACAGCTTACGAACAGATCTCAACCACTGGTAGCAGCTATGGATCTGCTGCGCCCTGGAGTAGCTGTCTAAAAGACCAAGTGACTTGTTCTGTGTTGTTTTGTTTTTACCAGCGCTGAGCCATGTTATCTCAGGCCTGGTAAGCATAGATACAAAAATTTTAGCTTGAAAATATTTGATCAAATAATTCACCTACTGTTTAGACAAGAATATATTTACCAAGCTCATTCATTTTCATTGAATCAGGGACAGTGTTGTGTGAGTAGGTCTGTCCCTCCAGAGAAATACCAGATAGGAAGGAGAGCCCTGTAATCCTTCTAGCACTGCCATGGAATATCACTTGAGCCTCTAAGACACAACGCAATGCTCGGAGCCACTGATCCCTCCGTGGGAGCATGTTTGCTCTCCGTTAGCTGAAATTTTTAAAGAAATTTGTAGGCTTTACAGTTTGACAGTGACTGTCATTTTTGGCCAAGGTATCCTGATTGGAACACGTAGAACAGCACTTGGAAAAAGAAAGTGGGATTCAGAGCTACACTGAAAGTTTGTGGTCCCTAGGCAGAGATTTGAGATCTCTGTATTTCCTCTTCATTCAGAAAACGAGACACCGATTTTAAAAATGAGACACATTTTGGAAGATTATTATCTAATTTGATAATTCAGCTAATGAAATGCAGCTAAGTGAGTATAGTACATGATATTAATTAGCAGTAAGATGTATGTCCTCTTTATGATATTTATCAACAACATTGGTGAAGAGACGTCAGCAGGAGCACTGTGGTGTTAGCGCTGGGAATATTGTGTAATGTTGCGTGCACCGATCCTGAATAATATTGACTTATGCTAACTCCTAAATCAGCACAGCCCCTACCTCTTACCCAAAGCCTTCCCATCTGGAAGAGAGATTCGTTTCTAGGAGGAATGTAATGAGACAGTCCTCATGGTATAGGCTTTTGACTGATTAAACAGTCATATGCCAAGTCCCTTTATGGTGCCACAGAAGGAAGAAACATTAGCAAGTACATTACAATTAATATACTACATTGAATAATAAATAGTGTAGCTTTTCAGCTATACTAGAAACTTCTAAAAATGCAAAGAAACATTTTGCTTCCCTAAATGTTTTTTCTGTTGAGCTGTAGTGAGCAATTATGCCTCTTCAGAGGTGGTTAATTTTGTGAGCAGAATATTAATAATTTATAAGTGTGTTAAAGGTATTGATCATACAAGGGTAGAGGCATTATCTTTGAGTTCCTTCTATAATCCATTAAAAAGGAAGTAAACTGCTTCAGTTTCATATTAAAATATGAGGCTAGCAGACTGTAGTTTAAAACATATGTAAAGTTGTTTTCCTGTTTAAACTGCAGTCATCTATCTGTGATCTGGTGGTAACACAGAGGGATTTGCTGGGACTCGGCTGCAGGCATTCAGACCAGAGCCTCTTCCCCCTCCTCCTCCCAGTGTCACCCCAGTGCCTCCCTCCCACCCTGCCTGCGGCTGGTCGGGGTGCCCGCTCTCCCCCCCGGGCACGGCGCTGCTGGGATGCCCTGGGAACCTGTGGGGGCTGATTTCGGTTTCTGTGGCAGGAAGTGTCCATTTCTTCTGTTTGTGGCCCCGTTTCGGGGCTTGGGATGTGGGATGCTGCACCTGGAGGCCAACAGGCTCTAGGTAAAGTGTCCTGGGGAAATGGTGGGGATGTCTGCTGTGGGACCAGAGCTGTAGCTTGTCTCTCTGGGGTTTTTTCAGCTCTGACCTTTTTCTCATGTTCGAGCACAAAGCCCATGAACATTGTATTTATGCAAGGTGGGTCCTTGCAGCAAACTCTGTAAGGCTTGTGTAGATCCGGGAATCTACCTGCCTGTGACTTTTTGTTGCATCAGGGACTTAATGTTTTCTCAACTTTGAATTGTTCCCCTATTTTATCATGGTTGCACGAATAAAGCTTTATTCCTCTGGCTTGGGACTGTAGGATGTTTGTGACAGGAAGGGACATTGGTGTTGAAACCAATCAGTGCAACCCCTATTCTTCTATTCCTGTTCTAAGGCAGAAGGAAGAATCATACAAACCAGAGGAAATAAATAATTGGCGAATTATTTTATTAATCAGATTCCTTCTGGACCACCAATCTCATTATTTGTTTATCAGCCAGGCTTCTTCTAAATCTATTCACAATTAAAAAAAAAAATTACCAAGTGAACAGTATTGAATTGATCCCTAATTAGGGCAGCTGAGATGTCTTGTATAATTAACTGGGCTTTGTTCATAATTATTTCCTGATAGTTGGAATTGTTTTTCACAAGTAACGGAGCAATAGTAATGGTAACACTAAGAAATCTTTGATTTTTCAGAGTAAAATAATGGCCAGGCTTACTGTGCTTAAGTTGTATAAGACCTATTTGTTCCCACTGACAGCTAAAAGTAATCACGTCAGTTTGGCTGAACCACACAGGAAAGTTTTGCAAAATCACTTCTTTTAGTGTAGAAATAAGTATGCATCCAAATCTTTAAAATGCAGCTTTTCTAATTTGTGCTTTATGATGATCAGCCTGAGACTACTCTCGGGCAGCCACACGTGAATCCTGGCACATCACTAAGTTTCCTTTATCAGAGACCAAGAGCTTAAAGCCAGTGCCCACCCATGGCCACGCTGGGTCTTGCTCACTGAAACAACTGAAATCAGCTGTTGCTGGTACAAGGGGGTGAAAAAGCTGCCACTTGACAAAGATCTTCCTGGACTCCGAACTGGCACGGCCTCTGCCGCTGCGCTCCGCGTGGTGCTTGCAGAGCTGCAGCCCCGGGGGATGAGGTTCTCCAGGAGGTGTGCTCCACACCCGTGGTCATCCCACGCATCGCAGCTAGCACCACGCACCCGGCCTCCAGAAGACACGGTGCTTGGAGTTACAGTAGGGAGCACGTGTTGGTTGGTAGCTCTAGAAACCTGCCCTGATGTCTCAATTTTAGTAACATCTCACTGATGTGATTCTTTGCGAGAAGCTGGGGAGATGTGGACAGTAATGCTGGAAACAAGGTAAATGGTTTTTATTTGCAGGTTATCGCTACCCCTCTCTTCCTCCCTTTTGACGCTGGCTTAGGGCACAGCTTCCGAAAGGTGCAGGAGCACCGTACGTGGTAACTCTTACCCAGGAGAGCACCCAGCCCTCCATGGGGCAGGTGCAGCAGACCGGTGTATGGGCCCCTTGGAAAGAGGTGTTTGCTAGATCGTTGCCTCTGATTTCAGGAGAACTAGTATCTGCTCTAATCTAGGAAAAGAGAAGTCATGTTACAACCCGAGGTTGGTTGGGATTCATTATGAAGCAGCATGAAAGCGCATGTGGGTTAAACAGGTTCACTGCTAATTAATACCTTTACTCCTAATGAAGTAGCTCCTTGCTCCTGGGGTTAGGCAGAGTGTGAGAAGAAAAACAAGCAGGGAGCTGTCTGCAGGCTCTTTTGGGACTGAAGCAGCAAGTGAGTACGTGTAAAGTTTAGGGAGCTGAGCAGCAGCGCCAGGCGTAACTCGCTGCCACCCGACCGCAGTCGAGTACCCGACTGCCAATGGCACCGAGACAGCAGGGCTGGACTTGCACGATCAAAATCAGACCTCGTTTCTAAAAGTCCAAAGTTCAGAAAAATAACAGGGTTTTGGGTTTTTTTATATAATTATCTGTGAGATTTGTTTAATTTAAGTCATCATCCCCAGAGAGATCTTGGACCACACGACACTGTGTTCAGGCTAGAAAATACAGAATGAAAGTTATGAGAATTATTCAGCTGCCTCTGCTCTCTGCCTGGCAAAGGCTCCTCTAATCTGCTCATTTATAGGGAATCTGGTGAGTGCAGCTCACTGCGTTCAGATCACCCTGGTGCCAACAGTGAAGCCAAAGTCTATAAGCAGTCGAAACCTTTGAAGGCGTCGGGATGATGTGAGCAATGCAACTCTTGACTCCTGGCAAGCAGAAGGAATGGTGCGCTGGGGTGCCCTGGCAACCGCTCCTGGTTTTGTCCTGTTCATGAATCAGCCGACCCATTACCTCTGCATTTATGTTGTTAACTAATGTCTAATTATTTTTTTCACTTTTGAACTCCTTGCAGCTCTCTAAAGTTTAGTCAGTAAGAAGATTAAAACATAAATGCCATTAAATACGCTTTAAATATCAGACCTATTGAAATATTTCCAGGTTCTGTATCCTCTTAAAAATAATCCCCATTCAAAATAGAGAGGAAATGTCATCTGCATGAGTGTCTTCTGAGTTTAAGATTGGATTATACAGGGAATTATGTAGACCAGCTTTGGAAATCTGATAATTAAAAAAACTTGGGACTCTTTTATTTATGACATTTTAAACCCCTGTAACATTTAGGGAAGTTTTCAGTGTTGTACATGTGCTGTTAACCTCACGTGTAAAATTTTCTTGAGTAATTGCATGTGAATTAAAGGTCGTAGACCCTGAATTCAGGTTCAGTCAAGGTGGATTTGCTGGGATTTGAAGGTGATTTCTGGATCTGCGTGAGGTTAAAGTGGAGGTTGCTCTCAGCCACCTCGTGTGGGATGTTCTCCAGTTCCATTGGGAAGCCAGGGAGAGAGTAGCCAGAAGTTAACGTTTGCTGTTATGAATGTCCTCCCACATCACCCTGTGTGGGAATCCCACAGCATCCCCAAACAGGAACCCTCTACAGCCCTGCAGCTCCTGTCCAGCACGGGATGCCAAAGCATCTGTAGGATGCTGTCCCCAGGTCTGCCACCCGAGCAGGGGAGCAAAGGGGTCCTCGCCTCAGCCTGTTGTGCCAGGGAACAGGAGAGGAAGAGCAGGCAGGATTTCTCTCCAAGGCTGATGGATATTCTGCTTTGTGGGGCAGGGAGTAGAACCTTCACACCAGCTTGGCTTTTTGCATCGACGCACGCAGAGCACAGGCTTTGGCAAAATGTCACAGCGCTGGGAGGAGAGTACCGCGATCGACCCTGGAGCCTGGGAGCGGGCTTGCCATCTCGCTCTTCCCAGCACGTACCAGACCCCAGACCAGAAAATCCCCCGTGTCTCTGCGGTCACCTCCGCAGTCGGCGCTCGCCGCGGCTGCTGACGCCCGACTCCCCGTGCCTTTCCCCTCGGCAGCCGCTGAACTGGGAGACGTGTCCGCTTATGTAGAAGTGCTCCTGATAAATATTGACCGGGGGTTTTATCATAAATATGCGATGAATCTACGAGCCAGTGGGAAATGTTAAAGCAAACATGTTTAGGGCAGAGGCTTTCGAAACAGGCCAGGAAAATTCTTATTCCAGCAAGAGGTGACACACGCCTATTCTTTCTTCAGCTGGCTAAGCAACAGCGGGAGTGTTTCCTACTAAACAGCCTCATTAGCATAAGAATAACTACAGGGTAAATTTTCAAGCTCATTCCAAGTGAATTCAAGGGGAGGGGGGGAAATATTCTTTTAATATGCGCAACTCATGCAAACAATGATATGAAACTAATTCATTTCATCATATTATCACCATATCATATTAACTTAAAAGAAATAATAATGCAACATGGAAATGTTTGCATATTAGAGAGAACTCTCATTGTACCCTATTAGCACCATATCGTATTAGTATTGCATTAGGCTATTATGCTCCAGTGCTAAAATGATGAAATCCCACTGTGAAAACTGATATTGAATTCTTGTAATGTTTCAGAACCATTTTTAGCACTGCATATAAATAATTCATGGGAGCAGATCTAATGAATTGATGAAAACCCCCCATCCCTTGACATTGTGAGAGTATTTATGAATGTAAAGTCATGAACAGGATTTTTTTTTTTTTTNNCTTTTTTTTTTTTTTTTTTTAAATGGAGATGGGCTGGGACTGAAATATCTGTCTTATCACCAGACCCAGCTTGCCCGTGTCACAGGGGCATCGGGTTGGGTGGCCACATTTCTCTGCTAACATGGCAAAGGCAGTGTGTAAGAAGTGGTCTGTCCCAGGGTCAGGGGTGCAGAGCTCACCTTTCCAAACGTGCTGACGCAGGGAGCCCTCCATGACGTACTGAGATGCCCAGCGGGGAGACCCTGCCAGGCACGGGATCATGGCACTAGTGCTGCTCTGGTACCTCTGCATTGGCTTGCTGAGTTGTTAATGAGAAATTGTTAATGAGAAAATACGTATCTAACTTGAAGGCTTTTATGGAAATAGCCTTTCACTTACACAGTGTTTGGGTACTACGGTGTGACTGTAATGGTGTATTAACGTACGCTGTGCTGAACTTTATTCTGTACAGATGTGTTACTGGCAAACCAGAGCCCAGTGACTGTTTCGGAAAGCAGAGGGCTGTATGATGAGCTGTTGAGAATTAACTCAGCCCTTCAGGCCCCACGAGGAGCAGCTGAAGCAGACGGCATCACCCATCCCTGTGCCTGCGAAAAGAGGCCGCGGCTGTGCTGGTGCAGGGAGCGGGTGAGCCGCTTGCTGCTGTCTGAGTTATCGGCACTGATTTACGGTCTGAGTTACCGTCACCTTGTTCCTCTCGTGCTGCTCTCCGGTGTCTCCTGGCTTCAGCTCTCTCCTGTCTCTCCTCTGGCAGCCTGCTTTCACATCCGATCCCATGCAGCACTGGGGACCCTCGATCCAAACCACGCTGATGCACAAGCTATAGGAGAAACGGTAACACAGGACCCCTTCACAAATCCGTTAGCTTCCTTTTCACCAAGGTGTAAATTCGGAGGAGATGCATGGAAAGCAAAGCTGGATTACTGTTTCCTGTGCTTTCCAAAAGGATGTGAGGATGCTGACGTGCTGCATACCCTGCTGCCAGGCTCAGGGAGAGGAGCCCTTCTGAGCCTGGGGATGCCACGTCTTGAAAGTTTATTGTGCTCTTCAGGCTTGTCCTTTCTTCCATAGCCTGGGATGCGTCTGCTGTGCTTGCAGGGGGAAACATAAATCAGGTGGGGGGAATGACTCTATTTTCAATGCAAGAGGCAGTGATGTGGGGGAAGTTTCTCTAAAGGTCAGCAGGAGTCCTGCACTCTCAAAACTTTCCACTAGTCTGGAGATTTCAAGGAAAAAAAATTCAACAGCAGGCTAGGGGATGTTTTTGGTTTTGCAGGATACAAGGTCGGTGCGTTATGACCTTGTTCTGAGCTGACGCAGTGTGAGATCCCAGGGACAGCATTATGCAAAGTGAGAGTAGGTGAAGAAATATGAAATGTAGGGTATCTCGTGACTCTTTAGAGACAGGCTATACACACAGCTGTTTTCTTTAAGACTGGGTTGAGAAATGGATCCGTTCAAGAGGAGTTTGATAGTTGGGTAGTGGGGGAGTTTTTGTTGTCTCTGCTCGGTTTTTTTTTCCCCATGCACAGTGTTAGTTTTCCATTCTTTCCTCCAGCAAATACTGCTGTAATCATTGCAGAGATGCTGCAAGAGCTCTGCTTAGCCCCCATTTTTTGTGTCCAAAACTTGAAAAATTAGCTGTGCTTGGAGTTTATCCCAACCAGTTCAATTACCTCTAGTTTTCACTGGCGACATTAAATTGCACACATGTTGCTAGTGAAAATAATTTCGGTTCTTCCTATAGTCAGTATATGAAGTGTATAACTAACATGTTAGAGAGAATTTCTGTGCTGTATTTTTTAGCTAAGTTGAATACCAGACTTCACAATTATTTCTAAGGTAGGTAGAGGAGAGTTTTCCTCTGTGAGCTGCCAAGGTGGTTGAGTGGTTTTTTTCATGTTGGTGTATGAACCACAATAGTAGCACATGCCTTCTCTACACCAGCAAATAAAAACATATGCTTATTTCACCAGAATATTTATACGTATGTAGAGAGAGGAAATGGACCCTAAGTTAACTAACCAGTCAGTAAACTATTTTTGCGCTGTGCTCCCAAAGTATTATTTTAAACAGATTCTAGCAGCTTGTTGTGGTTTACTGACTTTGTTTGTGTGAGTCACTATGGCCTAATTTTTTTCCTGTGGAAGCTCGTCTCCAGTTATAAATGTGAATCATTTTAGATGGATGTGACAATTCATGAATTGTTCCATAGCTATAAATATCGAACATTCAGAAAATACACCTTAACCTCCAAACATTTGCTGCTGTAATTACCACCGAATATCACGGTAAGCTGGGAACAACTGTTGCCAGTGAAGAATGCCGTATTTAATGGGAAAGGTGGGTGAAAACACGGCTGATGCTCACCGTGCCGGGGTCGGACTCTGGCAGAGGCGCGATGAAGAAATGGAAGGCTGTGCTCCCGCAGACGCAGCAGCGGGGACGGGGTCGCGCTCGGTGCTGGTGGGTGCTGGGCTGGGGGCACACACTGACCCTCAGGGACACAGCCCGGGGGTGGTTTGTGGCCGCTGCCACCGGGGCTTGCTCCGGGTGCTGCAGAGGGTACGTGCCCTGGCTGTCCCCCCCGGCAGGCTGCCGAGGGGCGAGCTCCCACGCTGGAGAGATGCGACATCCTCCGCCCGCCAGGCAAACCGCCTCCTGTGAGCGGTCTGCCCGTCAACAGGTATGGCGTATCCAGGCTTTGAGAAATGCCTTTTACGTTATTAACTAAATATTACCATATGCTTTATTAAAATTCTGGCAGTTTCAGTGAGATACCTAATAGGAAAAATTATGGCAGTTTTGAACTGTTTCAGCACTGGAATTATTTTTGACATTCACGAATAGCTCTTCCAATGGCATATTGGATCTCCCATGGAGATCGGTATTCAAACAGCTTACTGTTTTCTGGGCACAAGTGCTCGTGTCTATTTGCCACTCTAAAAACGTTCTTTAACTGTAAGTTTGGAGCTTAGATTTTGATTCTGCTCCCCGAGAATGAGCGCGACTGGTGCGATTCTGCTTTTGCACTTCCTTGAATTTGGCTGCTGTGGGGATGGGAATGGCTGCAGTGTAAGTTAGCAGCTCCAAAACACGTTTCCTTCTTTCAGCATCTCCACATCTCTAGCTTTCTATCATCTCCCATGACGAGAACTGCTGACCTCCTCCTGCTGCTGCACGTGTTGGTCCCGCTGCAGGTGAGGGACACGCGTCTGCACGGCACATTGCAGGAGGGTCCCAGGAACAGCCCTGTGGGCTGTGAAAGAGCTAGATTTGCAGATTTCCCTTCTTTTCAGGTAGCCTGAATCTCTGTACACCGCACTGAGGTGCAGACATACTCCAGCCATAACCGGGTTGTATTGCTCTGAGAAAATTTCTTCTTGTGTGCGCTGTATTCCTTCATCTTGCCAGGAATCACTGGGAGACTGGGGCAGGGGCCAATGTCTTGGACTGTTCCCCTGGATATCTGTCCAACCTTTTTTTCTTCCTTACCTCAGATACCTGTCTCCATACATCTCCTACAGCCTTTGTTTCCCTGCTCATTCATGTTTCTGATGCCAAAAATCTGAAGCTGGACCCCTGGTAGTATTGACCTCCTTGTGCCTGTCTCTGTTTCTAAATAGCAGGGGGGAGAATTTCTATCAGAATCAGAAAATACGTGGGTTGAAGATGTCCGTAGCTCTGTGTGAGCTGGATTGCAAACAGCTCAGCTCCTTAAAAATTTGATTGGGTTTACTGTGGTGAATACAGCAAACTCTTCTTGTTTTTCCAGAGCGTCTCTCAAACACGTGTGCGCTCAGCCGTGAGGACAGGTCTCAACCTGAGCTCTCAAGCGGGGTCCCCAGGAGCCGGAGGAGCCTGGGTCCAGCGTGGCATCGGCGCTTCTGTCCGTCTGTCTGAGGCACAGCAGGAGGGAGGCGGTGTAGCGACAAGGAGGGGAGCAGAAGATGCTCTACACCTTCTCCAGCACAAGGCTCTGCCAAGTAATACAGCAGAGCCCAACGGTAGCACGCCTATGGATTTCATGTGGATTTCATGCAGCTTTAACAGGCTTCAGCACAGAGAAAACATCCTGCATTTGGCAGAATAATAGCTGAATTGCTCAAAGTCCAATTACAATCAAATCTTGCTAATTTGTGCCCATAACTGGAGATTCAGTGAGAATGACAAAACTTTAGCAAGTCGTGGAGTAAGTGGTACACACATTTTAAGAAGTGTGGCTAATGCATTACAGAATTCATTATCACCTTCCAAACTTCTTCACACTCTGGAAAAGGATGAATGCTCTTAATTCATTTATTTTGACAAGGTTTGTTTCTTAAACATCTTTTGTTATAGCTGATAAGCTTGTACTGTTAAAAAAAAAGTAATGAATTGTAATTAAGGAGACATTATAATAGCCCCTTCTTAGCAAGTCTGTGCCATTTTTTTGGGTACAGGCTGTGGCAGGCGTGGATGGAAGTGAACGCACGGCTCTTCATTCTGCTCACAAAAGCCGCTGACGTAGCCAGTGCCTGGCAAGTCCTTTCTGCAAAACAGCAATACCAGTGACTCCGTTTGTCTTCCTGTCGGGGAACTGTTGCTTTTTTAAACAAACAAACAAACAAACAAAACAGCTCTCATTTGGCATAATATCTTTGGGGGAAAAAAATTAAGTTAAAAAGGAATCTTTTCTACCGTGAGGAGGGTATTTCTGGCACTCTGAGAATGTGCCACATGGAAGAAGTTTGACTGAATGTTTGTTACTATTCTTAAAATCTTACCGGTTTGCTCACTGCTAACGCGTTGTATCTCATTGAATAAGAAATACAGTCTGGAGGAAAATAGATCAGATTTGCAGGTCAGAGGCTCTGCAAAAGGGGATGGGAACCTGAGTGCAGCACCCCAGAGGCAAGGCTGCCCTTCCCTGCGTGCCAGATGTGCAGTGGGGGTAATTACCGTCACCGGCGCTGGCGCTCTGATTCGGGCGGCGAGCGAGGCAGAGGTCAGTTCTTGGCAGGAATCTTCGTGCCGATGCCTGGGCCGCCCTGAGCGGCAGACGGGCGTTTTTCCTTCTTGCCAGCAGCGCAGTGGTTGCAGATACCTGTGTCTGCCTGTGTACCGCTTGTAAATCTATAATTAATTACCACAGGTTAAACAGACTGAGGAAATAAGTGGAGTCTTTTTGAGGAAATGTAATTGTCAATACAGCAAGACCCCTGCATTATGGATTCAGCAATGATTGCTATTACAGAGATGGCGTTAGACGAGTATCATTTTGTCAATTAACCTTTTACAATTCATAGTTTATTATAGCCTAGAACAATCCATTTTTAAAGACCTTTTTTTTTTTTTTAAACACGACTCTTGCTGCTTTAAACACTTACTACCTGCTCTTTAGCCTTTGAACACAGACTGCTATACTTGCTTAGCATAATGTATAACCCTAGGTCACAAAGCTAAAGCAAACCCTTTTAATTTATGGAGGATTTCATTTTAGCTGAATATTTTGAAGAATTTCTGAACTTTCTGATGGCACATCAGGCCGACCAAGGGTACAAATGTATCTGTGTTCCTGGGTCCAACCACTTTACCCTACTATAATTTAAGCTTTAATTTCATAACCTACAGTGCCCTGGCTACTTAGCAAAAGAAAAAAGCATTCTTAGTCAAGACTGTGCAACAGAGAATTCTTCTGCTACAGCAGATAAAATGTCAATGACAAAGTAATTATCATAAAAATTATTCTTTTCTAAAAATACTCCACTTAAAAAAAATCTACTGTAGGAAAGGGAACGGACAGTAGTTGTGATAAAAAAACACTTGGAAAAATGGCGATATGGTTTCTTGGCTCTACAAATACAATTATTTTCCTGCTAGAAATAGTGTTGCTGCAATGGTAGCAGGGTAGGAGAGAGGCAAGGTTTGCAGGGAGAGGTAATATTTTTTATTAGAACAATTTATATAGTTGAAAAAAGATCAGAAATGCTTTCAGGGGCCTTGTGTGGCTGAAAGCTTTTCCTTCCCCCCCCCGTATCAGCTGGTCTAATAAAAGATATTCTCTCTGCCTGCACACCTTGCTATTTTGGTATATAACCATTTCTGTGCATGTGATTTGTCCAATAAGAGGACAACGAATTCTACAATTCTTAAAACTGGTATAATTTGGTAAAAATTGACTCCGAAATACTAAAAAATTTAAAAGGCTTCCTTAAAATCCTGAGAACTTGGGATTGGCTTTGTGTTTTAAAGAGAATAATTGCAACTCGCGAAGGAACTACAGACATACAATAAAGTGTGGTCAACTCTTCCTTTCAGTAGCTTTCAAGCAGCAGTAATCTAACAAAGCACCTTGCTCTTGCTGTGCTGACAATGAGTCCAGTGTACAAAAAAGAAATTAAACAAAAAAAAAGACATTTTAATTTCAAGGTTCACTGGAAAAAACATGAAAAAAAAAAAATCAATGTTTGCCAAAGAGAAAGACAAACTCTGAAGGGAAATGAAAAAAATGTATTTACAAGATTCAAAGATAACTTTATAAATAATGGGGCAATAAAAAAGGAAATAAAATATTTGTCCCTCTTAACTTTAAATATGCAGGTGATATTCCCAATAAATTTGCCACATCAAAGGACCTTAAGGGATCATCCAATTATATTGTTATCAAGAAATTATTAGGAAAAGCAAAAAAAGCCTCAAATCAAAGGAGCCGGCTGCGATAGCGTTAATGGCCGAGGCTGGACCCAGCATCGCCCTGCGCCTCGTGCCTCCCGCTGCTCCCCGGGCTGGGGCCTCTCCTGCTCCCCGCCTGCCCACGCCCTGCCGGCTCCTCCATCCCCGGCCCGCCGGCAGCCCGTGGAGGAGCGTTTGGAGCAGCTCCCTCTCCGCCGCGCCGGCCCACAGCTCGGAGGAGGCCACGCGACCTCCCCGGGTTGGCCGTGGGACACGCGGAGCTCCTGCGCAGCTCCGTGCCCCGGCCCTGGGCCCGCAGAGCGTATCCGTCCGTGTCCGAGCTCGGGATTTCAGGAGACGCTGCAGCCCCTCGGGTCGGAGCTCCCCGGTGCTCGCGCTGTGCCCTTGGCCACGTCTGAGCTGGCGCTGCCTTGAGCCGCAGCGGGCAGCCCCGTCCGCGCTCGCCCACCTCCCCCAGGATGGCCACGCGGTCGTCGCGCACCGAGCTGCGGCGGAGAGCGGGTAACCGCCCGGGACAGGCCTCGTGGTTGTGCCGGTCTGGCCGCGGCTGCGCAGCTGCTGTGCGTGAAGCCTGCAGAGAGAGCTACAGCTTCAGCTATGCGCCAGGCACGGCCCCGCTGCCACTCCGCCTCAACCCAGCAACCGCCCGATTTTGGATCTCGTTCTTTGTCTACGTTAACGCCCTTCCTCCCGTCTGCACGTGCCCAGACCCGGGGTGTGAGCGGTGGGAGGGCCGCGGGAGATGGCGGTGAGCAGAGGGAGGGCAGCAGCGACCCTCCGTGCGTCCCCTCGCCGCTGCGTACCGAGGTGTGCGGGGCTGGCTGCTGAGTGCCGGCGTCCTCCGCGCCATCCTGCGCCCCGACGACACCTGTGAGCGCAGACCAGGCCTGCGTGCTACCCGGGACTGGGTGATTAGCTGCAAACGGGTTTTAATTAGATCCCCCGGACACACGGTCTTCTCCAGCGGGTAAGGGAGGGGCGAGCAGGATCAGCCCAGGCAGAGCGGCGAGGGGTGCTGGGGTAGCACCTTCCCTGCCGGCACCTGCCCGCTGCCTGCAGCTCCCTCCCGAGCTGCTCTCCTCTGGGGTTAAACTGATTTTCCCCAAGCACTAGAGATCAGGATCAGACCCGGTCTCTCTGCCAGGTCTGTAATGCCTTTCTCACTATTAGTTTTCTGATACTCAGCTGTCGGAGCTTTCTGTAAGGATATTTAGGTTTTATATATACTTTGTCTGACATCTAAAACACTTTATAAACTTTATCCATTTAATTCTCCTACCCTGTGCAGAGTGCTGTAGTGGCATTATCTTCACTTCACTGATAAGGAGATTTACATTCGCACAAAGCCAGGCTGGAATTGGGGTAAGGACCAGGCTCAGAGCTCCAGATGTGGCGATAACTGGCTGCTGCTTACGGCAGTAAGTTCTGTCCCTCCCTGGCACGACACCGCAGGTCAGGCCATGGATTTCCTTCTTACAGGCACCTTCTTGTTCCAGCTTGGGCTAAACCTCGCTGAATGTGTGGGGTTATATGGGCCCTAAGCAAAGGCTACCCTTTATTTCAGATAGTAGAGCAGGTAAGCTTCTTTAGGAAACCAAAACGGCTCCAAACTGAAAAGGAGGCATGTGTCACCACCTGCAACAACTGCATGTGTAAAGTCATCCAGGAATGTGAAGTAGGGGTTTTGCCGGGTGCCTCCGCACAGGGATGTGTGTCTGCATGAGAGAGAGGAACGAAGAGGAGGCAGAACTGCTCGGGGAGGGAGCAGTGCGGAGTGCTGTCCCCTAAAGGTTCCCGTGACTGTGGCCCTGAGCAAAGTGCCAGGGACAGGATTTTTTGACTAACTGCTGACCTGTGGTAAAGGACTGTAAGAAAGACCCCATCTCTGGCATTTAGTAGGTAAATGGGAATGCCTCCTGAAGCAAAACCCAAAACACTTCTTTTGATCTTCCTAACTAAAATAATCCAGCATTTTTTGTTTTCCTTCCCCCCCCTGCTAATTGCATGTGTCAGAAGGGATCACAGTATTTAATTTACAGTCATTAAGTTGGACTGCCTGGTCAGCATCAAAAACATTTACAAACTGTGGGTTCATCTAAGCACATCAACCACGCTGCGGTAGCCTCAGCCCTCCGGAGCATGCACTGATGCTCTTGGATTTGGAAATGATGTTGGTGCTGCTTGAATGGTTTGCATCTTACTCCAAGAAGGTTTTAAAGAACCCAGCTCCTGAGATAGACAGAAATTTAACGATTTAAGTGGAGCAATGTCTTGTCAGCTACAGAGTTGGTTCAGGGTCTGTAAATCTGATCAACTGCACTGAATACAGTTAAAGCTGGATTCACAACTCTGGGAGGAGAAATCAGCTCTTACTGGACAAGAGGATTTTATACCCAATAATTAGGCTAAATGAAGCTGTTACACAGAATGGTGGCAAAAAGCCACATTTTGCTGGCATGCTCCAACATCACATAATACATGAACGTGGTGTCTGCAGTAGGTGCTGCTTTCGCCTTCCAAAATTTTTATTGCAGCCCTAACCACTGACACTTCGTTCTCTGCCAATTCCTCTGCTCCCCTCTCTCATGCTGGCAAAAATATAGTGGGACACCTAAAGCTGTAGGCCTTGGCAGGATCATGTGAATATGCTGAACACATACATGCTGATTAATTCATTGCCTTAGCAACTGAAAAGTCTCGGATTAGTCTCCCTTGTTTATTGGCCCTTTCAGAGCTAATGTGAGCAGTAAAATCATCCACAGGCAAAATACAGCATCCATTAACTGCTTGCACCTGCAAGGGCCAAAAACCTCCTTTGATCCCAAAAGATTACCTGTTCCACACAAGTCAGACACGCCTGCGTTGAAACGCCAGCCCACTGGCTGCACGTACGCATACCAGCTATACATGCTACCCAACTGAATTTTCCGTGGTGGCAGCAGTGGCAATGTACGACAGCTTCCCTTTGCTCGGTGGGCGTACAGATGATTGCTCAATGTGCAAGGGAGGAGGGAATCTCACTTTTGGAGAACCGCGCGCAGACGGAGCCCTTGATGGTGCAATGTCACCTCAGTTTCTTCTCAGAAATCTTATAGATCTGTAGAGAAAGAGATGTCCAGGGCACCACTGTAAGCAGGGCGTTTGGGTGCCTCTGTGTGTATTAATCATTAACAGCAGCCTCACAAATCCCATACCATTTGTAAAATGATAGTTGCAGCTCGGCAACGCGCACCCCGGGCCCCGTGGCCGGCCGGCTGGCGCACGGTGTCCCTGTGGCTGCGGTGCTGCCAAGAGAAGGTGGTGCTGAGCAGCACCGCGCTCGCATGGAAGTGGCTAATGAGGGAAATACAGATGGGCTCGTGGGGTATTGGGCAAACAGCGCAAAAGGAGCTGGCTTGTTAGATGGGGATGTCTCAGTTCAAGAGCAAATATTATGTTCATGTTTCAGTTTTTTTGATTTAGCTTTCACAGTGCTCAGTAAAAAAACCTTGTTTGCTGAATCCTTGCTGCCCAATGAGTGTGTTGCTTGACGCAAAGTCCAAGGATGACAACCTCTCCAGCTCTGCATAATGGCCTGTGGCAGCAATAGACCACTTTTCGTATTCTTGTGGAACTTCTGCCTGGTTTTCACGCTAGAGCATCCCACTGTCCCTCATCTGGGCGGTTTTGTTACTGAGGGCATCCAAGAGAAGTATCTGGACTGCTTGTTCTTCCTGGATGTCCTCCCTGTAGGTCCAAAGGTTGTCACACGTGCATCTCTACGTGTGTGAGTCCTAACAAAAGTCCTGGCAATTTTTTCTGGAAGGCTTTCCAGAAAGTCTCCTTTTCTCTGATGATCTGTGGTTGCCGGCTCTCGGTGCAGCTGTCCCCTGTCCCCAGACACATTTGCATAGTGTCTTAAGACCCTGAAAATATGCAGGACAAAAGGCACTCCATACTTTTTGCCCTGGCATCTTCTGAAGCCTGCCAGCCCTGTGGCAGGTCCTGCAGCCTTTTTTGGGACCCCACACCAGCAAAGGGTCCTGTCTCTCCCAGAGAGGATGGGGAGGTTCCGGTGCTTACGCCCCTTTCTCTATGGGACCTACAACAATTTCACTACTTTTAAAGTAGCTGCTTCTATTTTTTTATTTCTATGCAAACACAAGCTGCCCATTGGTAAACTTTGAGCTTAGAAACATCTAAATGCTGTCAGGAGGAATCTACGTTTGCTTCAAGGAAATTAGGTGACTCATTGCTGTGTCCCTTCCGCAGCGGCATGGAGTCAAGTCAAATTCCCCCACGGCTGGGGTGAACCCAACTCCTGGCCACCCTGCCACGTGCAAGCCCAGCATGAAGGCCCAGAGACATTTCACAGACTGAATTCAGAAATGTACTCCTTGACACAGAGCCACCATATTAAAGGTGTTGAAGTACAGGTTGCGTAAGCCTGAGGGGATCTACAGAATTAATGAAAGCTGCATACTCCAGGCTTTGTACACCACAACATGAAATAATATCTGGATTTCTTCACACACTTTTTTTTTTTTCTTCACATCTGTGAAAACCTCGATTCTATATATCCTAATAAATAACTAAGCAACAGCCCTCTGACCCTGGCAAGAAAATTCCATATAGGAGATTTTCTTTAAATTTGCAGTTGTTGGCTACTAGAAATGGTTTGGGGATATCGGTTTTGTAAACAGACATTTTTTCCTTCATATTACTTCTACTGCCCTTCTTGAAAGATGCACTGTTTGATGTGAGTTTTTGAAAAAAAAAAAGAAAAAAAAAAAAAAGAAAGAATATTTGAGTTTCGGGCTATGAGAAATGACTTTTTATGACAAAAGTGTAATACATACTGAAGCTCAGAGCCCACTGGGTTTGTATTAATTGATATCCAGAGATGAGCTAGTCTTCCACCTTAAACCAGTCCTCCTCCTGCAAGAAGCATGGAATAATAAGAGGGGCTGTCGACAGAGCACCAGGTAAATGTTGCCATGGGCCCAAGGGCTCTCCCTTTCCCTAGAGGTCTTTCTGGAAACAAGCAAATGACTATCAAATAAAAACATATTTACTTGATGCAAATAGCAGCGAAAGGACTGGTGTTTGCAAATGCTGCCTCCTGTTTCCAGATACATTGCAAAGAACGAATTACTGCCTCTGATAGAGTGGTTTCCACCAAATATATTTTAACTTTTTTTCAAGGGTTAGCTTATGGGGAGACGGATGGACACGACACGACACACCAATGCTTTAGAAGCTCTCCTCAGTCCGAAAAAGGTGAAGAACTAACGCTATTTCAAGTGAATGCACTTTAAACAGAACCGATAACAGTCGTTAGCTTCTCTTTTTGTCTCCATCTGTTGGTGGGAGATCACATTGGTTTTGTCTTTGAGCTGGTCTGTTTGAACAGCACAGAAAATCTAGCTCAAACACTTATTTTGGTCAAGCAGCACTTCAGAAAATTACTGATACTGCCTTTGAAAGCCCTGCCTATTTTACAGAGGGGGGAAATACTTAAAACTCAATGATATGAAACTAACTAGATATATTTGAAATATTGATTACATATATCTTCTGAAATAGGGTAATAGGATATTCCTGGATTCTATATGCATGTTTATATGTCTCTGAAATGTTTGATTAATGTGCACCTAATCTTTCTTTCTGCTAATAGACCATCATATTTCTTACTAAGAAATGAATTATTTGACCACTGCTACAAGTGGCTGAGAGAAGACCATTTATAATGCTGCATCTTCAGCTAGTGTTTCTTCAGCAAGTAATCCTTGACCTGGAAAGCTGTTTCACTGAAAATGACTAATTTTGCCAATTTTATTTTCTTGCTTTGAATATGTTTTTCTGGTGGCAGTCTAATCTATCCTAAAAGACTTATTTTATACTTTACAACATTGGTAAAACAGAAAGAGAAATTAGACAAAGGAAAACCTTCATGAAGCAAAACTTCAATTCTATTTGTGGAGATGTTATCCCAGAACTTTGATTTGGAGGTACAAAATAATGTATTGGCAAGAAAAAAAGAAGAAAGAAAAAAAAGAAAAAAAAAAACCAGAATTGACTAACCCATGCTTTTCTTTGTCATTCTATATATTGTCATTCTACACTGGTTTTGATTTTGCTTTCCATTTTTCTTTTAAGATTATCTCACATTTGACTATTTTCATCATTTTCTATATCACTTGTTTTGAGCAACACTACTTTTCATATCTCTCAAAATTGCTTAGTTAAGAGATTCAACAAATCACAGGTAGTGATAACAACAGTTGCTCTCTGCCAGACTCATCTGTATCAGCCCCAATCTTGCCATTTATACACTATAAGCAGCACTTCTCCATGCAATCATTTTCAAAATTACAGTGCTAAACTTTAGGGAGCAGGGATGTTCACCCACGTTTGCACACTCAGTCGCAAGCTCAGCTGCAAACACCGAGCATTACACAGGCAAACAAACCATGACAACCTGCGGCTGCGGGGCTGGGTGAATTTTGTACAAAAGCTTCTGAGGGTTAGTTTGATTCTTGGCAACCTCTGTAAGAGAAATTGATATTGCATGTGCTCAATAAAGGTCAATAGACAATGCAACCCTACATCACTGATGCAAAGGTCCAAACACTCTGAGTTTGGGTCATGGCCCTGAAGGTAAGTCCTAGTGTCCAAATTCTCCTTGCAACCAGCAACTAAAAAGTGATAATTTGGTATTTCCATCCATTTTAATGGATCACAGAGATTTCAGCCTGCCCCACATCTGACATTCAGAGCCCTTCAGAGGAGTATCCAGTTGTCACTCAAAAGCAGGAGCCTTTTAAAATGTAGGCCTTTTGTTTGAAAATAGAAAACACCCACTGAATCCACCTATCCATAAAATCCAGCCTTGCATTTTAGCATGACTTCAGCTTTGGTCTGGGGACACCCGACCCTTTTCTGCACTAGATGTTTCCAGGAACGACATTCACAAGAGGTAGCAGTAGGTTATGTGGCATCTGTTAGCTTTGACATGGAGCTTTTTTGATCTATTTTATGGCTTAAAGTTCTTCCTGTTGCGTCAACACTGAGTTTTGTAAAGCAGAGGAGGGGAACTTTAAATGAGGCTCTCCTCCTACCTCTGTCTCCAGACTTTAAACCTCCCGAGAGCTTTTGGGAGGGAGAAGGGAAATAAAGTTTACCATGACTGGGGAAGGCAATGAGTGTGATCAGTCTCTCAATAAGATACCTACTAGGAGCCCTGTTAAAAGGCAAATGGTGTGTGCGGGATAAAGTTTTCACAAACCAGCTGTGTAGGAAGAGCAAAGGATTATGCAGAGCTGGAGCAGGTGAGCTAATGACCTCCTGTCCCACCCCACCCTTCCTCTTCCTCCCCTGCTGTTATCTGGGGAGGTGAGAGGGTATCTCTGGTGGTGAGAAAGGTTAGGGAAAGTGTTTGGGTTATTTTTTTGAAGACATGGCTTTGTAATTCAACAAGCTACTTCTGAGTTGAAGAGATATGGGAAGGAGCAGCTGTACCTGTCTGTGGAGTGAGTACATACCTGTGTTATGGGCTAATATTGACACTTTTTAGCTGTGCAAGTACTGTAGTTGGCTATGTGTGCTTACCAAAGGAAAGGTGAAACAGCCTTCTAATTGGATGAAAAGAAATATGGGTATAGTTTGGGTGTGGTTTTTTTTTTCTCAAAAGCTTCTGTTGAAATAGAAAAATATCTTTCTGATAAATGAGAAGTGTCCACTTTCTTTCTCATTTAAAAACCATTGCTATCTAAGCCTGTCTGGGAACCTGGGGTAAATCTCTGCTCTGTATTTTGAGGTACCTCGCTTGCTCTAGGGAGGAATGCAGAAGGACCTAGAGAAGGTCTGAGTACCTCCAGTGCACTGATTCTGCACTGGTAAGCTATGGTCCTGCTGGTGTTTGCAAAGGAAGGAGAGATAGGCTTTAGCTTGTGGAGGATGATATAAGAAATGGTTTCTAGATATTTCTTGCCTTTTCTATTTTGAAAGATGCCTATACTTTTTTATAAAGGAAAAAAAAATTATTATTTAAGAGAGATACTTCATAGTGAGCTCCTAAGTGCTTTTATCAAGCTCAATACTAACAGAAAGGGAACAGCAGCATTGAGCATAGCACACGAATAGCACAGGAAGCTCTGAAAAAATTGGCTGTTACCAGAAGCATTAACATAAAGTACATCTCTCTTAAAAACAAGCAAAAACTATCTCTTATCCTTTTTTGCCACGTTACTGCTAAGGTCTAGTTTGTCTGGGAGAGGCAACTTGTCAGGCGCAGCCCCTGTGCTCCGAGGTGCTGTGAAAGCCTGCTGGCAGTGGGATCGCGGGGTCTCGGGCAGGTCCGTGCCCGAGCGCTCCTCGGCCTCAGCCGGGTACTTGGCTCCTGCTGACCAAAGAGAACCCGTGCACCAGGCAGAAGCCTTGTCCCGAGGGCCCCAGCCCCGCCAGACTCCTCGGGTGCGTTCCTCTGCCGCTGGGCCGGTGCCCAGCCCTGAGCCAGACCCTCCTGCCGCGGCAGCCGCCATCTTCCTCCTCGCCGGGGTGCGAGGTGGTGCCAGCGTGTGCTTCGGGGCGGCACCGCGAGCCGCTCGTTAGCGGGAGGTGAAGGCCGCTGCTGAGGAAGTGCCTGATTAATCTACGTCAGAGCAAGAGAGGGCGTATGAAGCCTCTGTAAATTGAACACAACTTCAGGAAAGTGTGTCACTCTCCAGCCTCGCTTGTGAGGCGACAGCTCTTGATATCCAGCAAAGTTGAAGGAAAACCGGGAAAAACAATGCTAAGCTTTTCAGTCAAAAGTTCAGACCCAAGAGGCAGCGAAATGCGAACACTTTCAGCTTTCCTCTTTGCTTAATTGCTCACAATTTTTCTTTTTCCAAGCTGTGGCTGATGCGTTCATATCCTCCCCTCCCTCGAGCGAGCCCCGGTACCGCAGCTGGGCCTGGGCGGTGTGCAGGAGCAGGGAGCTGTGCGTCCCAGCAGTCCCAGCCGGGGCCCTGCGCCGGGGAGGTGCGACGGCGTGGGAGCCGCAGGCAGATCTGCAAGATGGAGCACAACGCCTGCCACTAGTGCCGACTAATGGGCACCTTCCCACAGAGGCAAGTTTTATTTCCCTGGAAATAAGATTGCCCCCATTTTTCACCTCTATAGAATCTTTTTCTCTTGCGCCCGTATTGATCTGTTCCACTTGGTATGGCTTTAGAAATAACTCTTTCATGCGGGCAGCTCGGGTCCCCGCCTGCGACTCCTCCGCAGCCGAGGAAGGGCAGGGCAGCGTCCCGCGCGGCGGGCACCTGCCCACCCGGTAGTTACGCGGGCACGGCTCGGACTGATGGCGTTGGAAACGCTCCATGGACAGCAAACAAAGCTTGTGAGGGGATGGTTATGCTGAGCATAATGAATACCAGCTATTCCAGAGGGAAACTTGACTGGGTACTTAGGAGCCTGGTAGCTAAATGATATTAATTTTCTTTAATTAACCTCTGATACCTCCCCTTCATCTCCAGTGGGGCTACAAGCAGAAAGGAGATGGGGGACCCTGCAAGGTACCCTACAGAAAGCTACCTGTAAGGCTTTCACGTGTCAAAAATCAAGTTTTTTGTCTTCTGCCCCCTCAGCTAGAAGCTGTTTCAAATGACAGTGAAACATTACAAGTAGGGAAAGATAGGGTGTGGGGTTTTTTTCCTTCCCTACCATTTTCTGAGAACCATGGTTTATAAGCTGTCAGTCATTTCCAATGATCTCAGTCCACTGTTTATTCAAAAATCATGTTTGGTGTAGCTGGAAGTGTTGTTACTAACTGATGAGCAAGTCTGAATGCTGAGAATGAGAAATGATTGACGTTCTTTAAGGTAAAGAGGGAGACTCTTCATCCAGCAGAAGCTGCCACTGCAACAGATGCTGTTATAGCTTCTGACACTGATCGTGATGAGTGGTGTGTAATGTCAGTAAAAGATGAGAGGCTACAACAACAAAGTGAAAAGGAAGCCTCTGAACACAAATCCCATGGCACCCTGGTAGCAGTTAATAGCCGTGACTTTCCTGGCTAGAAATATGACTTTAAAAGGTCAGGCATATATTGGTTAACTTATCACCTATTCAGTAAATAAGCACAAGAGCTTGCTAATTAGTGATCTATTATTATTTGACTCTGGGTTAATTTTTTTTTTTAAGGTTTTGGTTCCTTTTTCCCATGGCTTTTGGCAAATATGTTGCCTGGTTCCCTTTTTTTATTTCAGGTTTTTTCCTTTTGGTTAAATATAGTAGGTATTTACAGAGAATAATTCATAGCAGAGCTACGCATGGTCCTGAATACTATGATGTACTCGGGGGTAATACTGTGTTTTGGGCATCTTGCTAGCAATATGAAGCAGCAAGCTTCCATGCGCGGTTATAAGCTTTCTCCCTAAGCAGGCACAGTTTTAGGTTTAATACCCCCTCCCTCATTCTGCTACAGAAAATCCCTTGCCAGGTGTACTGGAGCAGCAGGAGCCTGGTGCAAGGCTCCAGGGAGCAGTCTGGGAGCTGTGCGGAGTCAGACTGTGACTCCCAGCCCCAAGGAAATCTCCCTTGAGTTACCATGGATGAGGGCTATCTTGGGGAGCAGCCTTTCATTGAACACCAAAATTGTTGGCAGAGTTTACTTAAGATGACTGGGGCTGGGGGGAAAGGCACATGGAATTTTTTTTCCCCTCTCTTCCTGGAGGGATGCGTTCAGCTTTAAGCCACGATCTAACTCTTGTCCTCCCAGCTTTAGTCTTGCAAGTGGAATTAGTGTCTTTAAATTGTTCTGTGAGTTGTATAAATATTTCCACTGCTGCAATGTGTAAACCAGTCTCTTTGTATATATTAGTAGCAGAATTTGTTCTGGTTTTATTCACGTACCCTCTTGACATGTGCGCGTGGTAAGAGTGAAGTGAGTGGAGATCCAGGGATGAAAAATGAAATGTGATGTCGAGTCAGCCTGCAAAGCTGGGGCCACATGAAACGTGGGGAGGTGGTCCTGCCTCCTGTGACGGGGGACGTGTGCTTCATTTGCTGCCCTCGGTGAGCTGGGGATAACCCACCCACCGGTCACCAGTGGGAAGTGGGTGGCACAGCCTGTGCCCGTAAATTCCAGACTCCTTCCAGCCCTCTGCACCGAGGCTGACGTTGTACCTTCTCCTCCATCGCAGGAGACAGTGGTAGTATCTTTTTGTTATTTGTTTGTGAAACATGGACAAATACAACTTTTCGGAAGGCCTCTTGCAGAAACCTGGTAAGGTGTCGATGCTCTCCTGCTAGATGTGACCACCTCCAGGTGCTGTATCTTTCTGGAGCTTCCATCGCTTTCTGCACACAAACATGGCATCCCTTCCTCCTCCAGCCTTCCCCTAGTTCAAAGATCCCTCTGCAGGACCACGGGCCTTCAAAGGAGACCCTTCCTTTGTACAGGAGCTTTGATACAAAGGAACCTCAGAGGTTTAACTGCCAGATAAAAGTAGAGTGCATTAACCCCCACAATTGCTCTAATGAAGTCAGGGTGAAGTTGTGAAGTCTGGGTCACAACTAATGGATGAGCCATTAACACCTCTCAGGCATAACAGCACTTAAAAATATCAAACAGAAAATGCATTTAGTGACTTTCAGGTGCAGAACTGGTCACAGTGTTTTGAGAGCAAGCAGTCCTGAAAAGACTGCAATTTCCCTGCCTCCTGTCTTCCACGTATTTATGTTTAAGGTCAACTCTACTCTGGAAGATTTTTGCCATTATGAAGCTGCCAGATGGCAGGTAACTTTTTTTTTGTTTAAGTGCTTAACACTTCAAGAACTTGTGTTGATCCAGAAACTTCCCCCCCCCAAAACTCCAGCTCTGATCAGTAGTTCTGTATGGGCAGGTAATTTTGCTGACACATTCAACAAATTTCTGTCAGAAAGGTTTGAGGTTCTACTCTCCTCAGAAGAGATTTCCTAGTGGATAAGGTAACTTCTTCCTCTGGCACCAAGGGACTGGATTAGGACCAGTGGCTTTCCACTGGGAAGCTGAGTGCCGGGGGTGGATGGGCGGGCGAGCTTGTCCCAGCAGAGTAAGATTTGTGGCTGTTCTGCTGCAAAAATTCTTGCTCCCCTCCAGGCTACTTGCAGAGACACAGAGCTCGTTTAAATAACTGAGATGTTGTTGAATGATGGAGGGTGTTTCAGAGGAGAGCAGGCTCTTACTGGCAGGGATTTGGGCCAGGGATACAAGCTCCAAACATGGGTTTGTGGAGATGAAGACATGGGAGAGGGGCGACAATGGAAAAAAAAAACCCCAAAACCCTCTCCAAAATTTCTGAGGTCGCTTCTTCTCATAGGATCTGTTACAGAAGGCCTGGTCGTGCTGCACGCCTTGCCCTGGGCCTTCGGCACTGACTGCAACATGGATTATTTTCTCCATGAAACAAAGGTGTTGCATGCAGAGTTTGCTGGGTTTTTTTTGTTTGGTTTTTTTTTGTTCCCCCTGGTAAAAAGTTGCTTGAGCTGCAGCTCGCCTGTGTGCAAACCCCCTGCGTTCCCACGGCCGAGCCTCTGCGGGGCTTGCACGCCCCGTGTGCGGGGAGAGCCTCGGCCACGCAGCCTGGGACTTCCCGCGGCCTCCTGAGCAGCTGCCGAGCTGGTCCCCTCCGTCGTCCCGCGCTCGGCCCTTACGGCCACTGCTCCCTGGCCAGCCTCTGCGATGCTTTTGTCCAGGCGCCTCAGAAAGACGATTTTATTGCACTTGGCGAACGCTTCCGGGCTGTGGCTGAGCATGTGTTGCACACCTACGGCCTCGCCGCAGCTCTGAGTTAATGGTACCTGCCTGGGAGAGGCCGTGGCTCACTGGGGAAAGCTGGGATGGGGGAGGGCTGGCAAACTGCAAGCATCCCAACAGCTGCGTCAGACCCCACTCCGAGAGCCTGCCCTCAGTTTGGGTGGCCATATGAGGTGGTAGATGAGGAATTCCCTTGAGGTCCCCTGTGCCGCGATGAGCTGCGTCGCAGGCGCGTTTAGGCTTCTGCCGGCACGTGAAGAACACCTGCTGAGGCAGAAGCGTCAGCGCAAAGTGGTCTCTGCCCTCCCCCCTGCGTACAGGTGCGACTACAGAGTCGTAAAGGAAAGATGTATGTTTTAATTTCCTGCCGGCAGTTTGTTAGTCCATAAAGTTGAAATATGGAATTGTTATTTAAGCCTTCTTTGTATCGCTGTTTTCATACCGAGCAAAGACTGCGTGCTGCACTTACAAGGTGGGACAAGAACGGCATCGCCAGCGTTCCTGCTAAAACCCTGCACGGCGAGAAGGTGTATCTTGTGTGTGATTCCCCACTTGTGTGTCAAATTTGTGCCGCTATCCGCAGTCAGGAGAAGGAACTGCTGCTGTAAAACTACAAAGCCTTTAGGCTTCCCGATGAATCCTTAGGGTATAATTTAAGGAAACAGGGTCATGTGTTGGACACTGTGTCTTGCACGATGGTGTCATTATCTCTTATGTATTAGCAGGCTACTAATGCTGACATCTAATTAGCACCAAGAAACTGATTAACTCTCAATAAGGTCAAGAGAAAGAAGAAAAATAGATCTCAGGCAAGCAATTAGGTCATTTATTTAATAAATTAAAATACTTGTGATTATAAGCTCACTCTGGCAATTTTTTCTGTACTGCACAGCTGATGGCAGAAACAATGATAAAATTCAAATAGTAAATGTACCACCATGTTAACAGCCGCGTAATCAAAACAGATAGAACACAAAAAAACCCACTTGAGCTTTCTCTAATGGACAATTTATCATCCAAAATAGATGCATATATTAGGGGAAAAGTTGCATTCAAATACCAGTAAAATGAATGGAGTCTGTTCAGATTTCTTATTCTTGTGATGGGGTTGTTCCATACTATGGAAGCTAAGTACATAAAAGATGCTTCAGTTCCCACTTGTTACATGGCAGCATTTGTGTTTATTGCGTACCTGTTGCAGGCTAATCTGAATGCCCAGAAATAGCAAGTCAGATAAATATTGAGCAGGCAACAGTCACCATCTTTTTACATGTCACCCTTGCCAATTAACTTTTTTTTAAATAAGGCAAATAGTTTATTTTTCTTTTTTTTTATTTTCTGTGATGATGAAATGTAAAACGCGCCTACTGGGCAGTGCACTTGACCTGCAGAACCGGGTGTCTACGGCCCTTGCTACAGTGCCCCAGAAGGGTTTGGCTTTTCATGCACCAGCACTCCAGAGCTTTCTACGAGACAAGTTGCCCATACTCCCTTCTTGCATGCTCAGTTTAAAGCATTTCTTAATTGGGTTCATTTAAATGCTAATTTTATTGAATGCAGGCTCCTGTAAATCACTGAGGTGAGTTCTTGCCAGACTTCTTCAGTAATAATAATATTTCAAAAGGTTTGAAGTTCGGATTAAGTTTGGACAAGCCCTGGAAGGTCTGTTTGCATGTCCAGCATTGACTGCAAACCGTGAGGCTTCTCACATCTTGCTTTCTTCTGGCTTCCTGTGCAAGCCCTCCTCTTCCCTGCTGCAGGTTCACCTCCTTTGTCTACTACTTTGAAACTCTCTTGCTGGTATTTAAAGGCCACCTTTTATTAAAAAAAATAAATATGTATGTAGAGAGATCTCCATGTGATATATATATGCTACAAGGAAAACCTCAAATTCCTGTTAGTGGAGAACTATGCAGCCCTTCACAGCCACTTCTACAGTTTACAAACAGAACTTATTTGTGTGAGAACTGCATTTTAGTGCACAGCTGATGGCACCATGCAGTTACCCAGTGTATGTCGCAAATGCTCCACAGCAGGAGCAAGCAGCATTTAGCACGCTTGTGCAGGTATCTGTGGAGGCTTAAGACTGTGCTGGAGACGTACAGAAGTGTGGTTTTCTGTTCAACTTGGAAGATAAAGCCTGTGATGCCTCCAGTAAGAGGGTCTGCTGGAGGGTGCAGCTGATGGCACGCTTTCTCCCCTTGTTTCTCCTTCCTGGGCTCTAGCTGTGTGAAGTTTGGGTTCTGCTTTTGCTTGAAACAATAGAGCTCCCCCAGCTTTTTATCAAGAGACCTCTAGAAGATGAAAAGCATAGCAAGACCTTTTCTCAAGGCTCAAGATTAGTTTGGACCTGGCAGTGACAGGCTTGGAGGGGGCTTGCTGCTGCTTCCCAGCTTGCTTCAGTTGCAGTGGGGACGGTGGCCGCAGAAGGACCCGGAGGGGTCCTGCTCGTGCCCCCATGGGCAGCACCCTGCAACTGCTCTCTTCCTGCTGCTGAGCCTGAATGCGCTTGTCCCGGGGCCGCAGAGGCAGGGGAAATGCCTGGGGGGAGCGAGGCTGCGTCGCTGCTGCTGCTGCGGGTCCTCCAAGGAATGGCCTGCCGGTCCCTGGAAGCAGCAGCGTTCTCCGACTGCTCCAGCAGGTCCAGAGTTAATTCGGGGCTCACATACCTATCTCTAAATCTAATGAACAATGCAGCAAAGGTCGTTTAAAAGAATAGGAAAATAACCTCTCAAAATGTTTTTCTTCTCTTAATATTTTCCTCTTGTTATTGAAACAAATCTATTGAGGATGAAGTACAGTATGTAGCATCAAGCAGTGAGAAATTCGTCATTGGTACCTAGTCTTAAACAGCTTTTTTTTTTTTTTTGAGAGTGTCTTGAAAAAGTTGTCATAAACACCAACAAATGCAAAGCAGCTTTCAAGATGACTTTTTGTTATAGGCATATTCCTGAACTATTCATCTGTGTTAAATGCATTTTGCCTTGAATCATATGTCATCTTGCCAGAAAAGAGTTGTTTCCATGCCAACTCATTTGCAACATGGGGGAAAAAAATCAAAGCTACTAACATCTGCAAGATGTCAGGACTGATATAAGCCACTTGCAATGAAAAACACAGAACTGCAGGAGGGTTTGCCAAATAGGCACTATATATAGGGTAGAATGTCATAAACTAATCGCCGAACAGTGCGTTTCCATTCCTTTTTTGGCTGCATTCTTGATCTAATCTCTTCACCAGAAAAGGCTTGCAGCAAAAGGAGCATCAGTGTCTTCCACGTGCATTTCTCTTGTAAAGCAGGAATTACTTGGATTTTTTTTTTTTTGACTCAAGCCTGCACAAAAGCCACTTAATTTAAAACACATAAGAACTTGTACAAGAAACTGCTGCTTCACTTTCCATACTATTTCCTTTCAATTCTCTCAACTGCGGGGTCTCCTTTTATAAAGATCCTATTCATCAGCAAGATTAATGAGTCCTGGTGTCTGAAACTGTGGATTCCGTTTCACAGCCACTATTTCCTCTGCATTCGCGTGCCCCCCCCCCCATTTTTTTGATAAAAGAAGATTGTTCGTTTATTACCTAAGTATCATGAAATGCCAGAGGCTGAGGCTCTGAAGACTGAGCAGTTCAAATATCAAGGTATATTTAATTTTGAGATGATCCAGGCATTGCTGTATTGGGAGAGCCAGTGGAGGCAGTGGTACCTTCTATTATTTTTATTTTATTTTATTTTGCTTGGAGGTATCCAAACAGTTCTAACTTTCAAACTTTCCTTAATACAATGATGCAAATCCATTGTTTAATATTTTAGCAGATGCTGAAGTCACCTGTTGCACGCGTCATACTCGACGGGCACTGTCGTCTTACCTCTGGTGATACCGTGTCGTGCCATTTGCTTGTTGCGACACACGGGGTTTGGTTTCCAGGGCGGTGTGTGTCGGGACAGACCGAATGCAGCCCGCGCCAGCGGACAGTCCTCCACAAACAAGTGCCCCGGGGAGCGTGTTGTGTTGGGTGCCCCATGCGCGCCCGCAGCGGGTCCCTGCAGCGGTACTGTGCCCGCCGTCCCCGCTGGTCCTGAGCGAACAAAGGAGAGAGCAGTTCCCCTTCCAGGAAGGCCGGTGCGGGGTGGCACGGCGCTGCCGAACAGCCCCTGGCAAAGCCCGTCCTTGTAGCGCGGCGCTGGTGATCGTGCGACGCAAGCCTTCCAGTTATGTGTAATTGCGAAATTTCACAAAGGAATATTCATGCTTTCTGAGTATTGCTTACCCCATGAAAGCAATTACCGGAGTTGTCACGGCGGCGTTACGCGGCAGTGAACGGAGAGGAGTTAATTTCATGGGAGTCGTCTTTGCATAAGAGAGATTTGAAATATCAAATTGAAACATTTATGGCAAAACCTTTTGTAAAGGGAAGGTCCTGACTAGCTTTACTTGCCGGTAAGGTAGAGGGGGGTGGGAATTAACTGAAATACAGTAGAACAGTTATTTCCATAATTTCACTTCCATTTTTAGAATGATAAAATTCTCATACAGATCACTTTTATACTTCATAAAGATCTCAATCCAAACTCATATAACTTTGCTTTATTAAAATGCTTCTGCTGAGGCTTTTTAATAGAAGGTTATCACAGGCAAGCAGAATTGAGAGCAAATGTAGGAACCGATTCCTACAGCACACTATTTATTTCACTGAGTTTTGAAAGTTAAACCGTGAGTAAGACCACTTAAGGATAGGCAAAATTACCCAGACTTTTTTTTTAATGACAATGAAATGCCATGAGCTTTGCTATGACTGAGCAGAAGTTAATGTTACAGCACCAAGGCCGTGCAGCACACACCTCATAATAATGGTTTTCTGTGCCACGTTAGTGTGTGTGTATGTATTGATATGTTTAGACACACATACATATCTCGCGTGTTTATTAATATGTGTAATAGGTTGGGTAAACAATGTGAAATTGCCTTCTATCTGAAACACACTGTAGTTAAATCTTTGAGACAACTGTAATTGAAAGAGATTAGAGGGTATTTACTTTCTGCTTCTTAAAATGTATGTGCTTTGTACAGCGACAATAGCATCCTTATAACTAAGTACGTTTCTTTCTTTTTCTTCCTGTGTGTGTACTACCTCAGTAGAGCGGGGAAACATCTTTAGAAGAGGGAAGTATGACTGTAAAATGATTTTTAAGAGTTCATTTGAACTCAGTCAGGCACGACACCTAGAAATGCTTTAAATTGGATTATTTTTTTTTTAAATCAGATTTCAGGTTGACGGTGTCCTATACTGTTATGCTTAGAATTATAACCTGGAATTCTGTCGCACTTTGCCTGCCGCCGCTCTCAGAGAAGTGCTGCATCTCCTTCCCTTTGCACAAAGGTTAATGCAACAAGAGTAGCTCCGTTTGCATAGGCTGAGCCTTGAAGATTGAGCATCTTTTAAACAGGGTTTCAGTTTCAAGAAACTACGTGCTGAGATAATCTTTATAAAGAAGGGCTGAGCGCGTTGTGTCAGTTCAAAGGGAGGACCGGCTCAGTGGGTACGTCGGGGAGAGCCCGTGACCCCCTGCCTTGCTCATTACTCCCCAGGCAGGAGGAAGCTAACCCTTCATCTTCTCACCTTTCTGCCCCCACTAACGACGGCGTGGGCGAGGCGAGGTCGTGGTGTGCCGAGCGGAGCTGGCCTTTCTGTGGCGGGGCTCAAAGCGCTCCTTCTGGGATAATTGACGCAGTTCTGTAATTACGGACACTTAGCATGAGGATGGACGTGCTCTTGACCAAAGGGGTTGATTGTGTCGTGCTTCTCGCTCAGAATAAATATTCAGTGTGGCTTAAGTATACTTCTGAGAGAAAACGGCCAGCTGTAGGGACCTAAGTTTCCAGATTAGTATCCCATATGGGCTCAAAACGTAGAAATGCGTGCAGGGAAATGCGTATTAGCAGAAGTGCGAGGTCCTGAGGCACCCCAGCCTGTGCTGTAGTTTCTGACACGTGCCACTGTACCCACAGCATCCTCCGTTCTCGTTCCGGGTTTGGCTATGAGTGAGGTTGACCCAAAATGTAAATAGAGCATTAGGGCACAGCTGTGCCCTAAGAAACTGTTCTGGTAGCTAGGATTTCTTAAGGAGCAACTCTCCTCTTCTCCTCTTTACTTTTCAGAGATGAATAATGGCAGATGAAGCAAATCTGCCATTGACTGTCCTTAGCCCTTTGCTTCCCCTGAGCTCCTGCGGCTTCCCCTCGCTGAGTGTCGGGCAGGGCTGTTGCCCAGGACCCGCTCTGTCGCTGTGCTGAGCGCTTACCCTCCGTGGGGTTCATCACAGTGATTTTTTTCATCTGAATTTTGAGATGTGAGCTGCTGCCTTTGCTGCCGTGTCATGGCTGTTGCTAATTTGGAGTGACTTACTTTGTGGTAGGTTATTCAGTCTCTGTTTTTTTCCTTTTCAGAGTTTTGAACCTGTGTCTGTCTGCTAGGTAGGACATTGTCCTGGCTTAACAGCAGCACTTTACTGATTTTGCTGTGTTTGTGTTCACAGAGTTAGTTTTAAAATAACATTTTTGTCTATTACCTGCGTTTCCTAAGGCAGCAGTCAGTCAATGAAATTAAGGATTGCTACTAGGCTCTTTTACTGGAAGTACCTTCCTCACTCTTGGCTGTAGAAGGGAGAATCTAATGGGCTCTCTTTACTTTAAAAAAAACAAAAAAAAAAACAACAAAAAAAACCCAGAACAAAACCCAAGATTGTTTTTCATCAAGGTGTATGTTTTGTTTCTATAAATCAATTGCTGTTCTAAAGATCTTTGATCCATCAGTAAGACATGTTGTGGTGATTTTGAGGTTTCCTGCGCGGGGAGAGCATGGTGGTAAGGTCGGTGGGTGGTGTACGTTGGTGCTCTGTTCTGTGCAGACTGCGGGGTTGTGATACTGGTTTGGTTTTGAGGACAGGTCACATACTCAGCTATCTGATCCTGTTCTTTGGTGTAGCCCTTAAGTATTTCTCTTCTTAGCATACTGCCGTGGCTAAAGACTAGTTGGTTTCTGTGATCTTTTACGGCTCTTCTATATAACAAGAAAGTTTCATTATGTTTTCACCTGATAATTTAATATTGTTGATCTATTTTGGAAATAGCCATTGAACTCGGAACCTTTGAGCATGTTTTTCTGTCTTGGATGAACTTTCAGATACAGACCTCAAAAAAAATACTTTTCAGAGGGTTTCAAGCCAATTATTCAAATGAGATCTTTTCAAAATTGCTAATTCATCACTTGTTGGAAACTGGAATGGCTTTTACACCAGACCAACTGTTTCAACATAACTGAGCCCAGGGCAAGCATCCTGTAACTCTCCCGGTTAGTCTCCCAATGGACTGCACGCTACAGTCTTTGGGAGCTTGTATTTCTATATGTCTCTTTTTTTTTTTTTTTTCCTATTGCTTTGAGTGAAGGAGTTGCTGCTTTTAATTTAGAGAAAACATGTGCATTCCTCAAGTTTTCATGCTGTGCTTTTTACTCTCTTTGCTAAATATACCAGGTACTACTATCAGTACTGAATCTGAACTTCTTTACCATTTAGGGGCCCAGGATGTCAGGTATTATCACAGGATGTCATTATTCTTACTGTCAGGTTTTTTGGCTAGAATTCTTTCTGAATAATTCTTTAAACAACAACAACAAAAAAGCATTCCCATCTCCAAGAATGCCATTCAAATCCTGGCCCTTGCTGCTTTAGTCCTTGTAAATCCTGTTTCTTATGTCTTGATTTGATCCTGTGACTGTCAGTGGGAGAAGATTCCTGCTGTAGACTTCAGTGGGTTGCACAGGGCTCTTGCTTAGGAAGCCATCGAGCCCTCTTTCATCTTTATGTTTGAGTATGGATGTTAGTGTTTAAAAACAAAAAAAAGGCAGTAAATTGTCATTAGCAATATACTTTTTCAAGGTAACTGCAGTAAGGCTTCTGTACCTGTAATTTTTTCAATTAAACTTTATTTTAAAAATAAAATAATCAAGGAAGATGTTCCTCTTGCAGCTCTATCTCACCATCCTGGTAGTTTTGAAGGAGCTCACTTACTATTTTGTTCTTTTTTTTTTTTAATCATCTTGTGCTATAGGAATCTTGTACCTATATTTTGGATCAACTTTTTTCAAGTGCTCAGCCACACTTAAGCTAGATGAGGTTTGTGAGGAGGTAATAGTTTCAAAGAGAAAGCAATATTTGAAGCATTTCTTGTCTGAAGAAAGACTTGTATGTCTAAACTGGTTTTCTCCCTATATTCCCATGTCTAGTGTAAAATATTACTTCATCTTACAAAACTTGTTTTGCTTGCATTTTTAGATCGTTATGGTTACAACGATTCTCATTGCTGCAGATACATTTAGGCACTTAAAAATTTATTTCAGTTCTAGTAGTGCCCACAATGGGTTCTGAGTCTTTCCAAACACTTCACTGTAGTCCTGAGGAGTTTATAATCATCCTTTCCCAGGAATCAGCACCTGATGCTTGTTTAAATGCCTTACTGTCCACTGAGGGAAGTATCTGTGGTGGAGAACCATGCCAGCTCTAAGGATACCTGTGTTCCCTCCATGTCTAGTAGATAAAAAGCATCTCTTGTGTCTGCTCAGATGGGTTTGCCTCATAAGAAAAGAGGGTTTGATCAAACATAGTGCGTTTAGGTTGTGGTCAGGTTCAGATGCTACCTGGTTAAACAACAAAGTACAACACCTACCGTTCAAACATTATTTTTTTGCATGGATTGCCCCTCCAAGATGTTTCTGAGACACTAATCCTCCGAGTACTGAGTTGAATGAGTATTTGCTTGTGCCTTGATGAAATCAGGCTCTCGCTACTTGACGGAACTCTTCATCCCGCTGCAAATAACGTTGCTCCACAGAGGTGCTACGCGCGCCAGCTTTGCTTCCCTCCTGTAACCCCAGCGTGGTTCCACCAGGCTGCCGGCTGTAGGGGCTCCCCTACACGTGGTGGCAATAACCATCACGCCGCTTCCTCCTTGCAAATGGAAACGTATCTGCTTTGATGTGCCTGTGTAAATGCTTTGTCCTGTATCATTTCAGCACATTTCAACCTTCTTAGCCTGTGTTAGCAGTTTAAGTTTTCAGATTGGAGCACAGGTATTACAGAGGAGGGTCAGAATTAATTCTGTGCTAAAAGAGCTGTTCTAAACAGAAATACTGCTGATGCGCTTTCCCTTTTCACCTTACGGCGGGCAATTATATACACATCACCTTGGTTTTACTGTAGTCTGCGCAAATATCATTCTTGCAACAACTTGAGGCTACGTATGCCGTATACTAATACTACAAATACGCAGCTGTTACGAGCGTGCTTTACTGATGTGAAATGCATTGATCAAATGTGTGCTAGATATTGTGACTGAGCAGCACAGGAACACACAAAACATTAGTTGATATTGCTAGTGGAAAAAAAAACCCTACAAACAAACCCAACATTATGTAGTACAGTCTACTCTGGAGATAGCATTCCTATTAAGAGTGTGGCTATTAGGTTTAAAAAGACCAAATACATATACTTCTTTTTAAAGTTTAATCTGGTTCTTGAGAACCTTATATGAGGCCATTAACACTAAGAAGAAATCTACTGTCAGGAAACTGCAGTAAGGGACTAAATTGAAAGCAGAATGGGAGAGTCTTATTGCTACACTGCGCCAATTACATCGCCACTTTTGTTTCTTTACTGCAAGACTGATAGGGACCTACAAACGCTTAGATCCCAAGGGGTTCGAGCATGTGTGGTGAAAATTGGAAATCAATAGGAGTCTATAATCGCAAGCAAACTGCATCATTTTCATCGGGGTGAATGATGGCAGCCATCCACAGACATGCCGTGGACGTGGGTCCCTCAAGTGTATTTGTTGGAGCCTTCTGCTCAACATGAGAAGTATGAGGACCCGGTTTCTTGGCAAATTAAGCATATTACGTGCCTCTTAATTAGCAAGGGAAGAGGAAAATGTTCACTGACCTTTCCATTCAGATGAATATTTTGTAGCTTAAGAGGAAAGAAGAGGATTCATTTTCTGGATGTGGATTTTAAATGTATTGGCAGTCCTGCTGAGGAAGAAAACATTGTTTAGTTTCCAGTTCTGTCTGTAGACTGCAAATTCATCTCAGGTCTGGCTTGAAGCAAGCTTCATCTCCAAAGCTGAGAGGTAATTTAGTCTCCAGGGTTATTCTGTCCTGGCTTTTGCTTAAGCAAAGGCTACCAATTCAATGTGACAATGAGAATTACTATCCACTAGGGGCCAAACTATGCCCACCAAATGCTTGATTTCCTTTCTGAAGCACTTTTCTTCCCCAGTAGTGGAAATTGCATGCTTTTTTTTTTTTTTTTCCTTTTTTTGAGCCCACTACTTGATGTATTCAATTCCAGACTGTCCTTGAGCTCTCCAAGTCTCAGACTGAAGCCACAAGATACAGTTAACTTGTTCTAGAGAAATATGCAGCAATTATGAATATTATGACTGTATTTGTCTATAGGGCAGGCAGGCAAGATAGAAAAGTCAGTCTATTGATGATGAACATAAAAGAGATGTCAGTTTTCAGAGATGGGGGGAAATTATGTCTATTGAAGGCTCAAAACCAATTTTTTCAATGTATGTAATAGCCGAAATGATCCTGCTCACTGTGTTGAAGAAGGGATTGTGAAAGGTCTCAACAGGAGATGACTCTGTAAAGGTCTGATTCAAAGCCCAATGAAGCCAGTGGGCAGCCCCTCAAGCTAGACGTGCTCCTAGACCGTGTGCCCCTTGTACATCTCTCTGCTTCCTTTAGGGTTTGAGAAAGCTGGTGGATGGAGTAAAGTGCTACTGAGATGCACCAAAGCACACACCTGTTTAAATGTAGATGTTCTTTCTGGTCATTGGCAAATAAAATCTAATGCCTGGGGTTTTTAATGGGAATTTGGCATAACTAGCATCCTGAATCCCCCCACAGAGTCCAAAACCAAGAATTGGTTGTTCTTGAGCTTTTCTTTCTCCCACAAGGTACTAACAAACAAGCTACTGGATTAGTTACAGCTCTCATTAAAATGTAATTAAAAGATGTCATACTTTTATAGTTGGACTCAGCTGTAGCCAAACATATGGGCATAGTAAAACATTTCACAGAGCTGAAAGATTTTGTGATCCTGCTGAGAAAATGATAGCCTTACAGCTTCTCACTTCATTATTCCAAAATTAATAATAACAATTGTTAAAGTTCCTCTCATTCTAACAGAGTAGCTTTTAATATTCCTGGCTGAAATGCTCAGTGGTGAAGGTAGTTACTCCGCTGTGGATACCGAGGGACTCCAGCGCAGCTCGGGGTTCTCACTCCTGCGCGGTATTTACAAAGAGACGCCTTGCTGCTCTGAGCACATGCGTGAAACATCGCACGCGTTCAGGGGAAGGGACATGAACCTCCCGTCTGGAGAGGGCATCCTGGCTGCCAGGTCTGCCGTGCTTCCCCGCCTTCTCCGCTGCTGGAGGTGTGCTGTTGGCAAATTACTCTGGGATGGGGGCAGGCCGAGATGTTGCACGTTTGGGTTGCTAAATGGAATGGGGAAATAACGTGTGCGGCTTTATTCCAGTAATTTGAAATTAGTTGTACAAAGTCAGGTAGCTGCAAGAGGAGGGAAGTCTCTGCTGATCACCCAGTCCCCGTGCAGTCGGGGTACAGGATCTTCGGTTCAAGGCGTTGCTCACGAGCAGGGATCCGCGCAGGGGCACGCCACAGCGGTGCCCACGAGGCTGTAGGTTTACACGGTTTTTGATGCCAGCTTTGTGCCGTGGCTGTGGATGCATAAATAGCAGGGCCTGGGTGGCGAGGAGGGTGTTGCTGTGTCGGCGAGCCTTGCTCTGGGCCACTCGTTACCTGCGGCTTAGCGTGGCCGCGTGGCCCAGCCCTGCTTGGGAGCAGACGCGCAGGTACCCGTCGAGGCGGGCAGCAGCTCGGCAACTGTTTTGGGGACGTTGGCAAGCCCCGAGCAGCGGGACCCGCGCATGTATAAGGAAGCGGTAAGCGCTGCTGCCCATCCAGCCTGCTCCTCTCCCCAGAGCTGGCTTTAGGCGTGAACAAACGGCGGAAAATTGTTGGGAGAAACCAAGGGTTGGCGGGACGCGGGCCTGAGCGCTGCTGAGAAACTCGCCTCCCCCCGCCTGGGCGGCCGCAGATGGAGAGCCAGGCTGCCGCTGCCCGGGGGGCTGGGGAGGGGCGATGCCCGCAGCGGAGGGGTGCCGCAGCTGCCCAACCTCGGGGGGTGGGGGGCACCCAGCGTGGCTCCCCGCAGCACCCCTGCTCTGCCCGCTCCTCCGCACCACCCCGGGTGCCAGCCGGGGAGGGGGCCGCTTTGGAGGGACACCTCCGGGATGCAGGCTTTGTTCCCTTTGGTTTTTGGGAAGGCAAAAACCTTCCTCTGAAGATCCTATCTGTGTGCAATGGCCTCTGTGCTCTGGTCTGGGATCCAGTACGGTATTTTAAATTGTAAATGCAGAGAGAGTTCATGCTCTGAAAGTAATTGGAGGGATGCTCGTTTATTCTAAAAGCTTCACAAATTTTAACATGAATCCAAAAATTTAATTTAAATATGCATTACTTATTGTTATTCGCTTTTTCCACTTGCTTGTAAAACTTGCTCAGAAATGAGAAATTGTATCATGTACACATAGCAGGTGGAAAAAAAATTGTAATAAACAACCTTACTGCAATCTATTTGCATGGATTACCTGAACATTTATAAGTAACTAATCTGTTCAGAAGAACCAGAGTCAGCCTGCATACATGAAAAATGCAGAAGTTGCAAACTGTAATTTGAGATAGAATTAACGACTCTCCAGTAGCATCGCATATTGCTAGTCCCAGGAGAAAAAAGACTTTGTCACCTTGTATGTAATACTGGAATACTGAAAGCACTTGCTTGGAGGGCGCAGTTGGTGTGTGTGCAGCGCAGGAAGCCCTGCTCTTACTGGTGTTAATGGTAACTAACTGGCGCTGACAGCTGGGTCACAAAGCCACGACAAGGATGTAGGGGGTAGGGGGGCCTGTCGGTGCCGGCAGCTCCGGCACGCGTGCCCGTCCCCGGGCAGTGCCCACACCGGAGTCCCGGCATCGGGCCCGGAGCGAGCCGCCCTGCTCTCCCTGCCCGCACGGGCGAGAGTGCCGCTGTCGCTGCCTGGGGCCGAGGTGGGGGCTCTGGTGGGGGGCTGCGATCCGTAGCGCTGGCGGGATTTGGAACCCCCGGAGAAAGAAGTACGGCTTGGCACTCTTGTGACCGGTACCTGGAAAATGTTTCCACTTCAGAGAGCTGCTTTCCTGGAGAAAGCTGTCAAAGTATTACTTTAAACAAGCTGTCAAAGGACTGTACCAGGCCTGTTTCATCGTGAGCGTGTGATTTTTTGGAAGGGCCTGAGCACGAGCCCTCGCGCTCCACAGGCTGCGCGTCAGGGGAGGCTAGAACGTAAAAATGGCTGAAGCACACCGATGTTACAAATAAAACTGACTTTACTGCAACTTGTTTAATTTGGGGTACGAATTCCAAATAAATGATACGGCGTGGGACTGATTGTTCAGATATTGTGGACATCTGTCTGGAGATTATTCCCTAACAAAAGAGTCTTAGAAATCACTCATATAGTTTGTATTCATGTCAGGTTTTGGTCACAGACAAATTCACACATTCAGCAATGTAGCTAATCTCCTAGATACCCACCACAGAAGAATAGGGATTAATACATTTATCTTGTAAAACAATGCAGTCCTCCTCTGAATTACAACCAGAAATTAGACTGTAGTTATCAAATATGCTCAGTGAGGTTATGAATCAAGTCACCGTGTTGTTAAAATTCCCGTCTCTTATCGCCTCCCCGTTTGGAGGCCGCAGCCATCGGAGCGTCAGATGCCGACTGGATTTGCTGGAGGCCGGGAAGCGCCTTCCCCAGCACAGAATTTCTGTGTGAGGGCAGAGAGGGGGGTTTGCCTTACAAATGTCATCCAGAAGTCCAGAAAAGATATGGGGAGACGCCCCTGGCCTCGGTGATCCATAAAACCTTCATGAAAGTCAATGACTGTTCCGGCAGGGATCGAAGCCATCGTTTACGTGGCGTGCCAGCGGTGATAAATCTGTCCCGCAGACGCGCACAGGACTAGCGGGTGTCACGCTGCACGCCTGCTGAAGTCTCTGTTAAGCTCGGAAAAACTCGTACTAATCTCAACATAAAAAAACCCAACAAACCCAAATCAACTCAAAACCGAAATCTAAAAGCCACTGCTAGCGATAAGGGAAGAGAGTCTCTCGGCTTATAGTTTTGGAGAGGGGAGAGAGGAAGGGCTCTCATTTCCTGCTCCTTCTAAATGTATGTGGCACACATATTTATAGGTTAATGGTACCTTTGAGGAAATGCAACTCTTGCAGTGATTAACAGAATATTTATTTTCTACAAGCAGTGTTATAAAATCCACATAGCTCCTGCCTCCTAAATGATAATTAATCTGCTGGTACGCGTTGCCCATCTCAAGACTTCAGCAGTGCAATGCTGGCGTTTCTCATTAAAATGAATCCTGGAGGCACTTTGTTATTGTTTAGACTGTGAAATCCACTGGCTTCCCCCCCCACCCCCTTCTGTATGTTTTATAAGTGCTAAATGCAGGAGGATTTTAGCATGTTCTTTAAAGGACTGCACATTAATAATACATGCTCGACCACAAAAAGAAAGTCAAATTGCTGAATGGTAGTTGTATAAGTCAACAGCAGTCAGGAAAAGGCACTCTCCCTTTAATCTCTGCTACAAAGAGATGCCCTCGTAGTCAAGACACTACCATCTAGAAGTCGGCCGATTCTTGCTTTATGTGCTGCTCTGTTGTGCCTTTCAACAGTGCTTTAGGGGGTTATTTCAACAGCACTGTAGGTGACAAGGCTTGGATTAGTGAAACTTTTCAATTCTATCTTTGTTTTTTAAAAGGTTGCCTGCTGCATGAGAGCACTTATATGGCCTTTTTCTGCATCTCTGTCTCTTGCCATAGGTAATTATTTATTAATGTAAACCCTGCAAGAAAGATTGACTGTGTCAAGAGGAGAGCAAGGAAATAATAATCTAATAAAATTCTATCCTGATGCCCTTGTCTGATCCCAATATGAGAGTCAGTAGTTCTGTTTTTTACTACATTGCATCAGCTAATTCCCAAATTCAAAAGCGGTTTTGTTCAGTAGTGCTAAGACTATACCAAAACGTGCCTGCTATTAGGATCCTCTTTCAGTTAATTGATCAGAGTTAATAACATTAGCACTGTTCTGCATATAAGCCCGCGGCAATGCTGCAGTATTTACACAATACGGAGGATTAGGGCTAGTGGAGCCGCTGGTAGTTTTCTGAAATCAGCTGTCACATGAATAAAATGAACAGGGGAATACACCCTCGGAAAGTGGGTTTACTTTGGGCTTAGGTTTTGTTTTCACTCCTAACCCCGTCAGTGCCGTATGCTTCTTCCACGCGTTTCTTGATTGAAGAGTCGTCTGGCTAGGCTCTGATATAGCTGTTTACGGACCATGAATTTGTTTGAAGGCTTCCTGCATCTGCTGGCGTGGTCCTTCCCTAAGCTCCCATGGCAGCGGCTTCCCAAAGTTTGCTGCTCGCCCTGTGAAGTAATCGCTTTCTTTCACCTCTCTTAAATGAATCTTCTTCGTGTTCCACCAGGTGCCTCCTCATTTTCACACCGCAGGGATAAATTCTGAATAAAATCAGGATGCTGTTTTGCGCTTGTTCCACCCACAAGCGGTTGACAGGCTTTATTAAAACCCAAATTTAAATCTTACAGCTCTGTGGAGAGTGAAGGCACAGCGAGGTTTGCGCAGGCTGGTGAAAGACGGGGACGTTTTCAGCTGTCAGGAAGTTTTGCAAAAGCTCTTAAATTACATATAAATCTTCAGTTTCAAATGACTGAATATAGCTGCTTTTGGTCATTTAGGGAGGGTCGCTTAGATCACACAGAGCATCAGCTTCCTAATTTCACTTTGTCTTAACTGCAAGTCAGTTGTCCCCTCAGCCACGCTGTGTGGCAGAGGAGCAGTGTGGTTTCACCAGGTAAAGTTTCCCTTGTATGTGAAAAACTTTGGGTTAGTTACAAAGCAAAACTTCATTAATTCCTTCTTAGGTTTTTGATTATTCCCCCCCCGCCCCCAATGGCAAAATGCCCAGTGCAAATCAAATCCTTCAATTCAGCTTCCAAAAAAGAAGAAACTACCCTGTATGCCTGAAATATTAATTAAAAAGAAGCAAAAAAAAAAAGATTTGGACAGATCCCAAACCAGCTACTCAAATATAAATGTCTGCAACTGTCATATCAACTTCTCAGTAAATGAGACTATAATCCTTCCTTCCTAAAGTGGAAATACTATTTGATTAGCCCAATTAAGAGCGGATTTCTGACAGAATATTACTTTAGGGTGTAGTTTCCTAAAGGATGAAAAGGTGCCGGTTTAGAAACAACTGTATGTTACTAATGTTATCAAAAAATAGAAACAAGGAATGACATAGTAAATTAACCACTGGAATTACACACTAGCTTGAGTTTCCCTTCAAAGTAATATTAAAGATGTAGAGCAATTAGGCTATTTTTACACAGAGTGAACTGGTAAATCAATATTCTCCATCAAGCTTTTAACTCGCACAAGTAGCAGGTGATCGCTGATGAGGTTTGGTTTGGTGGTGGGTTGGTTGGTTTGGCTTTTACCGCTCCGTTGTAAGACTTCCTCTCCGCACGTTCTCCTTAGCGAGCGGACAGGGCGGCGAGCCTTTCCTCCCGGCACGTCCCTCCCCAGCAGGCTCTGGCATTCAGGCCCTCCTGCTCCTCCAACGACGGGGCGTTTCGACGTGGCACGGAACAGCTCAAAGCTAGAGCCCTTCTCCCACCACAAGAAATACGCAATTGGTAATGCTACGCTATCAGGCCAAGGGGACATAGTTCACTCAAAGCCCCTCCTTTGACCCTGGTAACCTCTAGCTTTTACAAATGAATTTTTGGTTTTGCTGTCACTTGTTGGTGCGAGTTGTTGTAAGAGGTCTGTGTGTGCTTATTTTTGGCGAGCGGGCACATCGGCACCTGAGCTGGCTGCTTACCCAGTTACCTGCACGCGAAGGACTGGGACCGCCACTGCTCCGACTGCCTGTGCTTCGCTTCGCTTCAAGTGCGGGACTTTGCTGCCCCGTTGCCAAGCCGGCCCGAGGTCTGCTTGCCAGCGCTCTCCCCTTCGGGGTAGGGCACCCAGGGAGCTACGGGGAAGCCTTNCGGCTCCTGCCAGGCGGGGAGCCCGTTTCCAAACCTTTCTTGTTATGCGTGATATAGAGTAAATATTTTGCAGGGTTGCTTAAAGTTCCCCCTGTTTGTTTAACTTCATCAGGGCGAGGAACGTTAATTTTCTGGGACGATTTGTGTACTGTGCGATCCACGGAATTTCATATTGAAAGATTGTCTATCCACGCAGCCACGTTTATTTTCCAGTTGCCCAAATTAAGACAATCTATAAAGAAATGTTCATTTATTAGCAACTGGTGTTTGACAGTTTATTTCATGTAAGCCTCCAGCTTTCCTTGGCAAGCTTATTTGCATAATGTGTTATTATGTCTAAATGGAAAACTAAATGCCTCCATGTGGTCTTTAAATGACAAGTGCTTGTCAGCTTCATGCAATATTCAGAAGTAATAGATCCAAATCACAACAGCACTCACTATGATGTACAAGGAGAAAAAGAAACAAAGCCCAAAAAACTTGTTGCGTACCCTTCCCTGACAAATTTACACTTTGGTAGAGAATTGTCAATTAGAGTTCTCACGTGTTAAACAGTTGAGTTCAACTGTGAAGGAATTTACTGTAGCTTTATTCTGCACTGCTTTTGAGTAATTAGGCTTCACACTGCTTTTTTTTTTTTCCTTTCCTGTTTTTTCCCCCCTCTCAAACAATGTAGCTCAGGGAATAATCTTCGGAGGACCTTGGCAAGATATACCCAAGAATTTCTGCCTTAATTACATCTGAAAACATGAACGCTCCCTGACAATGGTTATAATAGCTTCGGAAGATCTGTTATGAAGTTCACATTTGAAATAGTCCATGTGTCTGAAATTTGCAGAGTTGCATATTGAATTAATGCTTTCTTAAAATAGAAAACTGGGATGTTTGTGTGTGGTTCCAGGTTACCAGAGTTATCAGAGGCTTCAGGAATGAAAGGTCTCTGAGCCAACGCTCGTGTAAACACCCTCTCTGTGCGCTTTCCTCGCACGCGCACGGCGTGCTGCTCCGTCCCTCGCAGCCCCCTTCCACCCCGAGCACACCTGACACGTCAAAGCGACTTCCACAAAAGAAGGAAAAGTCTAAAGTCTGTGTCTTACGCCAGGGCAGAGCATGGTGTGCTGGTGCAATGAAGGGCTGGGGTCTCGCCCAGAAAAAAGCCCTGGTAACAATTAACGGTACAACATGGTACAGTCAAGGGCAGTCCTGTGCTTTCTCAGTGCTGCGTCTCCTTTTTGACAAATGCTATTATTCTCCTCTCCCATTAAAAGTTAGAAAAAGTACGCTGTATTTTACATATCAGATTAATTTTTAACTTTTAAAATAAACTGGTATATTGTTTCCTATTCATTGAGCTGCATGGAGTATTTTCAATTGGGTTTGACATTAGCAAACACTTTTCAAGAAAGCATTAACTGATTGAAATGGTTTGGAGCAGGAGGCTTGGTTCTACAAGCTCTGTCTTTTTTTCTTTGTTTTCTCTTTATACAAGAAAAATCCAGAGTGAAGATAGGGAATAAACAGAAAAATATTGGAAGGAATTTGCTGTCTCTGGGATAAATCTGGGGGGGAAGAAAGAAAAAAGGCCAGATACTGCACACAATTTTAGCACTCAGCTAAGACCCAGGAAAAATGTATTAGTGTTGGATTGTCGAGTTTGTTGCTTCTAACTGCCCTTTCTGGTTGCCCAGTGTCGCAGGGCAAGGAGATAAGGAGATGTGGCTACAAAAGACAGGAGGAGAGGATTCGTAAGCTGATAGAAGGAAAATGTCGTGTGAGGGGCAGGGAAGCAGCAAGGACTCGTGTCGCACGTCCCGGGACGACTTTGGGGTCTGCGCGCCCTCAGGTGCCACCGGTCACCACCACCCGGTCGCTTTGCCTCGTAGAGGCGGAACAATGGAGGCTCAAAGAAATGCCTGGTGGTGCGGTTTTTAGGTTTTGGGAAACGATGGGAATAGTAGACAGGCAAGCTAAAAATAGTATCCGTGCTTCCATGTGCTATGCCTTCTAGCCATCGCTTTCAGCACCGCAGCCAAACAAGTTGTCCCTAACCAGGCACCATTAACGTCGGCTACTCAAAGTTTAGGGGGTTTTTTTGCACCTCTCCTCTCTGCACATGCTAGGTTACCCCCCATTCAAGAAGAAGGGACCGAGTTCTGCTCCCAGAAGACAAGGGGGGCTGGAAGCGCTCCGGGTTTGTGCCTGGCATGGGATGCTTGGCAGCGGTGAGCAGCCAGGGGCTGGCGGGGCTCTGGGCGAGCCCTCGTTAGGGGAGCAACAGGAGCTGCGCTTAATGAGGAGGTGGGAGCTCCCGGCTCGCCTGCGTGTCTGCTGCGAAAGAAGGCGGTGTGCGGGTAATTCCCTCCGGGAGGTCAGGGACAGACATAAAGCGAGGGAACAGTTCATCAGTTTTATTAAAAACTGTTTCGGTCCCAGGCCACGGCTTCCCTCGGTAATTTCACTGGCAGCTCTGATTGATGCAATCAGCGTAATTAAAGTGATCGCATCGCTCGTAGCAGGCCTGGTGTCAGTGGGGCAAGAGGCGTTCCCGGCACCGGTGACCTGTCCCTCGCCGTGCCTGTGACCGCCTGAGCTGAAACGGCAGCCGGTGGGAGGCCGACGCGACGCCTTACGCCGGGTTTCAGCCGCAAAGGCAGCTAAATAGGCAGCGTTTGGTGCTCCGGTGACCCGGCTTGATGTGACGCTCTGTCATTTGCTTCTCCTCAGGTTAAAACCTTCACTCGCCCCGTGAAGGAACAGTGAAAATGCCGGTCGCAAACAGCCGGGAAGGTTAAGTCGGTTTTGACCCGTCCTCCACCCAGCGTTCTTGTTAACCCCCGGGGCAGGCCCTGGGGGAGATGGCCCCTCGGGGGGTCTCCCCAGTCGTGTCTCACGTCGCGGGCAGGCCAAGCAGAGGGATGTTCAGGCGCTTTGGCCAACGGGAACCATTGGGCGATCGCTCTGGCTAGCACATGCGTTAACTGGGAAAATCCAAAGACTGGCTCCCAGATAAGTCACAAGTAGCCAAAAAGGTATTCATAATGAACGATTTCATTAGCTGTGTGACCATGCAAGCAACACTGTTTGCTCTAAAACTTAGAGGTGGACTGCATGGACTTTGACAGCAGGTAAGTTGCGTCCCCATCTCCAGTTGCCCTTTCAGATACCTGGCTCAAAACGCTGCGCAGCACTATGTTCTTCTGCAGCTTGTATCCCTGGGTAGCTTCAACAGCTCTTTTAAACAGTAACAAAAGAGTTGTCATCTCATCGCGGTGTGAATGATGTTCGTAGGTGCATGAAAATGAGGATAAACTGCCTGATGTTAGAAAACAACAAAATACAAAGCTTTCTACTGCAGCGGCATGTGCCTTTCCCTTGCCAAAAGAATAGGTGAAATTATCTGCGGAAGATGGCAATCAGACTGGATCTCAAAGTGTCCAACAGGGTGAACTTTTCAAAGTACCGCTACTGATTTTGCAGCTCTTAAACACCAAGGCATTTCTTTAAAAATCTCACCTTTTTAATGGTACCCTTATTTGAGATTAATTATGTATGTAAAATTCTCAATGAAGAATGCAGCATTGAAGGAACTCATGTTGAGTTTCAGTAGTTAGTCCAGTGATATTAAAATGCAACAGGACCAACTTTGTAGGGGGCAATTATAACACATTACGGTGTGAATTGCACACTGTGATTAAACTCATAGGAGGTACTCAGCAGCAGCATTTGCTTTGAAAGGGGCACTGATTACCATTTGTACTATGCATTTTGGTAATCAGAAATCATTATGGAAAATATTACATCAACTAAACAAATACCCCCTTAGCAGCATGAAATATACAGATTATTTTTTTTTAAAGTAGCCTTATGCATGTAAATAAATACTTTTTTCTTCCTGCATGGGACTAGCACTTGATCAGTGCATCAAATCAGTATGCTGTCAGGCTACTGCAGGACCACGTGCTGCAGAATGAATGGTTTAAAGCTAAAACACCTCCTGGGGTTGGGTTTGTTTTTCATGTCTTAACTTCAGACTGGTTGCAATTACATTATAAACCATCATTTACTTGTGATTTATAAAAATAGCCTTGTGAAAGAATTAAAGTAGCAAGAGGTGTTAAGGTTTACTTTGGAAGTCCTGGGTTATTCCTATTAAATGGCTTTCCCTAGGATTTCAGATAGGGGAGTCTTAAGGTTCTTACTGCCTATAAAATACTACTGGGCCTGTGTTGCAAAGGTACTATATTTTTCTGGCACGTTTCGACACCTAATATTTTAGGGGATTTGGAGACAGCTCTTGTGTCGTGGCATCAGCCAGTTTTATTAAGGCGTTGCTGCCACTGATTTCTGAGGGCACGTCAAACGTGCACGTGGCTTTCGCATCGTCTCCTGCCTGCCCGTCCCGGCCGCCTCTCCCCAGAGGCGGTGGGTTTCACTGCAAAGCAGCAGAGAAGAGTCCGGCTGACAGCGGGCTTCACCTGCAATGACTCAGAGCAAAACTCTGTCGCAAGCCAACAGAAACCAAAAAGCTGCTCACTCGGGGATTTCTTTCTTGCTTTCTTCTTTTCTTTGATAGGATGTAATCTAGAGGAAGTGTAATGTTAATCCTATAACGTTTCTGGCAGTTGGGGACTATGTGATTGCTTTAAAGATGCAAACTGATCTTCACTGCATCTTGATCATCTTCCCTCCTTTTCATCCTGCCATACCGTTTTGATTGCTTAACATAAGGTCTAATGTCAAGTAATAATAAAGCAATTACAAGAAATACAATTCATTCTAAAGTGCATTAAGCAAGAACTAAATTAAGGCACATAATTAACAACAACAACAAAAAGATACATTCAGGACAAAATGTTTTAACCCCTATATTTCTTCCAGCATTAACTACCTTGGCATTAACTCAAAACTGGTAGGGGAAAAAAATATAGATTATGTGCACAGACACAGTAGGGCTTTTGGTGATTTATGTAGGGAAATTCACAGATCTGTCATGCCTGATCCTTTCTATATAGTAATATGCTCAGTTTAAACTGTCATGCTAATTTTTTTTTCTCTTGTCCATCTGGTCCAATTATTAGAAAATTGTACTCAAGAAGGCTCCAATAACAAACATGAAACAGCTCAATATTTCAAGTTGCCAGTATTTTTCTCATATTTGTTCTTTTTAATTAGAGAGCATACCAAGTTCCAACCGCAGGACCCAGGCATTTATTAAGTGATAGAGGAGCAGCACTATTTTATTGACTAATTCCCCAGGCTTTTATTATGTTTCCTAGCAAAATGTGATTTATAGGAAAGTTAATAAAGGTATCCTCACCTACTGCACCTGGAGACAGGACATCTACAAGGGGAAGACATTTAGACTAATAAGTGAAATCACAAATCTGGGAGCTGAAATTGGATTTTATTTCTAGGAGTGCAGCAGAGAACTGATGCAGGCTTGGGCATTTAACATCTCCATTCGTAACTGGCTTTGCCTGTAAAATGAAAGTAATAGTTTCTCTGGATTTGCAGAAACGTTATGCTCACTGATTACAGTACTTAAAATTTTTTTTAAGTTTTAATGCTGAAAAGCATCATTTAAAGTATTGTTTCCTCTATATTACTTTCCATTTCCTCCCCACAAATGCTTGAGATGTTTTCATAACTCATTCCTGAATTGAAAGTAACTACTTGACAACTGTATGCTGCTCCCAAATTCTTGTCACATTTTGACTGATTCCCCCCCCTCCCCCTTTTATGGCATTTCCTTCGGCGTTTGTGTATGAGCCGAGCGTGGTGCCGTGGGGATGTTCTGCGGGCTCTGCTGTGCCTGAAGGGTGGCACCGGGACAGGGGCACGCCGGGAAGCTGGTCCCCACCATGTACGTTGCTTCCAACCCCAGCCATAACAAAAATCATAGTACAACAGAATTGGACAAATGCAATTTAAAATAAATGCATTGATTCTGATTCTTAATAAGGTTAGGCATGCAATTGTGTGATGACTAATTTGTGTGCCTAATTACCATGATTGTATGTGCAAATCAAGTAATTATGGAAGTAAATAACCATAATCAGTTATTTTCATGGGTAATTATTCAATTTTATGCACAATGGCAATAATTGGGTGTGCAAATTAAGCATGCAATTGTGCATGCATATTCAACACACACTTGTGTGTCTAATCTTTTCATAAATCATCCTTTTTTTTCTGAGGATTTTTCTCATTTCCTATCCCTTACTCTGGTGTAGCCTCTCTGGGACGTTCCTGCTGGGGGTAAGGATTTGGAAACTCTTCTATTCCAAACCTTCCTTACTCTTTAGTGGTTAATAATTCTCCACTGCAAATGGACTGCTCTCCTGAAAGATGGCTGTTTCATTCTTGTTCTTAGCAGAGGTGCACTTTTTTCCTAATTGAGTGGGGAATTTCTAAAGAGGAGGCTGAAATAGATACATTCCATCTTTTCTTAAAATTTCAAATGTGTAGTTTTTTTAACTTATTAAGAACACTTCAACACTTCCAAGAGCACTTTTTTGCACTCATGTGCACAATTACCTTGGGTTTTTAGACATCAGCGATAGTGTCTTTGTCATCAGGAAGGACTTCGTGCTGCACTGCATCGGCGGCGATGTCCCTAAGCTGTCATTAAAGGCCAGGAACACACTGTACCTGCTTGCTTACCACACGGGTCTGATTTACAAAAGCACTTTGGCACTGACCTAATTCAGTTCCCACCTAAGACATGTAGAAAGAAATCCCATTGACCTCAATACAAGCAAAGTTTATCACTGCCGATTGCTTCTAAAAACGTCACCCCATTTTTCTGCCTTAAGACCTGAGTTTGTAGGCATATAATTGTCTTTAAGCATATGTGCTCAAATTCTTGTAGCTTCAGGAGCCTGAAAGCCACCATTGACCGCGATGCGCTGACCCGCAGGCGCCCGGTTGGTTATTTCAGTGTGGCTCCCGTGAAGGTCCGTCCCAAGCGAAGTTGCCCGTGGTCGGGATACAGCACGTGCGGCTCAGCCCCGACTGGCAGCGGCTGGTCAGGGACCGTGTCTGCGCAGTGCCCAGTGCCAGAGGAGCTGCTCTTTATCTGTGTCCTTCCTGCCCGTCTCTGCCTGCGGCAGGGAAGCAGAGGAAGCGCCCTGGCTTCCCTCTGCCTCTGGGAGAGAGTCTTGCTGCTCTGTTTAACCAAGGGATTTAATTTCCATTGTTTGTCTTTTGTGTCCCCTTTTGTTCCCGATAGATTTCCCCAGCCTCGTTGATGCTAATCTCATTGTCCCGGAATCAGCAAAGGGTAATTAGCTGCTGCAATAATGATCTATCTGTCGCAAGATGATGGCTGTTCATCACACCCCATCTCAGATGTTTTCTAACTAAGCCCAGGCATCAGGAATTGCAGTTAAAAGGAGCACAACCCTTTCGTGGCCTTCAGTGTCAACCGCAGAGGCTCGGCAGGGTGTGTGGGAGCGATTCCCATCCAGCCCGCACAGCCTCCCCGTCCCAGCCCCGCTTGTCGGCAAACCAGAACGGATGTCCTGGTGGGCAGAACCTGACCTTCTTTGTGGCTAAAATAGGTGACGACAACAGCAAGAACCAAAAAAAATTCCCTCGACCTGTTTTGATGTTTCAAAGGAAAAGCTTTGTAATTTTACTTTTTAGCTACGAAGTGTCTTTTCCCAGCATGGTATGGTTCCCTATGGTAGAAGGCTAGAAAGGTCAAAGCCAGAGGACATCTTGTTTTCATTGAAATGAAACGTCTTGTTTATGTGCAAAGTATTTCTCCTGGCCGTTTCATTTCACAGGGAATTTTTAAGTTTTAGGTTTTGAAGCATTCTGAAATGAAAAAAAGAAAGACTGAAAAGCAGAGCTTTGTATAAAACCAGAACTGGTGGGCTGAGTGTTTTCCTGGCAGCCGTGTCACACCGCTGTCACACCGCTGTCACAACTGGGCTTCCCGGCTCGGGATGAAACCTGCTGCCTCGTGCCGAGGTGCAGCACGTTGTGCTCGGGTCTCTGAGGCCGAACCGTCTCATCTCGAGATGGAGTCGTGCTCTCCGTGCTGGCTTTTCCAGCCCACCGTGAGCACTTTGAGCTCTTTCTCTCTACAAAGAGGTGCGGAGGCGTCTAGGTGTTCCTTGGCGTGCTGTCTCTAATTGCCAGACTAACCTGGCCTCCTTGATGAGCCCCTGAGAAGGTCACACGCTCGGTTCGGCGTTTCACATCACTGAGAAGCTATGTAATCTATTCTTCAAAAGTATAAAGAACGAGAAACTTTCTTTCCATAAAAAGTTTAGTTACACCTTCAGGGAAGGACTGTTATTTTTCAGTTGTATAGATCCTACCCGTAATATTACCACCTTTAACTATACATATACACACACAAAATCATTTTGAATTACAATCTCTAGAAGAAGATAGTTTTCAAAATATCCATAAATGAGGATAATTGTGCTGGGTTCCTACATAGTAATATGGCCACTGAAGTCGAAGTGGAGGGATAAATCACTAATTATAAACAATAAACACTGGATGTTGTCATTTTACAATTCTGCTGACTTCACAGAGCTGCAGCTGCCTTATGGAAAGTCTTGCTAAATGTTTCTTTGTGTCAAAACAATTCTGCTTATATAGCCTATATTTTCCATATTTCCTTATCCTTATTCTGAGTTACTGGAAGCATTTGCATTAAAAAAGTATCTTTGTTTCTTAAGAGTTCATCTGCTTCGCTGCTTATCGTGCACATGCCAAGAAAATGAGATCAGCAGCAACAAGAAACGCCTGTTTCCCCAGGTTAAGAAGCCTGCTGCCATAATGAACAGGAGTGACCCGGAGATCATACCTGACCCGCTGCCCCGCTTTCTGCTTTTTCAGACAGATTCAGTCAGAGATATTGCTCCAGCCTGACAGTATGTGACCTTGGGGAACTCCGGAGAATTCAGGACAAATTGGAATTCTGAGCAATTTATTTGGAGTTAAAATATTACTCTGGCCATTCAGAGAAATCTTCCCTTTGGAGAGGTATTGATCTCCAATAGAGGCAGAATAAACAGTGGAGCAGGGATCCTAGAAAGCCAGTTTCAAATGTAGTTCTTCCGTAGGAATGGGAGATACGATAGGTTTATGCTTGTGCAAGAGCCTCTTCTGCATCGCCACTGCGTGTGGAGGCTGGGCTATGGTTGTCGTGCAGCAGTTTGGGGATGCTACAGGGTATAACGGCACTGCACGAAAATGTGTTACCTTCCTGCTGTTGCTATTGTGGGAACTCTCCCGAAGTCCAGAGAAAGACAGATCAACGCAGTTCTAGACTAGCAATTAACGCTCTCAAAAGCAACGCTGTAAACGGAGAGCGTTTGGCCTTTTAACTGCCACGAGGGTGGCTCTCGGAAGCCCTGGCAAGCCGGGGGGCCGGCTGGTGCTCCTGCGCTGGCAGCCCTGGGCAAACCTCTGCCGGTGGCGGCCGCTGTGCAGGAGCCAGGTCCCGCAGCCGTGGAGCCTGGTGCCGCGGGGCAGAGGACTCCTGCCTCCTCTTTGTAAGGAGGAGGAGTGGGGCCGGTGCAGCCCTGACTTAGGTGCAGCACCGACAAACCCCGCGGGGAGCCGGACCTGTTGGTCTCCGGCAAGGGTGGTCCGGTGAAGTGACACGGCTGGTTGGCTGTAGGGCAAGGGCTGAAACCTCAACGTAGACACTACTTACGCACCTCTTCTGTTGAAATCTAGTCTAGCCATCGCTGAGGCAGCATCTCTAGAGCTACATATAGCTGGTACGTGTAGCCTAAATACCCCATCCGGGTAACAGGTGCCGATGCTGCGGGAAAGCAAGGAGCAGCCTGGAAGCTCACGGCCACGGCTCTGCCCTGCTGTCCCCTGTACCACAGGTGGCTTGGCAGGGAGGGAACAGCCAGGAGCTGGAGGAGCAGCCCCCTCTAAGGAGAGGCTCAAAATAATGTGATTGCGTTAGTCGTTTCCCTGTCAAGGAACAAATGGCTGACCAGGAGATGATTTTGTTGCGAGCAGAACAGGAAAGGCGGGTGGTTTCCCCTGGTGAGGTCAGGACCTTTTGTTTCTCCATACCTTAGCCAAAAGGAGACAAAAGTACTTGCTGGAAAAGCAAGGACATTGTTGCCCCACACCTTTGGAAACAGAAATACAAAATAGAGCATTTACTAGGAAACAAAAGCAATGTTAATTCAGTAAAAATGTTTTTAAATGCCTTTCTGTGAGAGGCAGCTAAAACAATTGACAGTCATATATCTTGAAAATTACTACTAATCAAATCATGCCCTTTTTTCTTCCTGGTAAAATGCTTTGTGTCCTGCTGTTTGTCGCACTTGTCTTGTTACTCTTGATTATACCTGTTTGAGACTTATGCTTTGACTTAAATAGAACAATGCTGTTGTCTCAGCAAAGCCGTTACTTGTTTCTTATGGCCACTTAATGCCATCCTGTGGTGCACGATCATTCTTTTGTTTGTACATTGCTCAGCTTATGTGGTACTGAAACCCGAGTAATAAATGATGTGTTGGGCATCCTGTGTCATATACAGCCTTGTCCTGTCCTCCTGGCAACGGCAGGAGTACTCCTGAAATGGCAGTAGGACGTGGTTGATAATGATGTGGTGGACAGCAGAGAGGAGGGTGACGGCTGAGACAACTGTGCTAAGACCAGTTGTTAAACTTATCTACAGTGGGTTTCAACTTCATGTGCATTTGAAAAGTTAGCCTCTGTCAGCAGCTACTTGTGCTACTTCTTTTTTTAGGTAAATGACTTCTCCAGTTGCAGTGGCTGTATTTCTGCTGCACTTTTGCACATGCAGAATGACAGAGGGCTCTGGAGTGGGTGTCTGTAGGTTGCCAGGAGGTGCCACAAAGCACAGCGACGGCAGCAAGTGCAAGGACAGGAACAACGCAAGTAATGAGTTAACCTAGAAAACTGGAAAACCATGGACTTGTTGTTTGCCCGTGCTTATGGTACAGTCTGTGAAACTACTTAAGACATGTGAAATGTGAAGCTATGTAAAATAAATGCTGTAATTTTTGGCTCACCCCAGAAATCTTAATTTCAAGACAGTAGACTGAGCTTCCACGTATTCCCTATTTCATTGTGTTGGAGAGAACTTTAAAAACACGGAAATGGCAATTTTTAAGTTACTGAAGCCCAGAGGTGCATTTGTAGCCACTAGCATGCTGCCTGGCAATGCAGACGGAGAGGCGGGGGGGACAATCCGAGCCTTCAGGGTGCGGAGTTGTGGAGGCAGGTACCGCAGGTGCGGGTCTGCTGGCGGTGCAGGAGAGGACGCAGGTGCAGAACCTCTGCCTCCTGCTTTAACCAGGCTCCCGTTTGCTCCCCTGCATGCCTCGGAGGAGCCCCGCTCCGTAGTATTGAAAGCTAGAGCATCTTCCTCTTGTTCCTTACCTATAAAATAAATTCAGAGTACTGCTTGCTGAGTAGCACTGCACTGGTAAGGCAAAGAGGAGACTCTCTGTGACCATTTGCTTGAGGGCAGGATTTGTCTCTGCATTTCTCTTGCTATCATTTAGCTATAAAACACAGGAAGTAATCTTTTCCTGTGTCATAGGGATATAGGCAGCTCAATTAAAGTTTATGAAGCATGATCTGAGATCCTTGGAGCCAGAGCATTATGGATATGCAAAGCAAGAATTTAAGTTATCCATTACTGTTTATGATACTTTGCATCTTAGTTTTTCAAGCAGAACAGTGCCTTGATCAGGAAATAGGTCTGATTTCATGGGAAGGAACCCGATTTTGAGGAGAGAAATGTGGTAATTATTAAGTATACATTATATGTTAATTCCACGTACCTGGAATATGTTACATGGGCTGGATGGTAGGACTTCATGCTAGGATTTCTCTGTTTCAACAGACGTAACGTTCATGTACACTTGTCCGTTGAAATATGCTTGAAAGTGCTTTGTGATGTAACATCTGATTTTTCTGTTGACAGTGATCTGCTTGTGGTCACATAAAATACCTCCTTAGCTTAGATCTGACAATGAAAACTAAGGATTTGTTTATGAATGGTTTAGAAAAGAAGATTTACTTTGCTTTAAGGGCAGCTAGGAAGGCTCATTTGATTGGATTACAGAAAGTGAGAGCAGCAAATAAAACCTGATCCCCAATATTTAATATATCAGTGTCATGAAAGAAGAAAAGATTAACTGTCATGTCAAGAGGCGGTAACTGTAGGTCTACTGGATGGCTATTCAGCCGGTAGAATTAAAGGAGGAGCAAGCAGAACCTGTCTGCCCACCTTTTGCTTTTCAGAAAACCCAGAAATGGGAGCTTTCAGTTTTGACAGGCGAAATGTTTTCTGATTATTTGCCAGCTCTTTCTCATCTCACTGATTTGAGAGGCCCTGCCAAGTTTCATGAAAACAGTATCTTTAAACTGTCTCCAGACACTCTGCTAGATCATTGTAGCTCCATTATTTCAACAGAGCTATGTAATTTTGCATCATCAGAGCACTGTTCCTCTTTATTTATGCTCACCATTAAATCAGGAAATCCTTATCTAACGTATCTGGTTGCGTAGCACTCATGACATTATTAGGAGCAGGTGAAGCATCTCCAGCCTGCTCTCATCCCCTAAATTGAATCTGAGTTTTCTGGTTTGTGCTTTGTACAGATTGTAATGCTAATGCTCTTTTTCTAACTTGATTTGAGGCTCTATCGCAGCCCTGAATCAGTTGTGGAGCCCCTGTAGCTATGAGTGAGGTAAATTATGTACAGGGACTAAAAATAACAGGGTGATACACTATGACCTGTCAGAGATTCTTGCTGCATTTTTATGAACCAAAATACATTAGCAGTGAATCAAATCCTGTTATGGAACTCTTAGAAGTGATATAAGCCCAGTTTTGTTGGCACGTCACAGTAAGAACCGTGATCACGACAGCCTATTTGATAGCAGAGCAGATACGGCGGAAAAGTCCAGCATTCTGCCTCAGAACCTGCTGTCGTTTTCCTGAGATAACCTAACATCTGTGGCTTGAAAAAACCCCAACATCGCAATCTGCTTTTGGCTCACATCAGTAAGTCCTGGTAATGAATGAATATTTGTTATTTTGCTTAAATATCAGGCATTTACAAAAAGGTAGGAGCATTGTCGTAACTACCTTGTAGCTACATTTTTCCCCCATCTCTTCCTGGGCTGCGTGTGAACAGCCTCCGTCCAGAAGAGCTGCTAAAGGCGGGGTGGTCGTAGGCTCAGTGCTGCCCCTTCGCCTCGCTGCCTTTTGAGCTGGGATTTAATCACAGCGCAGCAGCTGAACTTTGCGGCTGTGTACTTAACAGATGATCAGGCACCTGTAAATCAGTTCAGCCCGCGGGCCCAGAGGAGGGAAAAGTCAGCTCCGGAGCGCACACAGATGCACCGAAGCCTTTTCATCCACACGTGGGCAAACTTTTATGCTGAAGCAATATTAAATTGCTAAAGGCAAACAAAGCTACTTTGTTAGGTAGTCTTAAAGTTTATTTTTACCTGATGATGACATTTGCATTGGGAGTGAGGTACAGCAGCAGAAAGCCCACGAGGGCAGCATCAATGGAACAGACCTTGGAAAGAACAGAAAAACCCGTTCTTTTTAAGTTCTCCATACTTGTAAATGTGAGACCTATTGCTGCAATAAATGAAAGGGTCGTGAGCAAATGCACTAGAGGATGATGAAATAGCATAGGTGTATGAAACTAGCTTTCCAAAGTTTGTTTCGGAGCAGCGCAGCCTGCCCAGCCTGGTCTGGCTTTGCCCCGAGTTTACCTAGGCAAAGCCTAGGGCAAAGCCCGTGCCTGTCACGCTGCCCTGAGCGGCTCTGGGGCCCTGGCTGCCTGCTAGGGTACTTTGGTAATCGACGGTGCATTAATAACTATATATCTCACTGCCTGCCCGACCCTGGGGCCTGCAGCCCTGGCCCCCCACCCCTTCCTGCTGCCAGGGGAGATGGAGCAGGTTCTCCTTCCCTCACAACCAGGTGTGAAATACCAAGGCGGATCCCGCCGTACCGGAGCTATCGGTGGGCTACGGGGAGCGTGCGCTGGCTGCGCTCCCAGGGGCACTGCTGGAGAGAGGGGCGAGAACAAGCAGGGAGCAGCAGCGGAGCAGTAGCTGCGTCTACAGGGCTGCTGCCAAAGGATCTGGAAAGCTTGTTTTAAAAAACAAGCTGGTTGCATGTAGGAGTAATTTCCGTGGCCTGCACTTCTTAGCTCTTATTTTGTGTATTGCGGTATGTGTCAGTGAGCAGAACTTAATAATACTTCACCCGTGTGAACCTCGGTGATTGCATGCAGCTTCAGCAGAACAACAAAATTAATTCTCTGATGACTTCACAGTAGTTTTGGGGGATAATAAGCTGACCTTTTGCATTTATTTTGGACAGAGAAAACTCTACTAATTCATTAAGATAGGGATCTGCAGATTAACATTGAGTGTTATTGCAAATGACAAATTTTGTTATTTATAAAGATTTAAAATGCTACCTACTTGAACCTGTTGGAGCACAAAATTTAAAACACAAGTATAAAAATGTATATAAGATTCAAATATTACAGGCTTCTAAAATTTACATGCTGTGAATAGCAACTACAAATAATGTCAGTGAAGAATACAGATGATGTAAACCCCTATTGGTTTCTATTCTGATGATAAATCCTTCATTAATCACTGTAAGTTTCTTGCCTCATTTAAAAATCAGTTACGTAGATGAAACATGCTCACTTGTAGGTCATTCTTTTAATGAATAATTTCACTGGTGTATCACCACACAATGTCACAATATGGTAATCAATAAAAATAATAACACACTAGCTTATTTAGTAGCTAAACATAACAAATATCATTCTAAGTAGATCAAAATTTCATTTCCACCAGAGCTACAATAGAGCCTTGTCCTAAGATTCAATATTGCTTCTCACTTTCACAATTAAATAATTTTTGTAGTGAGAGAGAGACGTTTCTACGGATGTGAGTTACATCACTGGTTATAACCAACTGCACATGCTCACTGTTGCCTGCTCTGGGATATTTTGGTCCTCAGAGGGGGATTATGGCCAATGCTTGTACTATTATCTCGATCGCTTGAATTCTCTGGCACACTGTTTCTATTAGAAAAAAGGTCTAAGTACACAAAAACATAGTCCATTTGTAACTCAGATGAAGAAGCTCGTTGGGAGGTTTGCTGACAGCAAATTTCATTTAGCTAGTTTTACTATAAGCAACTTACTCTACACGTGTATTTTGCATTCAAATTGTTCTTTATTAAGATCCTTCACTAATAATACGAAAATGTGTTTATAAAGCCTGTAAGTGGTTTCCATAATAAGATTTTTAATGAGTTGGAATATTAAATTAAGTTTTGTAGGAATGCTTGAGGTGGTCTTATAACTAACTTACAAACTGTACACCATTAACTTTATCATAAAGAGTAATTTTAGCTTCTCTTCATGCAACTATACAGCTCCGAAGTAGTAACTATCAGCTACTTGGCACTGCAAATTGTGTTTTGTTGACTGTTCAGCAGGAATGCCAGTGGCTGCGGTACCTGCGCCCTGCTGCGAGTCCCCCGGCTGTTCGGCGGACGCAGCACGCTCTGGTGCCCGGGCGGTCCTGGGCTGCCTTTCCAGGCCCTCTGCTGCCTGGCACAAAGGGGGGCTGCCCGGCGGCACTGGTGGGAGCCCGGACGCTCACGTTCTCTCTGCTTGTAGCTGATTCCTTAGAAGTAGGAAACTGTGGAAACGTGCCCCCGTGGCTGCTGCCTGAATGGCCAGCGCGCAGCGGATGAAGCGTGTCTTAACCTTACGCAGCTTGCATGTAAATCAGAATGATTGATGTGACTGCAAAGCAAGCAGCAAGTCAGAGTTTTACAGAAGTATTTTTGCACGCTGCAGTTAATACTGAGGTGTCTGACATTAGATGTAAAACTTAGATTGCCCTTTCATTACCATCTGCTGGTGGTATAGGAAACTTAGGCTCCTAACTTTTAAAAAGCAGGGGAAACCCCACCTCAGGGGCCTCCAGAAAAACTAACCTTGCCTGTGAGCTGCTGCCCTCTTTGCTCCCGGCAAAAATGCTGTGCGCTACTGCATGATGATTGCAGGCCTGGTCGTGTAACTAGGACTCCACGTGTGCCCTGTCATAGGACCAAATGTGCCTCTCCGTCACGGGGAATATTTCCCATTACCTGGTGGATGAGGGAATGGGGAGTGCCCCGCTGTTTGGACAAGAAGACAGTAGATGAGGGGTGAAACAATCTGCATCACACCTAATTGGGATGCCAGAAGTTGTCTAAAACAGATGATGTGAGTACCTTTCTTAGAGGTCTTCTAACTCATTTGTAAACCTATGGACACCACCTGTTTGTTAGTCACATTTCACTTTGTATACTCTTCATTTGCCTTCACACTTCTTATTCTTCTCTCTGAGGTTTCTCATACCTCAAAGTGGCAGGCCACTGAAAAATCTCCCAGTGAGTTGAAAGTATGGCGTATGTTTTGTCTTGATTTTGATTGTGACTCCAAGAAGCTTGAGATGGTTCAAGAAAAGCTCCGTTCCTCGCGATCCCTGCGCTGTGACGGTGGGCCAGTCACAATGGCTTACCCTGTCTCAACTCCTTCAGCTACCAAATGATGGTAACGATACGTGCCTCTGTCAAGTGCTAGAACAACAGCTTCATAAATAAAAGCAAAGCATTACCATGATCTGTTTCAGAGGTTTAGCACCCAGCATTCGCTGAAGTTACTAACCCCAGGGAAGCGAGGAGCTGTTGGCTGCGCAGGCTTGGAAGCGTAATGCTATGTGTCGCTCTGGCAAGATCTACGTCCTAGCCAGAGAAAACAACAGCTAGAAAAGATGCTTCATGCCACAGGGCTGGCAATGGCCTTCTCACTCCAAACAAAAAAAAGAAAATAAAACATTTTTTATTGATAACATTTGGTTAAGGTATATTGTTATTAGAGCTCGCTTTTAATTAAAAGATATTATATGCTGCCAGTGAACGGGCAGTGCTGAGGAAAGCAGAGCTGCTGCTGAATATTCAGCGAGGCTAACTGCAGCTATCGCGGCACCCACCATTACAGCAAATGGGCTGCAACAGCAGATTTTAATGTATGGGGCAATGCTCTTAAACTGCGGTGTAGCTCAGCCGTACTGCCTCTCTTCGTGAGATTGATGGGGATTCTGCTGTGCTTGCCACACTCCAGCGCAGAGCACTGGAGGGCATTCAGCATGTTGAGAAAGGTCAAAACAAGACTACATCAGCTTCTGAACCTAAAAACTCTGAACTCTCTGCTACCTATTAGGACGAACAAAGAAAAGCTGTGTTTTGATGTGTGACATCCCAAAGAATTGCTTGAGGCAGATGAGAAAGTTACTGCTACTTAAAGGAAGGAGCAGTTGTCTGCAAGCTAGATCTCTCAAAGCAAGTACCACAGCACAGCTCCAGCAAGCTGCCGTTTCAAACAAAAACTATGTCCTTGGTGAACTGGCCGGAGGTTCGGTAATGAAGTGCGCATCTCAACAGTCATTAACGTTTTCCCATCCTTTAATTTGGTTGAAGGGGAAAAAGCTCACTGTTTATTTTCAGGTATTATGGAAGCTGGAATAAACAATGTTTAAAGAAATACACCATGGCCTGACATATGCTACCAGTAAACCACAGTGTCTACGTTTTAAAAGCTTGTACTGTGCGTTGTTCCAGCTTGTTGAGAGATATGAGAATGTCTCTTGGAAGAACATGGAAACAAGCCTAAAGTACAGCCAGCTGGATATGCAGCACCTCAGGGGCAGAGCACGGGCAGCAGCAGAAGGGAAGGCAGCGTCTCCCAGACCTGGGCTGGCTCACGCGCCAGACGCAGGCAGGGTCTCCACTGTTTGAGGACGTACTGTTTAAGTAGCTCGTTTACTGCTAGCCAGGGAATCTCTTCTCCTCAGAGCTTTGGACTGAGTGCTGCCCCAGCTGGGCTCCAGTCTCGCTGGAGGAGCCACCCCAGCTCTCCCAGCCCGGCTGGTTCCCTGCTGTGCCGAGGGCTCTGGCAGGGCTCTCCCCGGCCGTGAGCGGGACTGTGCCCCGCACCGTCGCTGCGGCTGCCGGCTCTAATGCAGCGAAGGGAAATATACACTCCAGATCTATGCTTATCTGTAAATATTTTTCTTTTTTTTTGCAGGTCACTAACTGCCCTGTTTGACTTTGAAAAAATATTTTTCTTGTCTTCCTTCCTCACATAAAAATCATATTCTAGACCCTGGCTTCTAATATCCCGGCTATTACATTATCAGCACTGATATGCTTGAAAATACATAGAAGAAGGCAAAATAAATGTTTATCTATTTGCTTATGTCCTCATCCATGCACACTCATTCTGATAACTCTGATACAGTATTTATAGAAGCTATTTTCTTCTTTTTATATCACATTAAATGATGAGTGCTCAGAGAAAAAGACAGACCTGTGCTGGTCTGGGAGGAAGGTGGTGCATGAGCAGCCAGGGATTGACCCTCTTAATGTCATGCTGCTATTGATGATGTACTTAAGTACTGCTTCTTTCTTTATAAGGATGTAGGCTGGGGCAGGGCAGTAATGTGAAAGACTGCCACAGAGTGTGACTCAGGGGATAAGTATGTAACTAAAAGCAAGCTTGCTGCATCGCAGCTATGGTCAGCATTACACCCGCCAGGAATTTCTTCTGGCAGCTCTGCCAGGTTGTGAAAGAAATATTTTGGAAAGTTTCTGTTCCCCAGCTTTCCCTCTCCTCTGATCAGAAATCCCATTGCATAAATGTAACAGTTTTATGGAGGGGCTTCTGTACTTGCTTTCCCTCTTGGTCTTTTCAGGAGTACTGTTTTCTAGTTTTTGTTAAAATTTTAATGAAGGCTGAATTAATACAGTGTATAATGTTTTCCAGTTACAAGTCATGTTAGAATTTCTGCTAGTCTAATTGCATTTAAATTAAGTAAAAACCTGGACGTAAGAGCAGCTCTTCCTGTCTTCAAACTACATTTGCTCTTGTGACATTTAATAAAGGTCCTATGTATCCAGAATTAAGAACTACTTCAATTCCGCAGCCAGATCTGTAGAGTGCTGCTCTGCTGGAAATTCTATACCACGTTCGGCTTAATTAAAATCTGCATGCTTTTATTAATAAGCTATGACAATTGCAAATGTAGAGAATAAACCAGAACATAGTTCTTTTCCAGCACTGGTCTCTCTCCTTTCTGCATGCTTTGCTGTCTGCACAGCTCATGCAGGTCATCCAAAGGTACTTCTTACATCACCATTGCCTAAACTGTGCAGCTCACCTGTCAACACCTAGGGAAATGGAGAGTGGGCACTGCAAAAGGGTTCCAGTTACCTGGATTTATGGATCACTGCAGCTACGGAGATGGTGTGATTTTAGCCACTAACCTTGAAATCTTACTCTTAACTGAAGCCATGTTAAAGTAAAACTGAAATATTTCTTTACAAAATCCAAAATAGACCAAGTTGCAATGGCAAATAGAGAAAGAGAAGTACGCTTTTCTGAAAATGAAATTGAATAGCTTGTGCTTACCCTCTCGTCTCTACATGCGGCTGACAGGCTGTAGGTAGCTAACGCATCCATGCTGTAAGGAAATGCCCTCGCTGGGTCCCAGCCTGCAGGGCTTCCTGTTCTTCCCTCTTCCCTGCCTGGCGGGTTGCTCCGCGGCTCACTCAAAAATCACATCTTCTCTCCTCTCCGCTTTGCCTCGTGTATTACTGATCCTTAGCTAATTTAGGAGGCAATTTCAAAGTTTTCCTTCTGGATAATTCAGGGCCTCTACTTTTTTTTTGAGATGCTTATTCCCCTTTGGTAGACTTGGCACCAAAATCCCCCGTACTTAACGAGACTATTTAAAAATCATTGACCATTGAGAAGTGACACACTTTCTTGGTAAGACAGTGTCCAAATCTGCACTGAATCTGTAAATCTGCCACCCTTTATACAAGCCTATAATGGGGATTAATGCTCGTGGCTTATTATTGGCTCTTGATAGACACTATGCTTGATAGTAATCGACCGTTTTAGGATTATAAAAGATTTGGGGTGTTTGACTTCATGTCCTGCCTATTAGAGATACTCTGATAGTCTCTCAAACAGTTAAAAATTTTGATACTTGTATCAGTAAGCTGATGTTTCAGCTTCCGTTTAGTAAAGCAGCTCACACACCTCAGACAGCTAATTTGTCAGGCTGCCTCTACCTCCAGGAGTGAAGTGCTTTAAAAATTATCTTTCTGACCATAACAGTTGGGATCATTATATTTTTCACTGAAAGCTCAGTGTATAGAGTGTAATACCACCATAGAGGAAGGAGTCTGCAGCCGATCAGAATCTAGGCATTCTTGAATACTTGCGAATTCAAAATACAATTTTTTTAATTCCCATAAAATTTTCTTTTTAATTTGTTTCTTTATGGAATGTTTTATTGTTGCAGATATGAAATTCAAAGGTATGACTGTCCTCTTATCAAAGAATCCCACTGTGAGTATTACAGTTTTGAAGGTACTGTTGTGGTTGCAATGAGACTCAGGACTCAACCCTAAACCTCTTTTTCTTCCTCTGCTACCATGCTGCTGCTCTGTGACTTGAAATGAATCAGTTTGTCCAACAATAAAAACATATGATTAATATTATATGTATTACAGAGGACTTATGAGACTTTATACTAGTAAAGCATTTGTGATCTTTGGATGAAAGGTGCTTATGACATCTAAGTGCAATGTGTTATTAAATCTTCACATCTTGTTGCAAACCTCTCCCGAACAGAGTGCTCCAGTCAAGCCTTCACTGCGCGTGCCTGACCACCTTAACTTCAGCTAATACTCAGACTAGTTTGCTTCAGGAAGAAAAAGCCCTAACGCATGAACGCTATTAACTTGTTAATTCTGGGGACCCCCGGCCTCCTTTGTTTTACTTGTGTCCTTATGAGAAAAATAAAGCAAAACCAACAGAAAGTGAAGAAGGCAGAAGAGTGTGAAAATTAGTCCTGAAGTTGTTGTCAGCTTTGCATTTTTGTTATTCTCAACCTGCACTATTAATGCATTGCCCAGCCGAGTATGGTTTTAACAGAGCACTGCAGAGGGTGTCACATCTAATTCCAAAAGCGACAGGCTGAGGAAGCAAGCTGCAAGTAAGGAGCAAGCTGAGGAGATGTGCCTTGGATACTATGATAGCCTGGTGGTTTATTCTGCTGTTTACCAGCAATAAAAATATGTGGTGTCTGAATAGGAATATGTTGTTTCCCTTTTCAACTGAGCATGTATGTCCGCTGTTTCTCTACAATTAAGAACATGCCTTTAGCACTGTTAGACAATCAATGAAAAGCCAGAGTTTTTAGGGTTTAGGTCTGGTGGTCCCTAAGCTTTAAGTCTAGGATGATCTCAGTAACATTTTGAAATATAAATACAACTAAGAATGAAAACCAGTGCAGGGCAATTTTTGTCTGAACTAAAATAATAATACAGAGCTGAAAAAGGAGTCTGGAGATATGTAAACAGAGTCTCTCCAGCTTTTAGGACCATGTCTGTGCAGAGCCATATTCTGTTCAGTGGTGCATGTCTTTAATCGGAGGGAGCTGCATTGCCTCAGGTTGGGTTGGAGCTGTGAGATGTTTTGTGCCTCCGAATGCTCCCTTCCTCCTGTCGAGCACTTGTACACGTCAGTGGCCTTGATCCCTTCTCGCTCACGCCAGCGAGTTCCTGTGCCCCGAGGCCAAGGCTTAACTCTGCCTGCCCTTGTGCAGAAACCCGGAGGGCTGTGCCTACCCTGAAACTCCAATCCCTCTGAAAACCTGCACCAGGACCGCAGCAATGTAGTATTTCGATTACTTATCACAGGATGATGACTTCTACATTACACGCTCTGTGCCTATAATGGTTGTAAATTATCAGTTTTGCCCTTTTAAAATCATATTTTACATCTGCTAAGTCACCACATTAGACAGCAAGCACAATATCAGACTGATGTCTGAACTAGAAAATAAGTAAAGGACTTCAGACAGGTAAATTTGACATAAAGATGATTGCTATGGTCCAAGTCTCGAAGAGTCAACACGTCACTAGACTGCATCTCATACTGCTGACGGTATTTGTTAAAAGTTGCCGCTGTTCGTGGGGGAAGTTGAGATGATCGCTGCTGTTTATTTGCAAAATGCAGCTATCTTTGTTGGGTTCAGATAATTGCAAAAGGTTAATGAGATATTATGTCACACATGGCCAGAAATTCCCTGAAGTTTGCAAGCAGACGGTTAGTAATGCAGTATGACAAGCTGCTCTTCTTCTCCAGCTACATCAGCACTCCTAAAGGACAGCAGGCTACACAGAAGATTACTCTCAAAATTATAAAGTACATTAGTTTTGGAGATGTTTTGAAATGTTTTTTTTTAAATAATATCAATTCTGGAAACATAATGAATTTAAGAACAGGCTTATTTCTGACTTCCATCTCTAAGCTGTTGCTCTTCTACTCAGCACCCATTTTCAGATTTCCAGAGTGAGTTGATGTGCCTTTTACCACATAACGTTTCTGAAACTGTTTATGCTACATAAGAAAGCAAGCTGCATCTGTTTTTTATGGTTGATCGAGCAAATGACAATTTTCAAATGGAAAATACCATTTACTCTAGAGAGGAGTATTTGTGACCTCAGAAACATTTGGATTTTTCTATCATTTTCAAATTACAAAGACAAGACGACTTAGGTTTGATACAGAAAATTACTGAGGTGCCCCTGATCTGCTGTCCCTACTTCGAAATAAGTGGTATTTTTGTTTGCTGTAGCAGGTCAGCTTTAAATTACCGCTAACATAGCATGAAATTCCTGTGGAGCATGAGGAATAGAAAAAAACCCCAAAACATTAGCTTGTGGATTGCTTTCTGGTGCTTTTTCAGCCTTGTAGCCTAAGGCACAGCAAAAGTCACTAGTTCTACTTGTGATAGCGAAGTCTTAAGGTTACTCAGGCATTCATGCTCCTGACACCGCAGCTCCACGCTCCCCGGACCAGCCGTGCCATACCAGAGCTGCAGGGGTACCCATCTCTCCAAAAATCTTGTTTGGAGGGTGGGAGTAAATTTACCAGTCCGATCTTGAGCAAGAGCCTGGGAAGGGGCTTTGGTATTTTCTCATGGATTGATGTAAAGCACTGGGTACGATGCTGGGAGAGCTTTAGATGCAGAAAAGCCCGACAGCGGCTGCAGTTACGGACACAGACTACAGCAGCTCTGGGGGCTGCCGGGGGGCTGCGTGTTGGCTGCAGGTGGTGGGAGAAGGCTGCCGGTGCCCGCAGCACAGCTTGCTCCCGCGTCGCTGCCCACGAAGGCAAGGCGCTGCGTCTACGCCGGCTTCACGGGCGGCAGAGGAAGCCTGCAGCCTGGTTCGGGAGTTTTGGTGTTTTGAGAGGCAGCGCTACAGAAAGGGGTTTACGTGCAGCTGTTTTGGGCAGGTTGTCTTCAAATGGTCTCACAAGGTCTTTGTAGCTTCTACTGAAATTCTCTAAGTGTTGCCAGCTGCGTTGCCTGTATTTATTTGGTGACTGAAAAGACTGTAATAGCAACTGAACACTGTAATTGGTCCTCCCAATCTGGATTTTTTTTCTGATATTACCAAAACTACTATTCACATCTACCTTCTAGCGTGCCAGCACCTTCTACTTTTTGTGGTTGTCCGTTTTGCTAAAACTCAAACCCAGATCCTGGTTATAAGCCATTATGAAAGAACTCTCTCATACAGAGTATGCCATCTGGGTCAAATTTGCCTCCTATGTATACGTACTGCATCTCCCAGTACTGCACGCTATAGGAATCACAGTTCTGTGAAACTGATAGGCTAAAAAGTGTTTCATGAGTAGATGTGAAAGAATAATTTTAGCTGTAATATTTAATACAGAAAGATGTTTAAGGGATCCCAGTTAAACTGCTGCTAGACAAACAGACAAGTGGGAAGGGTATGTACAGTAAAGCGATTAAAAACCAGAATGCCACAATGCATCACCTCAGCTGCCTTTTCCTAAGGGTGTTTATAGTACCCAAATCCTGAAGCGAGGAGCATGTGAGGACAGCATGAGAGGGTAATAAAGAAGAGTGGGGGAGATGCTATGTCATTCAATAACCACGGCATTTCTGAGTATAGGAACTGTGCGAAGGTGGCTGGCACTGTTGTAGGTTCACACAGCCAGGAGCAGAAGCTGACTAGAATGCTGCTTCCGTGAGCCTCATAGGTAAGAGAGAAAGTGGCCACTCAGGTGGGCAAATATGTGTTTTATCTTCTAATTTCTGAATTTCTCAACTCAAAAGAGACTGTGTCTCTCCAGCTCCTTTAAACTCCAGTGTCGTGCTCTGAAAATCATTTTGGGTTGTCCCTGGCTTTGGGTCAGCTGCAGTTCATTCACACTCCAATAGCTGCTCTAGTGCCACAGCAGTCAGCCTCTTTAAATGAAACTATAGATCCATCTCTTTGCATTGCTCAAAGAAATGCCTCAACAGGAGTCATCTTAAGGGCCGTGATGTTTCAGCATGGCACAATGAACAAATTGTCTTTTCATTGTTTCCTGTCTAACCTAGATATAGGCTGCTTGCTTTGTTGTCACATACATGCTTCTAGACCACTTTCCTGTAAAGCTTTTAACCAGAAATGACTCCATGGACTGTGCTAGTTGGAAAAAATCTGGAAATGGATTCCCATCCTGGAAAAATAGTCCGGATTCCAAGAAACTTACTATTCTCAACTGGAAAATACTCTGCAAAGCTGCCATTTTCTGTGAAAAGTCTTACTTTTCCAACAAAAGTATTACTCCGTGGAAATATAATTCACAGAAGTATTTCCAACAAGCTCCGCTCCATGGACTTTCTTACTTATATCTTTTAAAATGAAGAAGCTGTTTTCAAGTCAGCAGTGAGTGTGAAACTGCCCATCCAGTGATGAAAGAGTATACTGACAGCAATACTTTTTATTGTTAAAAATATTGTAATAATGTAGTTTAATAACTTTCTGATTATGATAAAATGTTCTAAAAAAACTTTATTCCTTCTTGTAAGAGAAGTAGGGGTTGATCACCTCTATAGCTAACAGTGGTGCAGTTATTTCTCCCTTTAAAAACACCCTATACTCTGCCAAGGAAATATTACCTTCAATTTTAGGAATGGTTTATTGCTTTCAAAGTTTTCATATCAGTTAAGAGATTTCATTTTCAAAGATTCTCACTCTGGAGGAATGCCCCTTTGAGGATTTCCTCACAGAAAGAGGTGCCTGCTTTGAAGATTTTCATTTTAAAAAAAAAACAGTCACATTTCTGGGGTGTCCTCTTTGAAGACATTTTTCTGTAACACTTAAAAGGTTTCCATTTTGAATATCTTTCACCACCATGGACAGCATCCATTTGAAAACAGTTTTCCTCTATGATATTCTTTTTGATAATTTATACAGTCTTGTAGGAGTCCATAAAATAATCCCTATTAAAAAAGCCCAGGAACAGAATGCTGTACCTTCCTAAGGCGCAAAAGGGTTTGGAAGAACTTCTGTAGGATGGGATGCTGTAAGAGCACAATTTTGGAAAAATTATACAAAAATAATTCTATTTTCTAATATCAAAGAGTAAAGTGGAAAGGTGAGCTCATCTGTCACTTACATGACCTTTTAAAAAATTACTGAGAGACACTTTTTACTCCTTTTAAATTATTTGAGTTCAGAGTTCAAGTTCTGGTATTCCTGAAATCAATAGCAGAAGTCCTATTTCAGTCCAGCTGTGCAAAGAACATTCTTTGAAATTGCTGTGAGTTTTCTTTCTTTGTTTGAGAATGTATTGCTTTAATTTACTATGTTATTGGGGATTTGGAGTCTTTTCCTTGACAGTGTTGAGTTTTTTTAAAAAAATGTATGTTTTCTCCATTTCTTTTTTGTCACCTTTTTAGTAATCACAATTACGTCTGTAAAACTAGGCACCCTCAGACCTTGTACAAGACTGGGCTCACTGTGTATTTTACATCAAGTCTTCTGTCTGATGCTGGTCTGTGAGTTAGAGGGTGAGGCAAAATGCATCTAAGCAGCCCCTCAAGCTTACATCTAAGCCTCGTTTGGGGATATTTACTCAGGCTGTGGCTTAAACCTCTGGCCTGATCTCTCTCCTTTTTGCAGGGCGCAGAGCAGGAAGGGCTCTCAGACTGCAAATGAACCGCTGGAGGCAGGAGGGTTGGGGTCTTGGGGCTCTCCTCTGATAAAAATGACTGTGAGTCTGTCTAGATAGCTCCAGTGCAAAGTGAAACCAGATGAGTTTAGATCACCTGCAGCAGTGGATTTGCTTGATTTTGCACTGGAACAGAAGTCCCCCCTGCCAAAGCAGGCGTATTGGATGGGGAGGTTAATCATTGCCACCTCTAGTCCTACCTGCCAAGACATTATGCCAGACTGGGCACTGATTTGCGCAAAGCAACAGCTTGCCAGGGAGTCAATGGGCTAAATGCTTGAGCTCGGTTATAGAAGAGTACCATTAGCCAAAATTCAGGTATCTTCACTTCAGCTCAAAAATAAAAATCCTCATGAGGTCCCTAAATTTATACTTTGTCAGATCCTCAAATGGAGAACCTTTGTTACCTGCAATACTGATTGGCAAAAGCTATTGTAATAATGAGGGAGTCTCTGAGAATTAAAGCCAGCCTTTTCTGATTGTGGGTCTTTTATATAACCCACACGCAAATATAAACATTAATTAATGATTTAGAAAGTATTGTGCTTGGAGATTTTTTAATGGGTTGCATGACTGTTGGGTAGGTGGGACAGCTATGCTGTCTAAAATGGAAAGACCTCGGCTGGTAAAAGCACACATCATTGAGGGAGTAGCTCGCATCATATTACAGTCAGGTGAAAATCAGTTTCTCACAATCAATTAAATTACGACCATACTTAGAGAGCAATCACAGCTTTGGTGCTGGAATATTTCACTTGTATCTTGTAGAGTGCCAGGCCAGCACTTAGACACCTCTTTGTGACAACAGAAGGCTCTCTACATTTTTTTAGGTCAAGAAGCAGAGAACTTCCTACCCTTTGTCTTATAACCTCAGCAGACATCTTTGCATTCAGAAAAAAATTTTCTTCATTTCACTTCTTTTCCATGACAGAATACAGCACTCTCTTCCCAGAGCTGCAGCCCTGGCTGTACATGACCCACAACATGATCTTCGCTCCACTACCAATCAGCTGTGGCAAAAAACAAGAAAACCCTATAGCATGAAAGATGTTTGCATTCACCACTGGCATATAATGCTTGTAATAAAACGTAAAACTGATCTCCAGCCCTGAAGAAAGTAAATGTACGTGTATTTAATCACAGTGATAGAAAAAGGTGAATTTGCTCCGGAAAATGAATTTCCAGGTGGATATAGTACAAGCAAGAGAGGGAAAGTAGGCAGGCAAATAATAATCTAGCTGTCAGGAACGGACCTTTGGAGCCATACGAATGTTTACTGAAGTACAGTATGAGGTATGTCACATGTCTTGGTGTTTGAGATGGTAGAAAGCAGTAACACTCCCAGCCCGCCCAAGATAAGCTGTCTTTCTGGCAAGGATGCTACAGACAATGTGCTGGAGAGCAGCCTGTGGGATTCAGATCAGCAAGACAAGTTCTGACCTGAACTTGAAAAAGAGACATTTATTTAGGGCACTGTGCTTGTAAGAGCTACTCGATAGCTTCAAAACTTAGTTCAATAAAACAAACTAAATGAACACAGACTGCTGGGAAGAAATGTTGATTAAGGATATTGTTTACAGGAGCACAAAAAGATGAATAGCTAGTAATAAACGTTGGGACTTTGCTCAAAGGCATCTGGGGAATTTATGAAGTTGATAAGAACTGGCTTAAGATAGAATAATGTGGTTTAATATAACAAAGACTGGTAAACTGAATGATCAACCTTTCCCATAATATCCAGAGGATCTGTTGTACTAAGCAACACCATTCAATGACACTACTGTTAATAATGTGAGGAAGCTAAAGAGACAGGGCTATTTAGTTTGGCGATAGGGACAAATGAAGAGTTGTTATGGCCTAAGTGCATCTCACCAAAAAGTATCATGTTCTTTGAAGGAGTCACCTCGTTTGAGTTTTAGCATAGTCTGATCGAAACAACATGATATCATTTAAAAAAAAGAATGTGTTGAAATTCTCTACCCGGAATTCTTGAGAGAAACTAAGCTGAGACAGGATTAACAGGTACATTCTTTGATATATTAATAACTTTATTATTATTTATTAATACTAGATTATGAAAACCTATTAAATGAGGGGCAAGAAAAAATGGTCTATTTTTTACAGTAGACGGAGGTCACTGGTAGTGTACCACAGGGACCTGCGCTGTTCAGCATATTCTTAAATGATCTGGAAAAAAGAGTGATTATCGAGGCGACCGAGTTTGCTGATGATGCTGAATTATTCATGGTAATAAAAACAAAAGCTGACCGTGAAGAATAGTGGAAAGCTCTCATGATACTGTGTGACTGAATGATAAAATGGCAAGTTAAATTCTGTGCTGAAAAATGGAAGTAATATGCAAGAGAGAAAACAAGCCAAATTCTACATGCAAAATCCAGGAATCTAAATGAATGACTTCCACACAGCAAAGAGTGCTTGAGTTGTGGAGGGGTTTGTGAAAACATCAGCTCATGGCTCAGCGGCATTCAAACATGCAAATGAGATTGGTATTATGAGGGGGAAAAAAAAAAAGAAGAATATAAAACCAGAATTAAACCAGAAAGCATTTATTATGCACTTATATAAAGCCATTGGATTTGTAACTTGAATAATGAGGACCATTATGGTCTTCTAGAATAGGACTAGGAAAGGTGTAGAAAAAGGCAAAACAAATTTTTGAAAATATGGAATGACTTCTAATACAGGTGATATTAAATTTACTAGGACTCTTGAAATATAACTGAAGATGATATGATGAAGGTATATGCATTCATCAATGGTATGGTTACATGAACAGGGAAAATTATTCATCTTTTTTTTTAATAAAACAACTGATGGACATTGAAGGAAATTATCAGGCAGTGGGCTTGAAACAAACAAAAGAAAATATTTTTCACACAATGATTTCTTAAATTACATAACTTGTTGCCCTAGAATGCTGCAGTTGTCAAAAAGTGCTCAGGCAAATTCTTGGACAAGATATTCTCTGCAAGTGTGGATGCTATTTTTTATCCCAGCAACTCCAGGGACTCGATTTGGGACAACATACTGGAGAAAATATCTTTGTGTGCTTCCTAATTCCTACAATCTTTCACTAAGCACACACCACTAACTACTCATACTGCTGCTGGGCTTCACAGACTATTATTTACTAGCTGTTCTTGAAATAAAAAGGAAACAACCAATGAAAGTGAAACATCTAACTATATTGATGATCAAAGGAAATCATTTCAGAAAACAAAGTATTATTGCAGCAATAAGATTACTAGAATTTAAAAAGTGCAGAACTTTTATACAGCTAATAATAATATCTACACTTAAATTTTGGTTAGAGTAAAATGGATAGAGGATGTAAGCTCTCATGTTTTGTAATACAACAACTGAATGTGGAGGGTTTTGCTACAGGTGTTTTACTGAATGGTTGCCTATTACTGGACATTTTAGCTGCCTTCTGAAATATCTGATGCCGGACTTCAGCAGGAATTTGTCAGGTCCTAAGGTCAAGGGACTGGTTTTGGCAACAGTTTTTTCCTGACCTTCTAAAACATGAGAAAGACAAAGTAAAGACATACTCTAACAACAGAGAAATCAGATGACCAAGTTATTGTTTACACTATCACAATGTCCAAAATGTGGTGGTCATTTTACAAGGCATCCAAAAGCATACTAAAAACAATCTAAAAGTATAAAAAGGCAAAGCTGTATGAAGAGGAAAGTGGAATACCATGCTGAACAAACAAATGAGCAAAAGGATGCTATGGCATTTTATTAGTAATATGCTGATTATTGTTATCATTTTTCCCTTTCTAAAATTAAATCCTGATTAATTATCACTTTTATTGACAGTTTCAGGGGGACCAGAGTTTCACTCTATAAAGTCACATCCATTATTTCACCAAGATTTGCAAACTTGGTTCCAGTGTCTTTTCTGCTATAAACACTCAACATATGCTCCTCAGTCTCCCTTATATGGAAGAGCATCTAACTCAGAGTATAAAACAAATGAGTATTTGCTCACTTCATCAGATGGATTCTGGTAGGTGTCATGAAAGGAGAAAGCAGAAATATCACAAGAGAGATGAGAAACACAGGTTTGAAGATGGTATTACTACAAAGGCAAAGGAGGTGAGCTAGACAAGTAGTGAGACAGACAAGTCAGATGGAAAGACGGACTTTCTACTAATTGCTAAGAAGTAGAAGGGTCAGTACTTTAACCAATACAAAGCTGGACAAGATGTATTTAGTTTTCTACGGGGGGAAAAGACAAAAAATCCCCAATACAATGTGGCAACAAACAGGAGGGAAGGATTCGCAAATGAGGGAAACTAATTATAAGCCAAACTTCCAACGGTGCAAAGCCCCCTAAACATGCCAGAATCTACAGGAATGATATATATAGAGTAAATATTTAAAAACGCACTGGATTTATAGAGATCATTATAAGCAATTCTAAATCTCTGAAGTCCTTGATGTTACTTTCAAGCATTTCTTTAACACATGCAATCAGTAAAGAATGCTACAACCAGATGCTTTTTTAAAAAAAACATAGTAAAGTTGAAAGCAAAAAAGTAAAGAATAGCATTTGGCATGATGAACTTTATAGACAATCTAAGCAAATGAAATGCTTATAAGATTTTATAAGAATGAGACTAATAAATTATTTAGTCTAGTGGTCAGTGATGGGTGACAAAGTTGCTGAAAGAGAAGGTAGTTGCAGATATCCAAATGATATTGGCATTTAGGAGAAGCAATATTAGCTATTTTCCACCTAGTAAATTGATTGCTGCAGAGAACTGGAGTGACTTTTCCAGAACAGAGCAACAAAAAATCAGGGTAGAATGAGAATTTGAATGTACTCCTAATGGTTAAGTTAGTTACTGGGCTACTTATGGGGTCAGAGGAGAGGGAGTCAGGGGTAGTAAAGCATAGTGAAAATTTTCTAGTTATGGAGATAGCCATAGTTTTTTGGCTCTTAAATTCTTTACCAGGCTTCATTGCAATAGTTCCAGTGACAGACTCCAAAAGACTTACACTAACCTGAAAAGTTAAAGTGCCATCAAGTAATGGGCCACCTCCTCAAAATATATTTTTGAAACCGGTATTGCCAGGTGAAAATACAGAAAATAAAGAGGATGTTTTGATTACTTTTTAATATCCTTCTGGGTTTGGGATCTTTTAGGAACATTTGGATCACATTTTCAAATTTTTCTTCATAGGTATAAAACTCTTAGTTTGACTTTTTGTTTGAATCTAGCCCAGGATCGTCCCATGAACAGCTCTTTCTAGATTTGTGATCAAATATTGAGACCTGGCAAAAAATAATTGGGGGAAAAATATTTCCTAACAGCCATGTAGAGGTCCTGGTTTCATCTGGGATAGGATTAATTTTCTTCCTAGCAGCTGGTATAGTGCAGTTTTGGATTTAGGATAAGAATAATGTTGATAACACACTGATGTTTTAGTTGTTGCCAAGTGGTGAAGGACTTTTCAGGTTCCCATACTGGCCTGCCAATGGGAAGGCAGGGGGTGCCCAAGAAGCTGGGAGGGGACACAGCCAGGACAGCTGACCCAAACTGGCCAGAGGGATATTCCATACCATGTGATGTCATGCTCAGTATATAACTGGGGGTTGGCCGGGAGACGGCACAGCTCAGGAACTAGCTGGGCATTGACTCTGGGTGGTGAGGAATTGTGCTGTGCATCACTTGTTTTGTACTTTATTATTGTCTTTTTTTCTGTCCTATTAAATTGACTTTATCTCAGCCCATGAGTTTTTTTGCTTTGTCCATTCCCTCCCCCATCCCACGGGGCAGGGGAGAGTGAGGGAACAGCAGTGCAGTCGTTTTAGCTGCCGGCTGGGTTAAACTACAACAAGCACGTGGTTTGTAGCCTGACGTCGTTTACAGAGAACCATGGCTACACCAGTTTATGTGAAGAAACACCCTGACTGCAATAGTTAATTTGTGTGCTCATCTTATTTTTTTGAAATACTATTAGTGGTCAGCTATAGAGTCAATGGGTTGTTTCCTTATGAAGGCCCAGCTAGCCGAAGGCAGGGAGCGGTGAGGACAGGGCTCCCCGTCACGCTGGGCCCTCTGAGGGGCCGGGCCTGGCGCGGCCATGGCGACAAGGGACAGGCTCCAGCGCGGGGAAGTGCTGGCACCAAGCGCGGACGCCTCTCCGCGCAACAAGTGCGGTGCGGCGGGCGAGCTGCGGCCCCGGGCGGGGCGGCAGAGTCGGCCCACGGACGCAGGAGTCCCCGGAGCNCGAGGGCGCATGCCCAGGCGGCTGGCGCATGCTCTGTAGCGGCCAGGGACGAAGAGCGGAATTCGGCACTCGGCAACGTTCGGCGGTTTTCGTGCAGGCCAGGCCGCCATTTTCTCACAGCCTCCCCGTACGCGTTGCCTGCGCGGCTGTCTGTCCCGCTTGTCCGCGCTTTGTCCTGCTCGGCGATGGACGGGTGAGTAATGGCCGGGGCGGTGGGGCCGAAAGCACTGCCGCGGTTGTGCCGCCGGTCAGCGGTGGGACCTGTCTCTGTGCCGGGGGCTCGGTCCGCGCCGCGGCTGGCTGTCGGCAGGCGTGCGTCTTTGAGGGTGTGGGGAGCGGCCGCTCCCCCGGCGGCGGTGGGGACTGGCGGGCCTCCCTCCCTCCCGCCGCGGGACAGGTGAAGCCTGAGGCCCACTACGGGGTGGGGGGGAAGAGGGGGCTCAGCCTCACCGTAACGCGGGACCCTCGGTAGGGTCTTCCGTTTAAATTGCCGAGGGCTTTGGGCCGCCCCCCACTTAGTGTAGTGCCCGAGACGCTGGATCTCGCCGTAGAGAGAGAGCGCGNGGGTGCTCTCCCGGGCAGGACCGTAAGCCGAGCTCCTCCGAGGCGACCTCTCTCCCTCGCACACGCACAGTCCCGAAGCGGTGCGGTGGGCAGAAGCGGGAGCCCCCCCACCCCACGGCGGGTCCCAGGGCTGAGGAACCCACGGCCGCCCCCACCGCGCGCCGCTTCCCGCCCCAGGCGGGGCAGGCTCGCGCCGTTCCANGACAGGTGAAGCCTGAGGCCCACTACGGGGTGGGGGGGAAGAGGGGGCTCAGCCTCACCGTAACGCGGGACCCTCGGTAGGGTCTTCCGTTTAAATTGCCGAGGGCTTTGGGCCGCCCCCCACTTAGTGTAGTGCCCGAGACGCTGGATCTCGCCGTAGAGAGAGAGCGCGAGCTACCCCCCATTTACTGTCCCCTCCGGAGCCTCCTGTCCTCTCATTCTCCCCCGCCTTTGCTTTCTCCCCCCAGCCGTGGGGTGAGGAGGGAAGCTCTGTAGGGCTCGGGTTTGTTTTGGAGCTGGCTGGAGGGGAGGAGCAACATGAGCAGGAGCCAGATGTCGAGCTCTTTTGTTTTCAGAAACTGCCTAATAAGCTCTCTGGCTTCCTCCCCCTCCCCAGGTAGAAAGATGCCTTTGTGTATGCTGGAGCCTGGCTGTAAAAGCCAAAGAAGGGAAGGTTTTGAAGGAGGCAGCCGTACGGGACAGCGAGGGCCCTCGGTCCTGGCCAGGAGCTGGGGCGGGCAGTCTGTACACAAGGCCTTCTTTCTGTTGGACCTGGAACATGAGGCTGGTGGTTGTAGCCTTCGTCCCTGTAAATACAACAGCTTCCAGCGTCCAAATTTCCTATTAAGTTGTTTACTGTGCTTCAAGCAGATGCTATTTCTTTGGCATGCTTTAAGCATATAACCTTTCAACTATGAGACTCTTAAAGGCTTTTTATGGTTAGTTATGATTATAACGTTGGGAGTTACAAATCCTGTCTGAGAAGTCTTGTCATTAATGAGTATTATGTTGTGGAATGCTTTCACATATTAATGTTTTGCTTTCATTTCTTTTTGGTGTGGACTTAGGTTTCTTTTGGGATTGTGTTACACACTGTGAGTTATGATATCACAACCTCTAAGAAAACGATACACTTTGACATACCTGTTGCAGAGTTTTGTATAGGTGTACCTGATTAAATTTCATATAGGTGTACCTGCCAAGGCATTCCTGTTTTCAAGTTAATTTCAAAAAATTTGTTAATTGCTTTCAGCTGTAAGAAAACCTATGTTGCTGAACTAGCTGTCTAGTTAATAGGAGTGTGTGGGAAAAGTTCTGTACTTACTTTTAAATTCTTCTACTTTCACCCTGTGATCTCATGTAGTCCAGAAAACCAAATTTCCTAAATAAATTTCCTGGCTGTGCAGCTTTGGAGTAATGTTTACTTGAGACTTTGGAGTCTTTTGGAGAAGCCTATAAGCTGGTGGACCTCAGTGGCTTTTGTAGGTTTCTTTCGTACTTCCCCTTAGCCCTGCTGTGTTCTTTGAACATATTTGCTTGATTGGGGAAGTTGTTGGCTATTTCAATTCCTTATTATTTTGGCATTGTAATACATTGAAAAGTTGGTTTTATGAGGATAAACTGGTTGACTTTGTTCTTGTTTTTTCTCTTTTTTTTACAGCATTGTCACTGATGTTGCAGTTGGTGTGAAGGTAGGATGTACACTTAGCAAATAAGGGGGCAAATTATTGATTCAAAATGAACTACTTTGAGCAAGTAATTGCAAGTTGTAAGATTTTAACTAGTCATTGTCAGCTGATATTTAGTCAGCAGTATATGCTTTATTAACCAAAAATCCCTAGAAGTAAATTGGAGGCGCTCTACACAAAAGACTTTTCTAGGCACTGAACTGGAAACAGTGGTTCTAGATTAATGTAGTGGTGTCAGCTTCTTATTTTAAAGCTTAATTTTGCAGATTTTTTCAAAACAATGCTTTCTTACTGTTGCATGGTGACTGTAAAAGGCATGTTTTCTTTTCCCCTCTCCATCCTTTTTTTCAAAACAGTTACACTGAAGTTAAAAAAGAAGTGGCTGTCTGTAATAGGACACAAAAATATGGGAGGTGGAATTTGTTATGTAGACAGAAGTGGGTGCTTGCTTTGCTTTTACATTTTATTTCTCAAGTTCAGTTATGAATTTATCATATTTGTTATAAGAAGGAAAGATCTTCCAAATGGTTTTTAATTTACTATTTATCTCACTTTTGTATTCAGATCTGTTGCAGGAGTTAGATCAATACTTCATAGAAGCAGACTGAGAATGAGAATGCAAACATACATGGGACAAGGGAACTTCAGGTTATATTAATGAATGCATGCAAGCAATTCTATTTCAGTGGTAGAAACGTAGAAGTTTTCTAGTGCATACAGTTAAGTCTCCGCATTTGTCCAGGGACTTTATAGCTATACTACGTAGCTGCCTTTTCACCTGAAGCTGATCTATGTTAACTGCTTGGTAAGCCAGGTTTTATCTAGTAAAACTCTTTGGCTCAGATTCAGCATTGGTCCTGCTGGATTTGGACTAGTTCTTATGTAATACAGCTAGCCTGTAAACACAGTGGCTATTCTGTCAGATGTACCTGTATTATATTTCTGAGCAAGCTTGCTTCTAGAGGAGCTGTAAGAAGTTAGTTATACAGATTCTGGACCCATCTGGATCCACATGTTTGTGCAGTATTGGAGATAAGCTTAAAATCACTCTCTGAAGTATTTCTGTGGGAGCTAATCCCAGTCAGAAATACAAACTGGTATGACCGTTTCTCTGTTGCCTGGGAGGACAAAGTGTTAACTGATGAAAACTTGAGGAGTGAATTTAATAGTTCGGAGGAATACCTAAGGAATTTCAAGTCTTTCAGAAGTAAACTGCCCCACATGAACAGCTTTGGGCCAAAACGATTTATAAATTTCCCTCAATCATGTCTAACGAAGAAGCAATTTCAGGTAGATCTTGTATTGCTTTAACCTTAAACTCTGACATTCTCACTTCAGGAGAAGTAAATGGATTCAATATCCCTTTCATTCCTAACTATGAGTGACTTAGCTCAAATTCTTGTAAGATTCTTTCATTAAATATCTTGTAAGCGTGTAATGTGATTTTTGGAACCCTATTTTCAGATACTAGCCAGATAATGAAATAAAGACTTCGGATGACATAACTGCTTCTTTCTGTTGATTGCAGAAGTTATATTATGAATATAATGTAAGAAAAAAGGCAAGACAAGTGTATCAGAGGTAGTGATTAGAATAAATATGAGGAAAGGCACAGAAGTCTCAAAAAAGTGTGCTCTTTGCCTTGTTAAAACGGACTTGTTCTCTGAATTTTAAGAGGAAACAATTTGTGCATGGAAGTAGTGGGAATAAATGAAAAGGATTACTGTTTTCTGAAGAAAGCTGTTAAATATGGGAGGAGTAAACTAGACTGTAGCTTCTGTAATTATCTCAAGATACTAATAACAGAAAATGAAATTTCTTGCTAATTTATATATGCAGTTTGGGTAGCAGTCTAATGCTAGCTTCGGTCATGTTTTGTGGAAGGCCATGTGAAACATTGGCCTTTATGTTCTCTGGTGACTGTTCATTGCTCTTGATGAACTGTTGTTTTAAAGTTGAGGAATGCTTTACCTATAGGTGGTATATAAACAACATGGAATATTCATCTGGCCTTTCCTTGGCTGCTATCTTTTCTTTAGGGTGCTTTGAGAATGTATAGGGAGCAAGTTTTGAGTCCAAGGAGTTGCATCAGCAGTTTTAATGCTCTTTTGACACTGCTCTTCTTGTGACTGGATAGCCGCTGGAAGTGGGCAGGGATTTACCTGTGTGAAATCAACTTACCAGGATATTTGTTTGACCTGATACTTTCTTGATATTTTTGCACCTAATGTATATATATGCTGATCATACAGCATGTTTGTGATACATTCAATTATACTTGGAGAAAGGGATTGTGACATACGACTGGGATTGTTACATATGATCCTTCTGTTTGGAAAACTTGCTTTATTTTATCATCATCAGTCATGTCAATACAAATTTGAAAAATTATATTAACTATTGTCTGGCTGGTTTCTCTCTTGAACAGAAAAGTGAACAGGTTAGTTATATTTTTAAACCCACTGGTAAAAGAGTAATAGTAGAAGTTAACTACTGTAGTCTGGGAATTGCCTTTGAATTAAAAAAGGGCTTTTGAGACTGCATGTGGGGCAAGGCAAGTATAAAGTGAAAGGAATGCTTGCTTATAATGTTTTATTAACAGTTTTATAGTCTCATAGTTACCTGCTAATGAGACTTCTAAATTTGAAGCTATTACCATTTATTTATGCTGTATGCTTTGATTTGATGTAAAACATTTTTGTTCATGAAACTGTTGAATGTTCAATCTTTATTTATGTGTTGAGTCACCAGAAATTAACACTAAAAGCTGTAGAAAACATGAAACTCAAAATGGAGGTGGAAAAAAATGACAAATGCTATTTGAAAACTTGGTTTACATAGAGTAAATGCGGGGATTTGTGCAACTCAAAGTATGCAGTGGGAGCATGCTTCCCAGCTAAAATCTGTCAGAGGAGCAGTGCACTTTAATATCTGAAAGCGTTAGAACATATCAAAACCCAGTCATCTTGTAACTACATATGAAATAATTCACATTTGATTTGGTCTATAAGGTCTTGTTTTGCTTACCTAGAATTCATGAAGGCAAGGAAATGTCACTCCACACACAGTTCGCCTCTTACATTCCAATTTACAAAATAATACAAAAAGAATGAGCTTTGGTTCTGTGTCTGTTGCTTTGTGCACTCCCATTGTATATAAGCCGTTAGTGTGAAGTATTTTTGAATAGAACAGAGCTGTACATTCCAATAATGATAATATATTACGTAGTCCATTGATTTTTTTAAATTTTCAGTTTCTTGAAGAAATCTATACATTTTAAATTTATAGGTTTCTTCATGCATAATTTTAAAAATTGCCATGTTATATAAAAAGTTTGCTTTTTTAAAAAAGGTAAATCTCAGTTGCTCTGTTTCTATTACATGAGATCTGTAGTCACCAAATATGAAATGGCCTGCTAGTTAGCTTATAGTCTCAAAGTTCTCATTGCTCACTGGCTTATATAGGTTTGAGTATCAGAATCTAGTAACTGTAGTTTCAATTTCTGTCTTGTGTTCTCTTTACAGTTATGATGCTTTAATCTGGATAAGTAAACTGATTTGGCAACTTGAAGTGCTAGGGCCTTTTTCAACTCTTGAAGTGAATTTGTGAAGTATATAATGTATCTTGTCTCTGGAGTAATTAATAGAATCTTTGGAGGGTTATAAAATGTGATGTAAAGAATATACATCACAAAGGTGCAGGGAAGAACTTAGGTGAACTTCTGATGCATATTGAAGATGATAGTTCTCTTTTACTGTATTTCAGTGTGTGCCACTTCAGACTAATGTATCATCATCTTTCTCCAGCATGGCATGAGTAGCTGTGCAGTAAATGGAGCCTGAACAATTGTGTGACTCATTTCGTGTTTGTGCATTGCACATTTCAGAATGGCTGAGGTGTACTTCTGCCTGATGGGAGAAAACAAGCAGTTGTTCCTTCATGGATTCATTATTTGGTAGCTAGCATTTGGGAGTTTGTGATGCTGTTGACACTGCTTTGGGCTACACTGGCCAAAAGCTGAGCATCAGCTGCCAAGTGCGGACAGTGCGAGTTATACCTAGGAGGGAAAACTCATATATCCCTCTAAACATAGTTTTGTAATGTTTAAAGATGTGGGAATGGCCTTTTTCCCCACGACTCAGGGCATCAGCCTTTGCAGCATTAGTAAGAGGGAATTCTTGGTGTGTATTTACTTGCTTATGTTAGGGTTGGGTAGAAGATGCTAAGAAGCACTGTCCTAGTGCTTTCTAATAGTTTTCCAGACAGTAATGTGTCAAAGTCCTCCTTTGTCCTGCTTGCTGAAATTTGACATGGAGGAAAATAATAGTAGAGGGGAAGGGCTGTAGCTAAAACCAGAAGAGGTAGGAGCTGATGGGGGGCAGCGGGGGAGGGAGGAGAGCACAAAGTAGCAGTATCTGTAAGCACTCCTGAAGCATTATCCACTTTTTAACTCAAGTTCTGAGGGGTAATCTCTTCTCTTACAAAATTATAGAATGCTGACTCTTTTTTGCTACTAATAACTGAGAGTTTCCTTGTGGTAGAAACAAGTAATGTGCATATATTGTGACTTTTTATTTGAACTGTATACAGTATAATGAAAATATGTGTAGAAAAAAATCAGTTAAAATTCTAGCAAGTTGTCAGAAGATTAGTTTAGGCTAAAGTTAAGAAGGGAGAAAAATGTATTCAAATAGCTTTTTCAGTTTCTTCTTTTTCTGAAATTATTTTGCCTTCACTGTTGTCATTCTAGATACTTAAATAAAAGGGAGTGGTAGGATAAAAACTGTTTGACTCATACAGACAAGTGCCATGTGATGGTCTGATTTATTGTATTTAAAATATTAGAATGATAGTTTTGATCTATCTTTGCATGCCTAATATAATTACTAGTAGATTTCTAGTATATTAGCGAAAGTCTGCTAAGGGCGATGATATGAGAAAAATGGGTTGTGTGTTTTAATTTTGTGTTAGCTAGGATAATGTTTTTAAATCAACTTTTGTGTTCACTAATAGCAACAGTAGACAGCAAAAGATGTGCAGAACATTCTAGCAGTGAAGTAAGAGTGAAGTGTGACCATGTTCAGAAGTTTAGAACTGGCATCTTGATTTGTCTTTTCAGCAGTGGTATGGGGAACATGCAGTTGGTGACAAAAAATAACTTCTTACAATGAAAGACATCTGCTCCCTTTTTAACAGTAACTTCTGTAAATTGATCCTGCATGAAATTACTTTAATATTTATTCACAGAACAGTCTACTCCAATGCTTTTTTCTTTGTGACTTGGGTTTCTTTTTGTTAATGCTCATTCTGCCACTGTGATATACATGGAAAAATAAGGAGACCTGAAAATGGAGAGAACGGAAAAATGCTGAAAATTGGTTCGTGTTCTGTAGCAAGTAGGCAACAATGTAAGGAATGCTTAATACACCTATTTGGTATGTTTTGATGTCTGTCACTAATTGGAAATCACCTATTTTTTCATTTGTAACAGAACATCTATATTTGCATTTAATTTAGGGGATTGTAGGAAAAGAAATGTGATCACCTGCACCATCTGAAAAACACGAGACAATACTATCATGAAAATACCTTTTCCATTTCTTAGAGCTTTGGGCCACATTTTCACAAGCAAATCAAGCTGCGTTCCAGTTTTCTCCATCACTGTAGTACTTGTGCAACAAATGTTTGGGTAGCCACTTGCAAACCTCTCTTGGGAATGTAACCAGGATAAAGCGAAACTGACACAACAGTGAGTTTTATCTTTTTAGTCAGTTTTGTACCAAAGTGTGTGGTTGCATAAATGTTTGTAGCAATGTAGAAAATTGGGGAGGACAGAATGGGATCAAGTTTCTGAGGCCAGGGAGAAGGTAGGACAGTTGCTTTTGGTAGTAGTAGACTCAAATGAGGTTGTGTTTTTGCAAGCTGTTAATGGGACTGTGATGCTTGATTTAGGGGTTTGGAGTTTTTTGTAGCTGCAAGTACATACAGCTGTATTTAGCTTCTCATAAAATCAGTTTTTCTATGAATGTGTAATGCGAATATTGAGTTACAGACAAAACAGCTCTAGTGCTTTTTAGTTATTATTGCGAAATAGAGAATCAAGTAGAAAATACCTCCCTTGTGGATCCTTTTTTGAGATGTAGAAACTGCCACTGAAAGACCAAATCTGTACGTCTAGGTGCCATCGTTCTCTAACCAGAAAGCTAAGAACACATCCAGGTGGTAGCTCTTGTGAGTTGTTCTCACCAATTCTAATTTACTACCAGTTATGTATGGCTGCTTCGGAGTGATACTGTCTTTCCTGGTAAAAGTGGAATAGAAGGTCTGAAATACTGGAATAAATTTTCTTACTTGTGTACTTCCTCCTGGATGTTTGATGTGTCAGCTGGAATTAGACTAGACTCTTGCTTGCAGTCTTTCATTACAATTGAAAGTTTGAAGGTTTCCAAATGAGGCTGGGTGGCATGATTTAAGTGGAAATTTGGTTCTTGACTCTTCAGCTTTCTGATTCTAATAGTCCATTTCGATCTGCAGATGCTTTGAGAAATTTAGCTCTTTTCCACACTGTATGTTGAGAACCTGGAGGCTTTTCAGAGGAATTGAGACTTTTCTCCTTTCAGTCTTAAAGACTTTTCAGATTCCCTTGGTCGTGCACTCTCAATTTCTACAAACTGTGTGTTTTCATAAATTGGGTACATGGCGTATACCAGTTACAAGTAAAAAGACTAAAAGCGTAATTTTCTCCTAGCTCCTTCCTTACTGAAAAAATATGAGTGTAAAAATGGTGAAATTAGTTGTTAGGATACATAAACAATATATGGTTGGCTGAGGACTGCATGAAAAAGAATTGAAAAAAGAAAGGGGAAAATGGGGAAAAAAGAGCCTACAAAGAATGAGTATGAAAAGGTAGTCATAATGTATGCAGTTAACTTCATGCTGAACTTAAAAGCAAGTGATAAGTGAGTTATTAAGCAGCCATATAGTTCATGGCCTTATTTGATAAGATTTCATGCTAACATAGTTAAATAGTGTAGTCTTAAAAAAAATAAAAATAACATAGATGTACTCCTTGTATGTAAGGTTCTGATAAAGTGATAGAAGTGATAACAAGCTTATAGTTTAAACTGAATGCTTTGTAAAATACCAGTCAACCTGCATGGAATTTCTTTTGGCTTGTCTATTTGGACTTGGCTTGTCCTGTCCTGACCGAGTTTTCTGTGATCCTGTACATAGGAGAGGTGTAACAGTCTATTAATTAGGTGATTTGGATTATGTGTTTTGACAGTAGTGTGTATAGTCAGAGCACAAGGCAGGTCAGGCATTTCTTCACTAAAGAGTATATGAGGGTGTGTTTATGCAGTGTTTCATTAAAAGTGTATCCTGTTAAAAATGAAGCATTCATTAAATTATGATCCATTGCATGTAAACTGAATGAAGTTTATAAATGCTGTGTTTGGGGGTTTGAAGTTTGTTGTTTAAAAGATGTTTAAAAGATCCAGTCCCCAAAGTCAATTCAGACATTGAATATTGAAGAAGTGTGTTTACAAGTATGTATCTGTTAAGAGGGGAATGTTTACTGTCTGGGTTGGAATTCTCACATGCTTTTATTCCTCTTCCATACCGTCAGGTTTCTGGCTTTTTCTTTTAAATTGTTCCCAGATGTTGTTAGAAACGAAGTGTTTTACAATGCTGTTAGATTTCTTTAAATCATGAGATCTGTCTCCTGGCTTGTCATACCCCTTGGGAAATTCATGCCTGTAGGCTGCGAATGACTGTGGTAAATGCGCAGTGCAGCTCAAGTTCCCCTTTTCTCTTTCATCTAGGGGAAGAGGGGGGAGAGAGGGAAGTGGTGGGGCAAAAGCATCCTGTTCTTGAGAGAGGTTTGTAATATCAGCAACTTTGAATACTGCAAATGAGAGAATTTGTCAGAAAAAATATTTTTCAGGATCTTTGAGTGTATCCTTTATCTTTTCTAGTGGGAGTTTAAGAAATTATTTTAGA
>VXBL01004503.1:394680-409612 GCA_013400195.1 Aramus guarauna
TTTTTTTTTTTACTTTGGATGTAATAAAATCTGAGGGATGTTGGAAATATGTGAAGCCCTATCTGGAATGTGAGGAGAATAATTGACAAAGACTTCTACAAAGACTTCTAAATAGTATATTTTTGGTTAGCCTGCAAGGATAGTATGACTATAATGACTTCCTAAAATTACATAGCTACTTAATATAACCTGTGATAGCATGAAGCTTTATAGTAGTCTGTTATGGGGAGGAAAAAAAATCTAAAATCCTGCTATGTAAATCCAGTTTGGGTAGTGAGGGATTTTGAGTTAACTATGACTGTTAAAGTAAGGAGCTGGGAGATTAATTTGCTATGGTAGGGGTTCTTTATTTCTCTTTGTATAATAGATTTTGTAAACTGTAGAAGAGACAATATACACAATAAGTGTATTCACTTACAGAAATTAATGGAAATATCAAAGTAGTATCTTCAATTTACAGTTTATAAATTATTTTTTCTAGGTATAATTTTTAAGTTTCTCTGAAATAGGTATTCAAAATCTGAGCTTCATCTTTTTCTGAATGTGATCTTACATGTGAGTTTCACATAATTCCATTGATTGAGTAAACCATACATTAACGTGCTGTTTTCATACCATGGATGGAAACACTCTTATGGGGCAAGGGTGTGATAACATGGCCTTCATTGAAAGGACACTGTTGGCTTTTCAATGAATTTAAGATTCACTCACTGCAAGAAGTTAGTTTGGCAATTCTTGTGTTTATTTTGTATAGTATTATTTTGGCAGATGCTAGTTTCATGAAGAAATGTTCTAGATACCTCTGTTCTGGGTAGTTAGTAATTTAGCTTTTACGGAGATTAATATAGATTAATGTTCTTCTTGACATTGGTAGGGATAGAAATAGGCACTGAAAACTTGTGCTGTTGAGGACTAGCTGTCAGAAGATGACCTATTAATAGTATAATAGCAGTTTGTACTTCTTATTTTGTCCTTCATGGTCTCCTTCCCTCATGCTAAAATGGATATTCAGTCTCTGCCATGTTGCTATTATAGGAACTTTCCTTTGCGGTCTATGACAGAATAAAAATCATTGCGGTGTTTTTTGTTTGTTATTTTAACTTAGATTTGGACATTTCTGTGATCTGTGTGTTTGTGATCTTCAGTCTTGTTATATGATCTCAAACTTGCTTTGATTCTTTAGAACACAGCAGTTTGCGCCGGTGGAGAAAAGAGTTAAGTGAACATTGCTCTTGGGTCTTCTATTCTTCACTGAATCTGATTCACTATGTTCTTCAAAGATCTGAGCTTGGTTTCCTTCTCTGAAACATTTGATAGAGTTTACCTAAATTAGTTTAAAGGTTCCTTTGCTTTGCATGGTTTGACTAGCAGGACTGGTGTACTTGAGAATAACACTAGCGAATGTTCAAGATACTTGGGAAATGGGTTATAATTCTGAAATTTGTGTGTGAGTGGATTGATGAAGAGCTTTCCCCTTGGAGCAAGATGACAGTCCCTTTTGGCCTAGCATCCTCTAAAAGAAGATGCACATAAAACCAAAGCCAAGCACCCCAAACCACAAATTGAATAAAGTCTTATCTCTACTGAACAAATGTTAAGTAAAATCAGTATTTTTGTCTGTGCTGTAATTCAGGAGGTGCTTGTGCCGCATAGTGGTGCTGGTCTATGTAAGAGTACACATTGGCTTACTTGAAATGCTTAAATTAAATTGCTTTACTAGACAACCATCATCTTTAGAGAACCCTTTTGTAATAAATAATAATTTCCAGGTAGTTAGTGCTTTTGATTTTGCAATTTAACCTCTTTGTGTCTAAGTACATCTTACGTCTTTTGCTGCATAGCTGGTTTTAAAGTTGCATGCTGAATTAAGTGCAGAGGTGTCTAGGCAGCTTAAGAGCTGATAAGGAAGAATAACCATGTATATCTGATGAGATGATTACTCACATGGTAAGAGATACCTTTGTCTTTTACCAAAAGCTTGGCAGGTATGTGTGGGAGTGAGCAGAGATTTGCTATATGTTTGTGATTTCATAGTGAACTGGAAGAACGTTCCACATGCAAACCTGTACGTCTGAATCAGACTTGTGAACACTGATTTGTGAGAACAAAACAAATGTTGTCAAATTTATGATACATACCAATACAAGGAATTCAAACAAACTTGTTCTTCTGAAGCAAAACTGTTAAAACTTTAAGTGTAATGATACAATCTTGTGATTGACTCTGAATGTGTTCATGAAATGCAAAAATTATATGTTTCAAAATGCAGAGAACACACTCTTAACTGTTCATGAAACACAAATACAGTAACTGAATATGCACTCTATTGAGTAATTTGTGCTCCTTCTAGATTTTTCTCCTATGGATTAAGAAATTAACAGCTTTTTGGAAGCCTGATTTAGTAGGAACCAGAAGTTTATGTAATCACTCTTACGTTCTGTTAGACAGCAGTTGCTGATGTAGGTAACTTTTTGAAGCTGAAGACAACTCAAATTTGAGATACTTCAGGATTATGAAGTTCCTGCAGATTTTGGAAAGAGCATTCATTTGGTACTAGGGATGCTTCAGCATAAAAAGGAAAACAAAAATTGCTGCTGAACTACTTTGAAATGCTTGACTGCAAACTGATAACGGTCTCTGCTGCTGCCTCTGCCTATTCGGTTGAGCTGTCCAGGCTACAGACAATGGCTTCCAAGCAAGGCTGGGTGGATAGCTGTTAGCAGAAATAACTGCAGTCGTCACTGAGTGAGCTAATACTGCTAGTAATCTTGGACTTTGCAATATTTTACCCAAGTAAATATTGTGTTAGAAAAATAAAACACTACAGAGAAAGAAGGAATGTTTATATTACAACTTATACTGAGTCTCTGTGTTAGTGTATTATATTTACAGTAGAAAGCAATGTAGTTTGAATAACAGTTTCCATAACTTCTCTAACTTGTTTCTCAGTTTTGTTCAGCTGAATTTTTCATCAGTTATATCTGATTAGAGATTTGTTGTTACATTGAGAAGCACAAGACATGGTCCTTCTCATGGTGCTGCTTATTCTTGGTATTAGGCATTAGTCAATTTTAAAGGAAATCTGTTGTTGATTTGATAGCAATCAGCAAAGCTGTGCCTATGTACCCTTAAAAGCTTAGAGTATTCAGTAGACTGTATAAAGATTCTTCAGAGCTGATGTTGAAAACTAAGTAAACTTTAATGGCTCTGTGTGTGCATACACACATACACTATTTTTAAGAGCGTATGGATTAAACAAACTTTACCATACTGTTCTGTGTGTGGATACACATACAGTGCACTGTGATAAAATGGTAAAGGTTTGATTTTATGCATCTTGCAACAATGCTGCCTAGAAGGGTGCAATCCTCAGGTTAATTTAGTATGCAGTATTGAGGTGTCCTGTAAAATATATTCACTAACTGTTCTTGAGATTCTATTATAGTGTCCACAACAGAATTTAAAATATTTGTTTTTATAAAGATGGGTAGTAACTGTTTTCCTTCCTCATTTCCATTTTAGCAGTGACCTGCATTAGTGTTAATAGTGCTGGGGAAATACTTTTGAAGTGGGGAAAGAACCAATAAAACATTAAAGATAATCTTCAAAGGATGTCAGGTTTATTCCCTTTTAAAAACATTTTAAATGAAAGATCACTGGAATATTTGTGGGCTTTTTGAGAGATGAAGTCTTGGGGGATGGGAGGGAGTTGGAGGGTAAAAGAGGAAAGAAGAAAAAAAAAAAAGCTTGAAAAGAAGCAAAAGCCTCTTCACCTATGTCAGATGCCCATCGTGAAAATAATTTGAGAGGAAAAGATTATCTTGCATACTTTCATTATAAACCCTCCTCTGATTTTTTGCAGCCCACTTTTGAGTCATCTTCAAGAAGACCATATAATTTATATTTGTCATGTTTTAAGAATTACCATGAAGATGTCATTCCCTGCCCTGAATTGTGTTTTGCAAGGCAAATGGATGTCCCCAAAAAGAAAATTGATCATTTCTTATGACAAGTCTGGGTTTTTTTTTTCCTTTTTTTTTTTTTTTTTAAAATAAGGTAGTTAGAATTGAGCTAAACTTCGTATTTCTATTTGTATAGATTGCCCTTGCAGTTTCAGCTAGATATAAGAATTTAATCTATATGTATATTAAAGTAAGTTAATTTAAATGTTATTGAAATGGACTAAATATAATTATAATAATATTTTAATTTGAAATGCTGGACAAAATTATTGTTCGGCAGTTCTCATTGTGTGTGGAGATGGCTACGTTTCAGCGGTGGGTGAAACAACTGTGCTTAAGCTGCTCTCATTTCAAGGATTGCCATGTAAATATACTGCTTTACTTAGACTTTTAAGTTGTTGCACTTACCTGAAAAGAGGAAGTCTGCCAAATCTGAATAGGTTTGGTTATGCTTGCTTAAGTTCTAAAGGTTTTCCCTGTCAAACTGAGATTTTTAATATCATCTTTAAAAATCACAAAGTAGAGGAAAAAAAAAAAATCTCTTACTGTCTCTTTCTTTTTAGAGAGGATCTGACGAACTTCTTTCAGGCAGTGTACTCAATAGCCCGAACTCTAACATGAGCAGCATGGTAGTTACTGGTAAGTGATGCCCTTTCAAAGGAGAAATCTATCATTTATATTTGGACTCATTTCCTGTTTACAAGGGGAGAACACTGAAATGAGAATCCGTTGTGTTATAGAGGGATAAACTGTTGGAATGCATTAGACTGTAGTGACCTTGTATATACTCACAAATCTTGGATATCCGAGAATAATCCCATAAAACAAAAGGCAACTTTCAGATGTCTGTACACTAAATTGTTGGTGGGTAACGAGATGAAAAGTTACCATTGTCTTGTACAGCTAGCTGCTTTCACAGTAAGGAATCACAACTACCAAGCAAAGGTAAACAGGTTAACAACTCCTGTATGAATGAATGACACCAGCTTTTTCCACACATAGACATCTGCAAGTCTGGGCATTACAAGGAAGAACACTGCCAGTTTCATAATATAGTATGGATTCAGGAAAACAGAGTTTTGCTCTGTTCTGGTATAGACTGCTAAAGCAGGAAACTTCACTTTGCTACTGCGGTCTGAGATTGCCGCTGTGGAATCTCAGAATGTCAGTGCAAAGTGAGCGTGGTTGTTCTTTAGTCAAATTTCTGGTGATGCTAGATAGAAAGGCTTTTCATGAATTGGCACATACTAAAATGCCTTCTATTGTAGTTAATGCTTCTGTATGTTGAATGTGCATTGAGTTCCCTTGGAGGGCTCGCTTCAGAGGTCTTGCTTTTTTTCTCTTCCCCTTCCCCCTTTCTCCCCCCCATATTTTTTTCTTTCCTCAGAGATGTGAAGGAGTTGGTTTATGGCATCAGAGTGTTGCTGGGCTTTCCAAATAGTTGCCTGGTTCACTACTCTAATGTCCTTGACCAATTTTTCCATATTTATGTGCTGAGCACTATAGTCACTGATATAAGTAGCAGACTCTTTCCTTTTAATGTAGTAATCCAGATTGGGATTCAGGGTGGAATTTCATGTTATGTTTAGAGTGCTGTGGTAGCAGCCGTTGCCAGAATGGGTAGTTCTGTGTTTTCTCTTCCTAAGTCACTTGTACAAGCAGAAAAAAACCCCAACAACTCCCCATCTTTCTGGTCCACTCTTTATGTTGGAGTGCTCATACACTTGCAGAATAAGATAATCCAGCATTAAACTGTACTGCCAAAAAGTGTAGTTTTCCATTGGAGCAGCTTACTGCTCAGTCACGTGGCTGCACAGTTGCTGGATCCAGTGCAATGTGGGGTGGAGGAGTGTGGCAGCAGAAGACAGGACAACCGCTTCCATTGGCAGTTCCACAATCAAAGGTGAGGATGTGATACTTCTTCGGAATAGATAGAAAAATGCAGTGCAGTGCATTCATAGCCATTTTAGAACCCCAGAACATTTGTTTGTCTCCCCTGCTGCTTCTTACTTCTAGTTCCGAAAGAGGTCCCTCTTCTTGTTTTCATTTGCTTTACCTCCTCTGCAGTTCTGGATATTAGCGCTTCAGCAGTTTGCTTTACTTAATGGAGAAACTAGAATGAAAAGGAGTTTGGGTTGTGTGTGTGAGGGTTTGGATTTGGGTAGTGGGAGGAGGCAGGAGAGCACCATTACCAGGACACAGTCCTTAATATTACCAAAGTTTCCATAGATTTTTCAGAGAAACTTTTAGTTCAGGAAAACTTAATGCAGGTTAATTTCTCAAAGGGAAAAAAATTTAAAAGCTAAAGGGAAAATACCTGAAATAAGAATTACTGTATTTTTTCTTCTGAAAACTCAGAATTATAGAGGCTTGCCTAAGAAGCCTCAAACTTCTTGAGGAGAAAATAATTTCTATTTAAAGTTCTTAAAATGAAAAAGAGTGCGTTTATTCTATTACGTGGACTTGGGAGTTTGTATTTAACAAATACAGATTCTCTTCCTCACCTTGTTTTTGTTTCCCTGCCTTTTAAGGTGATTTAGGGTGGTTTGTTTTGGTTTTTTTGTTGTTATCAAAATAAGCCTTTTTGTTACCAAATAAGCACGTGTGAAAGACTTTTCAAATTAATTGTTTCTTTACATTTTATACAAGAAAGACCTCTTGATATGTCTCTAGGCATCCAGAACCATAAATGACTTCTCAGAAATGGTCTTGGTAACAAACAACAGTGGTCTGAGTAATGGCCTGGTTCCTGTAGTATCAGTTGCCTGTTATAAAAGTTTTCATATTAATTATGTAATATAGATCAGTAGAAAAATAATCCCAAACAAACAAAAAACCCCAATCTGAACGCAGTATTGTAATTCAAGCCATTCTCTATAGAGGCCAGTGGAAAGGGGACTAGTTTGGTTTGGGGTTTTTTGTTTGTTTTTAAGCACTTTCTTGGGATTATGCTCAAATTTCTCTTCTGCCTGCCTTCCTTTGTTAAATAGCATTAAAAAACCCCAACCCTGTAGAGTAGGCTAAATCCACAGTTCAGTATTATTTCTGAATGTATCTTCCCATGGCTGTCTTGTTTATCGTGAGCCTGGAAGTACTTTTTCCAGACTTGCACAGTTTACAGCTTCAGATTGTAGACTTGGAGGTACTTAGATCTGAAATGGAAAACGATATGTTAATTTTTCAGTACCCGTCTCCTGAAGCCCAATGAGTTCAAGTATTCGTTGTGTCCATATTAATATCCTCCTTTTGCTTCGGTTCTGTTGTTACTTTTCTCTTTAAAAGAATACAAAACTTTCATGAATGGAGTTTTATTTTTGTTGTAGCCATGGCACGGTAGCAATGAATCTACAAATTCTTTTAAACTGTAGAAAATCTGAAATCATTAAGTTCTCTGGAAGGCGACACCTTGTAGCAATCAGTCTACTCTAACCCTTAAAACTAATACTTGTTCTTGCCCTTTCATTCTTAGAGTTTGGAAGTGTCATGATTCTGAGACCTGGTTGTTGTTTTCTGGAGTACATAGAAACCTATTCTGGTTGTGACCTTGATATTTTCAACATGTGATCCCATCATATTTTTCTGAATAGATATGTAGATGAACAGGAGAAAGAGACAGTTTGTCTTTGTAAGACTGTATACCTTATGGGTAAGAGTATACACAATCAAAAAACCAGTTGTCACTATCAGTGCCCTAACAGGCCTAAACTTAGAGCAAAAAGTTATGAATCCAGCCTCATTTCTTTCTAAATCTCTGCTATAGAAATATTAATCTAAACCAAATTGCCTAAGTTGTCAAAAAAATGACCTTTTCATGGAAATTTGGTGGTTTTCGTAGAACTGGGGGCTGTCTCTTTAGGGGTAAGACTGAAGATGAGATTTTTAAAAATGATCATCCTGCCCTTTTATTATGATAACAGTTCCATTAAGTTTTTATTTTTTATTCAGCTGCCATTCAGTTAGAATACTGTAGTACTTTAATGCTGTTATGAATACTCTTGCTCTAATTCTCTTAGGAAAAGACACAAAAGATGCATGCTTTCTCTGCCCTACAGGGAGTCTTCCATATGAATCCCTCCCTATTTTTCTGTGAAGGAAACTCACAAAATTGTCGGACAGACATTTGGTTTGCATTTTTACTGATTATTTGAACCACTGGTAATTTCATAAATAATATGGAATGAAGGAAAATGTGCTCATGTTGGACTGTTGTCCAAGGGACATTGCTCAAAATACAAGGCCTGATCCTTGAACATTTTGTAAACAGCTTTGTCATCAGTATCCATCTTCAGGTCTGTATAGATGAAAGGAAATTGACAGTATGTTATATTAACATTTGTTATAAGTCAGGTTACTATCTGAAGTACTTTGTGTGTCTTTTACAAAAGAACAGCCTTAAAAGAAAGTTAGACTTGGAGAATTGAGGATGGCTTCCGTGTAAGTTATTTTACCACTTAATTCTGAACCCTTGTATCTTTTGGTTTGGATATAATTTGATTACTGTCCTTACTGTTATGGAATTTCATTTCAGTTAAGCATTTATATTTAAATATACAAGATTGTTTTCCTGAATTAGTTTGAGTAGTATGACAAAGCATCATTCTGTAAGCATTGAGGGAAGAATCCCATCTACTAGAAAGGGAAGACAGCTTGTAAGGTTCCAGGTCATCAAATATTTAGGCTTTTCTAAGACGTTCTCCTTTTGATGTTAGATATTTAAGTTTCTGACTTTTTAGTAGCAGCTGACATTGATATGTTGAAGTTGTATTGTCAGAACCACAGGCGTTTCATTACTGCTTGAAGTACTACTAGTATTTTCGTTCAACTTTTCAGAAAATATTGCCAAAAGTCCATTCTTGTTTTCTATAATAATCTTGCTTGATTCTGATCTCTTTGGAGAGTATAAGCCTCTCATAAAGAGGTGTGAATTCATTTTTTCCGTGTTGATGCACTGCAGACAACGACTAGAAAGGCAGTTTAGGCAAACTAAAATATGGTTTGGTAACAGGATTCTGAAAAACCAGAGCTGAAGCCAAGATATTTTAAAAATCTTTTTTGATTCTGGACGTTTTTAGACAGTTATGCACATTGTAAATGATTGTACATAACTTTTTTCTGTATGTTCAGTACATATGCAACTGTAGTTGCTTATTCTGCAGCTTTTAAATCTAAGAAAAAAAAAGTCCTTTGTCTTTAAGAACTATAAAAGGCGTTTCATCTGTGATGGGTTATTTTTATGCCAAACTTCGTGAAAGGCTTTTTTCTTTCCAGGTAGAGGACTGCTTAGTGGAAGTTTTAGGAACAGTTATATGTACAAAAATGCTCATGCCATGAACTGTATTGCTGAAATCTACACCCCAAAAAAATTTTAAGGGATGTAGATAAAAAGGGAAAGATGTTGATGAGAGTTTTAGGAAAATTGACTTATCAAAGGCAAAGGATTGACGCAGAAGAATTAACAGTTTTTTTATTATAGCTGCCACCAATTTCTTTGTTCACAGTTGTGTGTTTAAGTTCGATCAGTAAAAACATTTCAAAAATCATTTTGCAACTGAGCTCACCAAACTCCTGGAGCTTTAAATGATACTATTAATCTTGATCTTGTTTTTACTTCATTAGCAGGGAATGCTAGCAGTGACTTCGGTAGGTAATTCATTGTATTAACAGAATACTTAGCACTGAGGCGTACAAGCTAATAATATTTCAAGTGCTGTGTTTAACTTGTGGAATAAACATAGATGTGCTGTTTTTGATGGCACATTAAGTAAAATTGGTTATTAGTTAACATTAATGATGCCTAAACATAGGTAATTTACTTCTGAAGTTTGCAAATTGATTACAATTAATAGTAATGGGAAAAATTTGAAGGAGTACAGCACATATGATTGGAAAGTATAATAATTTAATAATAGGCTATAATTTACATTTTTTTCTACAGATTTGCACGGGCATGTGAATGTGGATGAACTATCTTTTAATGCTCACACTGCCTGAATATATCTTTTTGTAAATTAAGGAACTTAAACAACAAAAAAATGAAACCAAAAACCCCAACAAAAAAACCCCCCAAATTAAAAAAACAAACAAACAAAAACCAAAACCAAAAAACAAACAAAACCCTCAGGATGGGAGAAATAAAATGTGGCCATTATATTAATTTAGTTAATTTCTGTTTGCATCACTATGCCATGGTAATTCATTTTTGTTCCCCTTCAGTTGCATTTTACTCTAGCTGTAGTATTTTTACATATTTTAAGGGCCAAAGCGAAGTGTATTAGTTTTAGACTGTGCAACATTGGATAGCTGCTATACCATATTGTAAGTGTGCTATCATAGTTATTTTGAAAACTTATCGCACAGTGGGTTTTGAAACAGAGGTGCAGCCTATGTGCAGATGTGCCAGTTCATATCCTTAGTTAAAAACTATGTAGTTCATTTTTTATTTGCTTGACCGTGCTTACTTGGTTAAGCTCACATTCCTGATAGGCAGTATTCTTTTTACTGTAAGATAGTTTTATTATTGATTGGTCAATATTTTCCTTTGCACATGGCCCATGTCTGTGGTAAAAATCTACCTATTACTACTGGTTAATGCTTTAGTTCAAGTGGTAAGACTTCCAGAATATAGTGGTGGTGTAGCAAGGCAAGGATAAAATAGTATAAAATATTTTGAAGTACAAAATCTTGCAGAACACACTCCCCTCTCCAAGTCCCAAAACAACATTCTAAAACTCCCACCAACCAAGCAAGCATAATTAACACTAAACATACAAACTTTAATTTTAATGTTAACGAATGCAGACTTCGGAGATCTTCACATTCTTCATGGTTTTATCTTATTTGGATGTAGTATGTCCTTTTTTGTTCTTTCTCTTAAACTTTCTAAATTCCAGATTTTAGCTTGAACTTTTGAACATGTCTGTATTAAAGCAAAGGTCCTATTTTTCTTGTTTTGAGAACCTGTTGGAACTTGTGGAAAAGCTTGTTACTGGGTCAGACTAAAGGTCTCCTCTTCCTATGCTCTGTGACATCAGGCCAAGTGTGTGTGTGTGTATATATATATATAAAAAAAAGGAAAGAACTTCATAAACGAAAGCACAGTGGTCTCTGTTATACCCTCCCAATTTGTGGTTGTCTGGTTTCCTTAGCTGGTTGTCTTATGCAGATGATTGTGTTCAGTAGCCACTGCAATGTTTAAGCTTTCTATCTGGTGATAATCCACAATTGTTAACTGGGTATCTCATAATTCCATTGTCTTTCTCCTGGTCAGATATTTCCCATGTGGATGTGTGTCTTATGTTCTACTTGTGATACCTTAAATAGCTAATATGAAGCAAGAAGTACTTTCTACATTAGCAGCAACAATGAGTAATACTGTTAGTGAGCTTCTTTAATGTATAAACTGATTGTATTGGAAGATGAAATAAGTGTTTCAGGAAAGCTGAAGTGTTTACTTTTTTTTTTTTAGCTGGTTGTTGGCGTGTACAGAGAGTTGTGAAACAGATTGACTCCTGCAGAAAGGATGTTTATTAATTATTTTACTGCTGCAGATACACAAGGATTTAGAATCAGTGTCTTGTGATGAATTTTTACCATTTTTCCTCTTCTTTCCAGGAAATAATAGATGAAAGCAACTTCTTATTGTATGCAAAATTTTTGCCCATAGCTACATAGTTACATTTCTGTATTAGGAGTTTGTATGAGTATGAAAGGTGGTTATTCTGAAGGAAAATTACACATCTAAAATAAAGGCTTCCTATATTTTCAAGGTAAATTCTGGGTTTTTGGCCATAGAACACTTTAGGTCGTATTTATGTATTTCTCAAAAGAAAATTGTGTGCAGAAAATTTTTAGGATGAAATCTTATTAAATTATGTTTTCAAAACTAGTTATCAGGAAGTTAGTCATTTTTTTGCTAGGAGTTTTGCTGAACTTCTGCTGCACTTTAAGATCAGTTATTCTGCAAAAACTGCTTGAGAGCGTCGAATCTTCAGAGCTTGAACAATTGAATGCCATAGACTTACAGCATGTCTTGTGTACACTGCACTTCATTCTGTTGCTCATATATATAGTTTTCGATTTCTGTGTTTAATAAAATAGGAGTTTCTAACTAAAAATGCCAGTGACCCATGTTGTTTGGATAATGGCCATTTATAGGCTTTGTCAACTCTTAAGTATTTATTTTCAACAACTTGATTTATGCTAAATTGAAGGAACTCTGCGCAACGGGGATGTGGCTTATATATCAATTATGTTTAGACTATAGTATCTTATTTAGATGGGAGAATAATGCTTTGAATGCTATTTGTAGAGATGAGATTTTGTTTAGAAATAGACAACTGATGTCATATGGAAACTGGATTTTTCTTCTCCTTGGTGGAGTGCCAAAGAGGGCTTACATCAGTGCAGTGGCTGTTACAGAACAGGACTTTTTTTGGTAGTCTGAATTGAATATAATGAATATTCAGGGTTAGGCTTCTGATTTTTTTTATTGTATTTTTTAAACTATATATTTAAGGCTGTAACTTGATTAGTAAATGAACTAGTACTAACACTGTGTTTTAGTCATGCTACTCTCATGGTGATTTTTTAATAATTTTTCCCCCCAATGTAGATATTGTAGTATTATGCTCTTCAGCGCATCTTTATATTCGTTAAAGCGTTAGTGGCAAGAGGTTTGACTTGATCAGGCTTTTCAAGTCTAGTGAAAGCCAAACTACCTGATGAAATAGCTACTTGCCAATAAGCTTCCAGTTTAATAGGGGTTCCTCAGCAGTAATTATTAGTTGGCTTGTGAGATTTCCCCCTCCAACATCCCCTTGATGCCCCCTCCTTCTCCCCCACCCCCCCCCAAGTTGTCTGCAATTTTATCTTTCTCCTGCTGTGTAGGGAAGGATCTTTCCAGTTGATTTATCTCCATTGACTCCATTTCTGCAGCAAGACAGTGTTCTTCAAGTACCTTGCTCTTCTTGACTTACCTTTTAACCTTTATGGACACTGATTATGTTGGTACAATTTGTTAGAGAATGAAGTTGTTGTTTTAACAGTAGTTGAATTCACCTTTCAGTGGCTCTGAACAAGTTGTGTTCCCACACTTTAAACGTTGTGGTTTTCTGTTCCCAAGTGCAGTTTAATGATGTGTCTCCAGTTGAGAAGTACCACTTAAAATGGCAAATAAGAGACTAAAGTTAGGGGAGAAAGGTTTCGTACGGTGCCAAAACCTCTTAATAATTGTTCTAAAATCTAAATTTCATTTGTTCCACAAATAACCAATGTTGTGTTAATTTCTTCTATCTTCTTAAAATCCAGTGTTAAATGTTTTGGGGTAAATTTTACTTCAAGAAGGTGAGATTCATTTTTTATGAATGTTATCAGTTCAGCTTTCATTGTGCAAGGTGTACTTCTGCCAATAAGTAATGAACAGCTTTTGACATGGATGCTTCCCCAACTGCTGAAAACTTTCTGTGAACATTTACACAGCATTGGGAATGCATGTTGCCGGTCCCCTCATCCTGTGTTTTGTGTCTGTGTCTTCACCTCTTCCTATTTTTCTGATTTGCTGTGCATTCTTTAGTGCATAATTCTGTATCTTTTTGTGTATATTATTTTACTATAATTATCTGCTTTTTCACTTGAACATTTTAGCATAGGCATGTGTCAGTGTACCTCTTTTTTACAGTAAGTAAAAAAAAAGTTTAAAGAATAGTCTAGTAGATGTTTCATTTAAGATAGTTTAAAAATAAAATTGTATGAGAGACTTGTAAACCCAAGTTAAAGCTGTTAACTACTCTTTAGGAAAAGATATATAGATATATTACAACAAAACACTTATTTTAAATCTATTCTTTAGACCTGCAGCAAAAGTTGAAAAACTGTCTAAAATGCAAACATTACATAACAATGCTAATAGATGGAAAACCAATTTATTCAGGTAATACAAAAATTATTAAAGTAGTATTTCTTTACATATGCATATATATGAGTGATTTTATACTGACCAGTGATACTTTTACTAGTAACACTGGGACTAACTAAAGCCTAATCCAAATACAAGCTTTAGTTTCAAAAAAAAAATAAAAAAAAATTCTTGGACATTATGCTGTGGAAAAGTTAATATGTCAAAGTTACATGTTGAAAACTGCAGAAAAGACAAAACAGCTCTGTAAGTACTGATCTGAGGATTCATGGTATGTACTTTTCTGGTGATGTAATAAAAACAGAGGTTTCTTGCCAGTTTCCAAAAATCTTTTAGGTCAAAAACTTTCTTTTTTGCTTTCTCATTTCTCATTGTTAATGTTTCATATTTAATTTTTGGAACCTATAATGAATTGAAATTATTTAGAAACCTTAAGTATGAAAGGCATTGGAAATCTAGTTTCAGTATTACTGTAATTCTTTTATTCTTTGGAAGTCTATTTGTAATACATGGTTAAGCCTGTCACACTTTACAAAGTTTTCCTTTAGTATTTTGTAGACATATAAATTGAGAACTAGGGAAGACTATTGTGTAATGAGCCTCACGTGAAAAATAAAAGTACTTTTTCATAAACTTTAGCTGTTTGTTGCTTTGAGGATAAAGTGCTATATTGTATAATTTTGAACAGGTGAAATCTGGGTACCTGGAAGCCCAGTCTCAACATGTTTTCCAAAATGATACAGGTTAGAACCTTGTGTAGACTAAGGATGGACTCAGTCCTAGTTCAGTGTGTATTTTTGAAATGTTAGTCTTCTGTGTTCCATCAAAGCTCATCCTTCTGTATGGCAGACCAAAATAAAATGCATACTGTTGCATGGATTTGACCCCTTCTAGCGTTGTTAATTGGAGATACTGCTAGCTGAATTTTGACCAGTTCCAATGTTGTTAGGTTTTTGTTGTTTTGCCTGCTATAGCAAGTTGGAGAATGCTTAGAAAGTATTCTGTGGTGCAAGACTAATTTTTAAAAAGCTTGGTCCTGGATTTTTATTTTTTTTTT
>VXBL01004503.1:409666-459777 GCA_013400195.1 Aramus guarauna
AGGGAGAGGGAGGAAGTTAAGATATGATCTGCCTCTAAGACATACTGTTTTTAACTAAAAGAGTATCTTGAATTTTAGATTTAGCTAAATCTGAAGATAGAGGAAGGTAAAAACATTCAAATTAGAATGAAGATGTTTAGCTGTTAGAAGAAGCTATAAAGATGTGATGGAAACAGTTCCTGAAATATAGATCTATCCTTTTTCCATCAACTGTTGTAATGGAAGTATGGAGAATGACCTCATTCTTGAAAAAGTAAAAAGTATCTTCATAGGTTTGGCCAGAGAAGAGTTTGCCAATTTTCTTAATAGCATTGAAAAAGTAGTTAAATGTCATACCAGGTTTGGCTTTTCAAATCCAAATCTGGAGTATGGATGTTCTTGACTTGTAAAAATAAGAGTCCATTTCATTATGTGTTTTTAATCTTGAGTACATTGGCTTGGTTTAGGCAAACAGAATTAAGAACTTGAATTCTTGATTATGATTTAAGCATACCCTTAGCAAAACTTTCTGTGCTCAAGTTGGTCATAAATGAAAGCAATAATTTTTATGCAGGGAATCCAGTGGGTATAATTGATTTTCCTGGCACAAATTCAGAATTATTTTCTGTAGTTACAGCTGAGTGATAATTCAGGACTTTGTTATTCTCTTCCCTCTGGAAATCACAGCCATCGACTTTCTTACAAAGATGAGACTTTTGGAGGATTTAACATATATTTTATTGTTTCTACTCTTTTAGTGAATAAATAAAAGCAGTCTTGTTCACCTTTTTTTTTTTTTAAATCGTCTTTGGTATAAGCCCTCAACCCATGAATTTGAACCCTAATAATTACAAATATTTTTCTACTAGTTACAATTTGTGTGTTTTTTGGAAATATAGGTAGCTATTGAACTGTTCTTCTAACTTGAAATCAGAGGTTGCGTAGCTGACGCATTGGCTTCCATGTTTTATAGCCAGAAGTAGAAAAAAGGAAATCTTAACATTTACTTCTCTCATATCTAAATGCATTCTGATTTCTAGCATTGATTTATTAATATCCATGTGTCTTATGGCAGAATTGTTCTTTAGCTCTTGACTCTTTATGATGTTTACTTCACTTGACATATTTGTAGACAGTGGTTGTATGACCTTTTAACTAAAGTAAATATTTTTTTTTTCTGGCCTTCTTTCCAAAGCAAGACTATTTCCATCCAACTAGCTAGCTTTTTATTGCATACGTACAAGAAAAAGGAACTCAAGCTGGAATTTTGCTGGAATTCTGTGCAAGAATTCTGCACAATATTCTGAGTAGTATCTTTCTGGTGCTTTGTGTAATGAATGCTTCCCTGCTTCTGCTAGGAAAATCTTGTCTTTCTTTTTTCTCCCCAGTTTATTTTTTCCGTTTCTATGGATGAGCCTGTAGTTCATAATGGACATTTTTGTACTTGGTCCTTAAATTCTGAGGTTGTGGATTTCATCAGACTTTTGTGATGTCAGTCCTCTGGGTCATCCCCTTTCTCCAGTATGATCATTCTCAGCATTAGTAATACTTCCTGTCTTGCTTTGATAGTTTCCTACTTTTTGTGTCTGGTTCCTTAGTGCAAACAATCCTTAAAACTTTCCTTTAGGAGCTCTTCTAGTAACTATTCACCACTATTTTTCTCTTAAAAAAAAAAAAAAAAAAAAAAAAATTCTAGGTAACTTCTCATTGGGGTTTTTATGTACTTTAGAGTTCTTATGCAAACTCTTCTGAGTCATAATTAATATTCTTATGTGATACTATATGAGATACTTCATTGAAAGTGAGATGAAAAGGATTTGCTGTGGGTTTTGTCTTTTTTAGAAAATGAGTTATCACAGAGGGCTATTTGAGTTAGTCTTGAACAGTCCACCTTTCATGAAACTACATAACATTTGTCTATTCAGAATTTGTTCTGAAACCTTGAATTTTATTGAGATCAAAGAGAGAGATGGCTTACTTGAAAATTATCTCATATTTATAATTAAAAGCATTTTAAATAAAGCACTAATACTATCAGTAAACCTTTCAAATAGAGTCTGAATATGTCTTTCAGCCAATGGTAATGACAACAAGAAATTCAAAGGTGACGATAAAATGGATGGGGCTCCTTCTCGTGTTCTTCATATCAGGAAATTACCTGGGGAAGTGACAGAAACTGAAGTTATTGCTTTAGGTTTACCGTTTGGTAAAGTAACCAACATCCTGATGCTGAAAGGGAAAAATCAGGTAATTTGTTACTTTCCATTTTTTTAGTATGTTTACTGTCTAATTTCAAAATATGCTGTTAAAATGCTATTGAAATGTCATATAACAGTAAGTATTTTAAAAAAAAAAAAAAGGCCTTTGTTCCTTCAGGGTTTTTTTTATGAATTTATGCTGTCTTTTAGTAAATCATTTTTGGAAACAGGGTGTTTTCTAGTTATGTCAAGCAAAAAGTTAGCTGTAAGATAAATATTTAGTCCTACATCTTCACAGATGAATTTTTGGAGACGAAGTAGCTTAGCAAATACAGTTGGTATGTAGAGAATGACATCTTCTGAAGACTGATATTTGTTGAAATGTGTTACCAAACCCTTTAAGTGTTTTTAGATGCTGCTAATATGAAGATTATCTTTTGTAAATACTGAAAATTAACTGTTTAATTGCAGGCATTTTTGGAACTTGCTACAGAAGAAGCAGCTATCACTATGGTTAATTACTACTCTGCTGTGACACCTCATCTTCGTAACCAACCTATCTATATCCAGTATTCCAATCATAAGGAACTAAAGACTGATAACACACTTAACCAGGTATATTTACTGTGATGTAGTATTACAATACAGACAGTAAAAAATGAGGCATGGCATGTATTCTTGGCTCATGTGGCATATGTTTTTGTCCACATTCTAACACTATTGTAGTCTTACCTATGATCATTCCATTTTGTGACGTTGAAGGGGACTTGCTTCCTGTGTGATCTTTCCATTACAATGAATTTTCTTAATGTTTCCTTAATATAAAAAGATTTTCGAGTGTCTTTTAACTTTAATTTTTTTCATGAGTTTTCATTTTAGAAACTGTAGGATGAAAAAATGAACTTTCTTATTCCGACACCTGAGATCCTAATGCCAATTTGGATTTCCCTAGTGATAATGATTAATGGCAATGCCTATGTTTCAGTGCTTTGAATGATCAATCTGGTAGCACTGGTAACCTCAGCATATGTGATCTGCTGTTCCTGGAGAGGAGTACCTTAATGATTGCTGTGGAGACAAATATACTTAATAACAAAAAAATGCTTTGCGCTTGTCTCTGCAGAACCTATTTCAAATTTTTAGTAGAACAGGAAAATTAGCAAAAGTAATATGGTGACCATTTTGCACAAATTAGAGGGTTAAAAAAAGACATCAGCTTACCACAAGTCAGATGATTATTTTAAGGTTATTGTCTTATGTTTTCTTTTTGATGTTACAAAATATAGTTGTAAGTACCATGTTAGTTTCTGTTACTTGTGTCCTGTCTTGGGTAAGGTATATAAATCATAGAATTATAGCTGTTACCTTTAAAAACCATTTCAGGGTAATCTATTGAAAGGTGTCTTGGTTCATTTCAACTGCAGTGTTGATTTTCCTGTTGATCTTTCTAAACTTTCCAGTTCCTTGGAATCTTTTGATAGTTTGTCTGCTAAAGGTCCTTTTTAAAAATTGAGATTTTTTTTTTTCTTTTTCCCCCCAAAAAATGCCACTTAAAGAAAAATAAATACCTTCATTTACTTTTTGAAAAGAGAGAATAGAAGATTAATTCTGTCTGCACATATAATGGATGGGCATACTCATTTAAGAAGCTTTCTCTTGCGTTGTCCTCTGGCTTCTGTGGTGATACTGTTTTTGTACTTCATGTGTCCATCTTTTCAACATATGGTATGTGCTGACTTCTCAGCAGCTTTTATGCCACCATATGCATTAATACCCAATTTTAACATATGCCCACACTTTCAAGTCTCTATTTTCTTTAATTTAGAGCTGAATAATATAAATAGGTACATGGCAGTAAGTATTCTGTAACTAGTATCTCAAATTCATTTTGAAATTGTCTTTTCCTGGATGTTCAAGCAGGAAGGTATTAATTTTATAGCTTTTATACTTATTTGCCACTGTTAAGTTCTGTATTCCTTCATGTATTCACATTAACTTTAGTGCAATTAAATACGATATATAAGCATAGATGGATAGTGCTAATAAGGGTTGTATGTTAAAATTTACTTCACAACTTTTTTCTTTTTGGTTCTTTGGGTTATAGAGTCTCAACTTTTCCATTCACTTTAAGGAGTGAGTTTTAACTGATTTGTGCTTCTGTGCTTAGAGAAGGAGTAGGAAGTAATTATGCAACTCAGCCAAATATCTGACCAGCTTGAAAGTTGTGTATTTCATACATCGGGGAAAAAAACCCAACATGTTGTCAAAAGATATTTTTTGCAGAGTTACAGTAATTAATGTTAAACGTAGAGGTAAATTTTGTTTTCCCAAGTGGTGTTCACCAGGTCTTCCTTTCTCCCCCCCCCCCCCCNCCCCTCCACCCCGGCCTCCTCCTCCCCCCCCCCCCCCCCCCCACTTTCCTTACTCATTGATTCGTTTCAGTATGAGGAGTATCATGTAAGTTGAGACATGAAATTGTGTAGTAATTCTGATACCTTTAAAATATGCAGTATGCGTTAATATGGTGGTTATTATTTTTACCTGGCATGCTCACTTGTCTCTGTTTTGTATTGTTTTGCTTCATAAGACTACTGTAATGAAAATATTAAATGCAAACCCTTTTTTCTGCACTTTTTCTCAGAAAAAGACATCTAATCTTTCCGATACTGTCAGTTTTGGCAGTTGAAGGAGTTACATAGATGTGTGTTCTTGTGATGTCATTATGTGGCTACCTTTGAATTTCTAAAACCCTGCTCGTGTTTAAAAACCAAAAAAAATCCCCACACATGGAGAGGATTTTGTTTTTCTTTTTATGAAAGAGGCTGGATAACAGACATGGGTTTGTTTACCTCTCTGCGGATACTACTTTCTGACACTTGTAGTCTTGTGTAGTATTTCATTGGGTTAAAAATGAGAAGTTAGGAAGGGATAATGCTACACTAACACTTCCAATCAGAGACTTCTATATAATTAAGATGGCAAAGTTAACTGTAGTATGATCTCTTAAAAAAAAATAAAAAATAAATACTTCTGGTTCTGTAGGCTTGGGGTTTTTTGTTTGGTGTTTTTTGTTTGTTTGTTTTTTCTTTAAAGGAAAGAAAAAAAGTCTTTAAAGAGTCTTGAAACCTACAAAATCCTCATTTTCTTTATCCTTGCTCATAGAACAGTAAGTTTGCTACTAGGAGGATTGATACTGGTGCCATTTGAAACACCTCCTTAGTGTGCCGTAAGGATTAATTGATGCTTTAATTTTTACTGTCTCTTCTCACAGAGTTGGACTGCATTGCACTTCTGTTGTGTTATGTCTGTAGCTCTGAGTTTTAAATAAGTGGACTATTTTATGTTTCTGAAGTTAACTATGTTAATATTGCCAATTAATTTCTAGCTATCATCTTGAAATATTAAAAAAAACTTGTCTTTTTTTTTTTTAAGCGGGCCCAAGCTGTTCTTCAGGCAGTGACGGCTGTGCAGGCAACAAATGCTCCCATTAGCGGGACCACAGTTAGCGAGAGTGCAGTGACTCCAGCTCAGAGTCCAGTACTTAGAATAATTATTGACAATATGTACTATCCAGTAACCCTGGATGTTCTTCATCAGGTAAGACAAATGTCATTTTAACTTAGGCAATGATTGGGAGGAACACATTTGTAAAACTTTACAATGTTTTTGGCAGATATTCTCTAAATTTGGTGCTGTGTTGAAGATAATCACGTTCACAAAGAATAACCAGTTTCAAGCTTTACTGCAATATGGCGATCCAGTAAACGCACAGCAAGCGAAACTAGTAAGTATAGTTCTCTTTTAAGGCTGGAGACTTTCCTGTACTCTTAAGTGTTTGTAAAATGTTAATATAACAGACTACTGACCATAATAATGTGTCATACTCCTCTACCACTTGTATGATTTTTTCGAGATTAAAAAAATAAATGGGAGTTATTATATAATGTTGTTACATTGTGTAAAATCAGTGTTTAAAGATACTATGTTTAAGGATACTATATCTAAAGAATTGTATACATCTATAATTACTAACAAATATTTTAATAAGACTGCACAGAGATGAAATAATGTGCAAGACTGCAGTAGTGAAAATGTCAACCAGAAGTAAAATGTAGGATGTGATGTTGATGCTTAATTAATTCACTGTAAGCAGTAAATTTAGTAAACCCATTGGATTATTGTTAGTAGATGCTTTCAAAACAAACGTGATTTTTGGATTGGATATAGGTTTGTGAAAGTATTTAATTATAGTATCCTAAAAAAAAAAAATAATAATCTGGACTTCATTATAAGCATAAATGTCCAGAAGAGAGAGTGCAGTCTTACTCATGGGACCAGACAATGAAAGAGCTTTGCAGCAGTAGCAGATGAGTGGAATCTTCCTTTTGTTTTATAGGAAACTCTCCTATCCTGGGTAGGAGAGGCAAGAGCAGGTAACTGGTTTTGCTCATTATAGCAGGAGAAAGCCTGTGGATAAATTATGACAGAGACCAACAGCATGTTATCTAGACCAGATGTTTTGAATTAATTGAATGGATATGTTCACATCTGTGGCAATAGGAAAGTTGAACCAAAGGGGAAGGCTAGATTTTTTTATTATTATTTTTTCTAAGAGATAAATGGAATGAATTTATATTTTCAAACCTTCGCACACCGTCTGGGTTTATGGAAGGCTGATTAAAATTGATGTGCTGGTTAAGTGTTGCTTGGCAGCATAGAAACTGCTTCTTGCCCATAGATGACAGAATAGTTGAGAATTTCAGAAAAAAGTGAAAAGCTCACACCTTAGACTAAGTTGGCAATGGATATTGCTTAGGAAAGGAAAGAAAAAATAGACTTAGTCTTCTGTTGTAAAGAATGATGACCATATTGAGATAGAGACCTTCATTAGGAGGAGGATTATCATTTTTATCCTCAACACCAAATGAAATATTGGGTATTGATTAAGAGCATGGGAGGTAGTCAGAAAAGGGAATCACAAAAAAAGGAGACACATTTTCAAAAAGCAGAGTGTAAGTTTTCATGCTATTGAAAAAAATAAAGTTAGCCAAAGACAAGAAGATTGCAACTTGATTTATGATGATCGACTTTAAGATAATCTACCCCTGAAAAGCAGTCTCAAAATATTTGTAGATTTGGAGTACAGTTTAAAGTAAGGATATCCTTTTCAGAGATGAAGAATATCAAATATTAGATCGTGTCTCAGAGTAGAAGGAGATGCAAATACGTTGCTGTAACACATAAAATTTTGCTTGGATGGGATACACGGTACACCGTTCAGGTTTTAAGTAGGTTTAAAATAGTAATACAGAAACTAAATCTTTAACCTACAATTGCTGCAGAAATTGACTGTAGTCATTTAGATTCATATTTGGAATATTTGATAAACGGTTGGATAATAATGTTGCAGAATGTTATAATTCAGTCTTGATTTGTGTTTGGAAAGTTATTTTTCAGTAATAGGTGTTAATGTTGCTTTTAAAGTGCATTTTTGAAGCAAATATGACATCAAGTGATAAATTTTTTTACTTCATTTTTTGAGTTGTACACATACTATCAGAAGATTTAATGGAAAGATGGCGTCTGTGAATTGGATTGTAGTGATTTGAAAATTATCAGTGTAATTCTAGGAATGTATTATAAAGAAGTGACAAATTAACAAAAGGATGAGGTATGTAAAAGTATGAAAGGAACCTAAGAATCTCTTGCTGTTGTTGACTTCTGACAAACTGATACTAGCTTGTGGGATACTGTATTGGTCATAAAAAAAAAAAAAAAGCGCATGTATTTGTTTCTGCAGTTTTGCATGTTTTGATTAGGGTAGCTGTTCACTAGTGATAGCTCATGTGTGAATGACTAAGCTTCATTGAATAACAGTGATTCCTGCATGTACAGTCATTGTCAGAGTGATCTTGGAGCCTATCTTAGTGACAAACTGAAACGGTCTTAGGTTTATAATTTCATATTTTAATCTATACATAAATACACAAAATGCTAAGAGTAATACCAACTGCAAGTATTGAAGAATGCTAAATTTGAAGGAAGGTTTGATTTCCCCACTACCCTCCCAAGCTAAACAGATTAAAATAAGTACAATTCTTATGTTTGAGCTACTGTGGTAAAACATGAAGTGCCACCAAAACAAAAATACCTGAAGGAAAGCAGCAGTCAGATGATAGGAAGAAACCCTCCAATTTAAATACATCTGGAAATACAGTAGAAGAAAGAAGATGTAGTGGCTACACTTAAGTTGCATGGAGTTCAAAATTAAAAGCATGGTAAAAGAGTAAAGAAATTTTTTCAATTTGTTTTCCATCCGTTGTCACTACAGAAGATAATGGGGAAATTTAATTTTCCACTGACACTCTTCACAGGAAATCAGAATGTGGCCTTAATAGAAATTGAAGACTTATTAAGGAAGTTAAAGAGCAATTTGAAAAACTCAAGTGATGTAAGTACCAAGGAGAGCTGCTATTCATTTGAAGGTTCTGAGAAAATAGTGACACTGACAAGAATGTACAATACGAAGCCTCTAGCCCTATGGGAACACTTTTGCTATTCGAATGAGCAAGTAGTGAAAAATTGCATACCTCCTCCACTTGCTTTGTGAGAAACTCATTTCCTATAAAAGTAGATTACGGCTATGCTGATTCATGTTTCATCACCACCCTCGGATTGGATCATTATGGTTCGTTATACCGACAAGTTAAAGTGAAGATGACAAACTTCAGGTTCTGTGCAATGCAGCAGTCTTGCCATGGGTTGGAGAAAGTCCTGAGAGTATGCAACAGTAGAGCACAGTGAACTACTGTGCTTCTCCTAATGAAATGGAAGGTCATGTCCTGGAGATGTCTGTATGCATAAGGAGATATTCTAAGCGTCAAAAAGAGCTCATTTTCATAGTAAATAATCAGTACCCACAGCATAAGCAGCAAACTTCAAATATTTGAATACCAGTAATCTGATATACCATAGAAAGATTAGAATGCCAGTGTTTCCATCTAAACAGCTGGCTAATCCTGAATGTTGACTTTGTGTAAATGCACCAAAAGTACTCTTGCAAGATCTTGGATATTGACAGAGTTATTAATGCCTTGTCTATGGAGGATTAACTGTGACTGATATGCAGCACTTGACAGTCATCTTGACCCAATGCGGGTTAAAATATCACAAGTCTAATTGAGAGTTTCTACTATAGTTGGCCAGTTGGTCCTTACTTGGCCCATAGGTGATTCAGAGTATGTCTACAGAGGTTTTGTTGAAGTTCAACTGTAAATTCAGGATGTCTTCTTTCCAGTTGTTTTGAGTGACAGCAGGGTGGCTCTGCACTGGTAGCAGTCTGTAAAAGATCTCTGGTACGCTACGTTACCCTAAAATCTGTAATAGGAACTTCAGGTAGTTGTTGCCAGAATGGAAAGCAAGGACATCTGCACATAAGATCTTTAGCTTCAGGTCAATTATCCATGATTTATTGCATTAAGAATTTTTGGGCATCTTCAATCCTACAGAACACAATTTCTGCTTGGAAATGATAAGTAGTGTTCAGGTAAACAGAAGAGTTCTGGATTGTATCCATTGTATCAGAAAAACCAGGAAGTGCAACAACAGTGTTTGTTTCCTGGATTTTCCAATTTTGTAGAAAAGAATAAGATACAGTCAAGGAACTGCACATTATTCAAAAACAAGATTTTTATTTTTTTTTAATAGAATGTGTTTTAGATACACTTTTTAGATACACTTCTCATATCCAAGATACTTGTCTCAAATTAATTTCATTCAAGTGCCTATCTGTAGGATGCACTTGGGACACATCTCTCTCAGGAGATATTTACTATTTACTGTTACGCCCTTCAGAAAATATTTCATTTCTCCTGCTTTGTGTGCTTTGGGAAGAGAGAGAAAGTAGGGATTAAATTTCTCTTTCTTTTTCTCCTTATGAATTTGGAGAGAAGGCAGTGGTTTTGTTGTGTTGCCCCTGCACTCTAATTTGATTTTTCTTTATCAGACCTTGGTAAATGCTTTCAAGCTATCCTCGTGCTGCAAGAGATCTGTTTCCTGTCTTGGATCATCTTCGGTGCCTGCAGTGCTTGACAAAGAGCGGCAGATACACTGTTTGTTGTGGCTTGAAGCCAGATGTCTCCAGAAATACCTGCTAGCTAAATCTTTGGGCTCTATTTCTGAACTGGGAGATGAGGATATCAAAACATCAAATCAGTTTCTGTCTTCCAAATGGTGTTCTTGTCTGTCTTCTAGGTACTGTATGTGAATTAGTTAAAGAATATTGTAAGTGGCATATCTCTTCCTGATTTTAGAAGGCTACCTTGACCGTCTCCTGTAGGGACGTTTCACTCCACAGATTCATGGTCTGTACAGGCCTTGGGAGAAGCTCATCAAAGCATAATTCCTATGAACATAGCACTTTTCAAGGGACTCTTCTTTCACGAGGATTTTCAGGTATCTTGAACCCTGAAAGTAAAAAGAGTAGTAGTGAATTCTATCCATTACATCAGAAAGCCCTTCATTCATGTGAGGAAGGCCTGAGAAGAAGAAATGATTCTGGTAATGATTTTCCTCCACTTCGGAGCATGCGGATAGATGTCTTATCTGCGTGAAGAAGCTGCGTCAGAGCTGTGTCAGTCATTCAGGATGTTACAACATTCTGTAACTTTGTAGAGTACTTTTGCCATCCGAGATCACCTTTACTGCTGTTATCACTTCTCTCAACATTAACAATCGCATTGGGAAAGCAGAGCGCCAAGTATCATGATAGATACGTAGACATTCTTACTGTCCTTTTGCAGAAAAGTTTGTGTGTGATTGATTACATCATCAGCGGGAGAAAATACTGTTTACTTAACTTTTTTTTTCTATTGGAACAGCCTTGTGTCTCACTTTTTAATCTATGGGATCTTTTCTCAGTCAGCAGTTTTCATCTCTTCATCCTCCTGGTTCCTATGAGCAAAAAGAGAGTGGTTTGACATTATTTTTAAGAAATGAGAGCATACTGTGTTTTGAGGTACAGACCTCCATTTCATTGATATTCCCTGTATTGGTCGTTTTTGCTGTCTGTGACAGTCATAGCTCTCTGTTCTGGACCCCTATGACTTCCCAGGCTATTTCTGCTATTTTCTGTGTTGTTAGGCCTTGCTTGCTTATTCTTGCCTTCAGTGAAAGGTGCTGCCCTTGAGACATGAGCAGATTTTGGATTCTTTGTGAATATAACTCTGTCTGTTAAGACCCCTTTAAAATATTTTGAATGTTTCTATGGTAGTAGTTGTCTAGGAATACTAGCTTCTTTACAGCCAACTCTGCTATTTTGGAACTTTAACTGGTATTGGGGTTTGCAATTTACTTTATTTCTGGTTTGGTCCCTTAACTGCCATAGATGATGTAGAGCTATGTAGCATACTTAGCTATTAGGAGGCATCTTTTGCTTATTTGTTTGGGGTAGGCTTTTTTGGGTTTGTTGTTTTGTTTCAGGGTTTTTTGGTGTGGTGGCTTTTTTCCGTCTCCCAAAAGCAGTCTAAGTGGCTGTAGAGAAACGTGTATGGATGATAGTAACTCCACAGTGCAAACACACTATCATTGTGTTAGTTCAGGCATGTGCCTCTTTCCTTGGATTATGTGTCAGTCTGAATTGAGAAAGGGAGTTTTGTTTCTTCTTTTACTGCTGTTTTCTATTGGTTTTCTCTGTATTCTACAAGCTCTCTTGTCTGTGTGCTCCTAAATACCACAACGTGTTTTTTCAGGAATCTATCTGCTGACAAGCTCCTGGCAGGAGGTGAGCCACTCATCAGAATAATTTTCCCCCTTGGGAAAGTACCCAAGAGGAGGGACTTTTTAGGAACCAGAGGGAGGGAGGGGCCTCAAAATGATTCAGTATCATTGCGCTCTTAGTATGGCATATTGACATAAGTTTGATACTTCTGTCATTGAATCTTAAGTAATGAGTTTGCTGGCACAGGGAAGATAAAGAATGATACTCGCATTTGTACAAGGGTCCCACAATACTTGATGTCCTTGATTGGGCACGTATGTGGTGTTTACTGTGTCACATGTGAATGTATGTATAGATAAATGCTAAAAGAAAGAGACATTTCTTAGCAGTAACTAGAGTTTTTCGAGATGATGTCTGTATGTATTCACTAACACTATGGCTACTGTCTTATTTTTTGGGGGATGTCTGTTTGAGATAAACAAGGTTAGAATGTTGCACTTTTGGTTATTGCCATATAAGAAGGAGCTCAGGCCATGTATGTTCTCAGTTGTGACTTTACATATGCATAGTTAATCTTGAAAAATCCTAGTTGCTGGTAATCTTTCTTGTGTTGTTGTTGGAGGTATATGATGCTGCTGGTAGAGGTGGGTGGGGTGAGGGTTTTTTTGGGTTTGGTTTGTTGCAAGGAGCCTTTCCCAGAGTGCGACTACAGTGCTTATTAAGAGTGCATCTTCTTCCTTTCCTGGTTCAGGATGTTCTTTCAGACTGTCTGCATCCCAACTACAAGGGATTTCTCTTGTGCAGTATTCTTTTGTATGTACTTTTGTTCTCTTTGAATTTCCAAGAAGGAGGTTTTGCTGTTGCAGTGTAAGTTTTTGTTACGTATGCAGCTCCTTTTAACATTGACTACTCTGGAAACTACAAACACAGATATATTTTGGTTTGCTACTTTTTAAGACTAAAAGATTTTGATCAACTTAGCTGTCTACCAGCCATAAATCAGTGTGGCTACAGACTCCACACAGAAATACAATATGAATCTTGATTGTGCTTTAAAGATTTAGAGCTTTGTGTTATGGTCCTGTGATTGGGACAAAGCTAAAGGATACTGCCTTTTGGTCTCATTCATAGCTAGTTTTCTTCAGTTTGTGAATGGGTATTTCCTTGATGGCAATGGCATTGTCTTTAACAATAAGTAAGCTCTGGCTGCATAAACTGGACCTACCTTTAATCCATATCTTAGTGGATTTTAGAAGGTAAGAATCATCTAAAAGTGGTGACTGATTCTCAGCATATACTTTTTTTTAGATGTAAGTGAGTTTCGGATTCTGCTTTACCACTGTGTATAAAAAAGCTAGCAAATTCTGTATTCTATAATAGTGATGCCCACCACCCTCCCAATGAAACAGAACTAATCCTCAGCTTGTATTCTGTGAGTCAGGACAGTAGATTTTGCTTGCCAATATTGTATAAAGCATTGTTTAAGCTGAGTTTCAAGCACAGAAGTTTCTCTTTAATTTCTTAGTTTTTGTTGTGCGATGTCTAGATTGTCAGGTTTCTGTACTTTATTATTATTTTATTTTCTAGTAATACTGGCTTATTCTTGCATATTGACTGCTAGTGGTGGTAAAATGGTGGTAATTCTTTTAAGTGATTTCACAAGCCCTGGAGATGTCAGCTGTGATAATACATTTTGTAGGAAGGGGCAGCCTTGCTGGCCCAGACCTAGCAGGGGGGCGTCTGCAGGATGTTCCATTTCCAGATGCCTCACTGTATGAAAATAGCTATGTTGCTTCCTTACCCAGCAGGCACACCAGGTTCGTGCGGTGCTTGGCTCAAAATAGTAAGTTCTACCAGAACTTCAGTGTGTTGGAATGTGCATTGCAGATGTAACTGAGCTAGCTGTGCGAGAGTTAGCTCAGGTCTAGAAGTGGTACATTTCAGTCCAGTATTAGTCAAAAGAAACAAAAGAGCTGATTTTTCTATTTGAAAGTGTGATTTTTTTTTTATTTTTTTTACCACATGTATATAAGGTAGTTTTATATTTAACATGATGACTGGATTGAATGCATTAATTTTTAAGATGAGCTGTATCTTCACTTCCTAGCATTTCTTAAGAATATAAAACAGTTATAAAAGCTTCCATTTTTTTAATCTCTCATATTTAGCTGTCAGTGCTTCAAGTGAAATGAAGGTATGCCCAAAATGTAAATGAAATAAAATCCAGGTGTATCAGTTTGCCTGATATATGTTTTGTCCATCTTCATTATATATAACTGGGCCTTTTTAGAGAGTGTTTTCATAGAGGTCCAAGTGATGTCATGTTAGCAGTTCACGTGAATTTTACTGTTCATTGGCATCCTTTCAGAAGTATTAATTGTGAAAATAGAATTTTTCTTTTAAAAAAAAACAACATTAATAACATTAGGTGAGCAGATAAAGTTGCTTTTCTTTCAATTTTGGCACTCATTACCTTTAGGGGGACATGGTAAACATGCAGGAACAGTCTAAATATTCTGCTTTAACAGATATCTGTCTAACATAGTATTTAAGTTTAGATATTTAAATTTTTTTCCTCATATCAGTTTTCCATGTAAAACACTACTTGTGTGGATTTTTTCTTTCTTCTGTGAGAAACTTATTTCATTATGTCTGAGTTAAAGTTGTACTATGAAATACAGGTTAACTAACTGTTATTCAATGGACTAACTTTTAAGTTTGAATTAAGATGTCTCTTGCCACTTTGCATATACAGTTTCTGGGTAAGAAGTAAACAAACTTCCTGGAATCATGTTAAGAGAGGTTAATGCATTTTAATCTTAACTGTTTTTAAGCTAGATGGTAAGACAGATAAATGCTGACCTTGTGGGGGTTTTTGTTTGTTTGTTTTTGTTTTGGTGGGTTTATTTAAAAGTTGTGCAACCAACCTGTATTGTGCATTTTTTAAATAAATTGACTCCCTTTTTCAGGCCTTAGATGGTCAAAATATTTATAATGCTTGCTGTACCCTACGGATTGATTTTTCCAAATTGGTGAATTTGAATGTCAAGTACAACAACGATAAAAGCAGGGACTACACTCGTCCTGATCTTCCATCTGGGGATGGACAGCCAGCGCTGGACCCAGCTATTGCTGCAGCATTTGCAAAGGAGACCTCTCTTTTAGGTATGATTCTGATATTGTTCTTTTGTATTGCAAAGTCACTTGATGAAAAATTTTAATAATTCTCCTAAACTATTAAAGATCTTAAATTGCAATAGTGTCCAAAGGCCCACTCAGGGTTCAGTCTGTATTGTGATCTGAATTGTAGTAACACAATTATATTGTCATTAGAAGTGCTGCATAAATGAATGAGAGAATGCATGACAAAATGAGAAATGCACAAAGTATAAGGAAAGGTCAAGTTAGTTCTACATTTATTCCCAAATCTGTTTTCTCCTCTTTCATATGTTCCTGTCAGCTGCTACTGCCTACTTTGCCCACTCTCCCACCCAAGTTTGTAACAGAGATGTAACATGATTTGCATGTTTCATTCATGCTAATGCTTATTTGTAGTATCAGATTGAAATTAACATGTTGTAGGTTTCCTTCAATGAGGAAAGATTATGCTCTTTACTTAAAAAAAAAAAAAAAAAAAAATTCATGCTTTTTTTTTCATACAGGATGGGCTACTTGAAGTAGGTCAGAATTAATGTAGTGAAGAGGGGTCTCTGCTCTCTGTGTGTTACAGAAGTTAGAAGGTGCTTAGTGAATGATCTGAGCCCAGGAAAAGGGTAAATATTGTAGTTAAGGCTACTGAATGCTTCACTGTATCACATTACTTGAAGGATATATTTCGTATCTAATTGTAAATTTCCCACACACACACCTCCCACAGATTTTGGAGTGCTTGAATTCATATCGTCCAGTATGACTTGCAAAATGGTGTATCACTTGTAGCTACAGCAGAAGTTTTGGAAAGTAACAAATACCATAAGAATCCAAAGTCTCTGAAGAACCCGTAGCTAAAGTTTACTTTCTTTTTTTTCTTCTTTTAACCTCCCATCGCTTAAAAATGGAAATCTCTCATTTCATGGATTGATAGGGAAGATGGATGAGTGCATGAGACACCATAGAGATGAGGGCAGTAGAAATGCAGTTAGTAATTCTTTTGTCAGCACAGCATGACTAGAACATAGACATGGGCCTGCAGTATGAGTAGTAAGGAGACAAAAACAAAGTGAAGATGCTTATTAATATGAGAGCAATCATATTAGGTGTTGTAAGGCAGGGATTTAGGAGAGGAGAGAGTTATATATTCATGATTTATAAAACAGTGCCAATTGCAGCATTACCTATGTGACTCTTACATTTTCTTGAATCCTCCAGTTTCCGACTTACTAACATGTTTGTATATAATGCTTATAGTATGTATCAAATTAACAGGTTTAATTTGCTTAGCATAGTGGAATCATACTCTGAGGATGCATGGATCATTGGATCACTTTGGATACATTTAATGGTTGGGATTATTATACTTGTTATAATTATCCAAGTGACATTGGCTTTAGCAGACTTTATGTTCTAGTGTTTTAGGCTTGAAAGTCACTTAGATGCTTTTGTAATTTTTGTATACAAAACTGTAAGTTTTCTAATGTTTTGATTTTAATCAGACTCATTCTTTTGTGTATATTAAAGGTTTTTGCTAGTAAAATTATGAAGATGACAGTCATATTAGCTAATTAAATATTTTAATTCTCACTCTCTGGATGGACCTCTTTAAATGCACAGTTTTTCCAAGCAGCAGGAAAATAAAAGTTACACAACATGAGTAACTTTCATTGCAGCTGTGAAACATTTTCAGAGCATGAGTGAAGTCAGTCATGTTTATTTTAATGAGCAGTGGAGATTATATAGCATGGTTGGTTTTTTCCTCTGTAAAAACATTCATTGTATTGAAAGAGACTTAAGGGAGCTGGGTCCATTTTCTAACTGCTCACGGCCAGTTGGGTGAGCTTGGTATATTGTAATTGCATCATCTGTTAAATGGGGGTGATTATGCAGTGATCTCCATGTTGTTTGTTTTGTTTTGTTTGGAGTTTGTGGGTTTTTTAGTGTGGGATTGGTTTTTTTTTCCCCCCAGTTGCCTTTTTTTTAAACAGAATTCAAGCTCTACAGCTGAAAACCTTTACAAAAAGGCTCCATAGTACTGTTGGTGCCTTAGCCATTTGGATAGTTGTCAAAATGGGACTGGTGCTTGTTTGAATATGGAAGAAGGTGGTTGTCATTCTGGGCTGTCTTACTGTGCAAAGAGGCAGAAAATATCAGTGACATAAATAAGAAAGGACAAAGGATAGAAAAAACCTTAAAAGCCTAAATGGATGCTTGTGCATCCAATTTATAGCTGAATTTTTATTCAGATACTCAAAAGAAGAAAGGTCAGAACACTTAAAAGTTCTGAGAGTTACAAGATGGAGGTTGGCGAACTATAATGTGTGAACTATGGCAGAGTAATAGCAGCAACCTTCCTCCTGCTTTCTTTTCTCTTAATATTTCATTTAATTTTATTTGCTTTAGAATTCTTATTTCTGTAATGTCAATAAAGATATGTTCAGAGCGTACTCAGAGTGTCTGCCACGCACTATTCACAGGTGGTTCCCAAAGGGCATCTTTCTCCATGACAGAGTAGAGCTCCATTTTGAGTTTAATGTGATGTTCTTCAGGTTCTTTTACATGCTCAAAAAGAATATCATAAGTTGAACCTGTGGCATTCCTATCAAAATTCTTGCTGTAGCTGTTCTGTTATATCTATATGATGAGATCACTAACAGAAAATGTGGGTAGGCCTCAGTTCTGACTTTTGCTTATGTTATGCTCTTACGTGCTGGATAGTTGTACTGCTTGGGTGCCATTCTGTTGTTGTTTTTTGTAACAGTATACTGTAATCTGTATGTCAGATGTGAGGTTAAGGTTTAACATAATTTTGTGTGTTGAGTTTTAGTGACAAGATGTGAGTCTTGTTAGTCTTAATGTTGAAATCTGCATGAATACTAAACCACTACGTAACTCAGTTTCCTTCTGGATGGAATTAACCCTCCTCTTCAGTAAAAGTAACTTTATGATGTAGTGTAGTAACACTTGCAGCTTCATAAATGTTATGCAGAGTTTTTTAAAAGAACCTACTATCTCCCCGAAACCTATTTAGGGTAAGTATAAGAAGCAGGCCTGTAATGAATAAAAAAGATGGTGGTTACTTGACGTAAAGCCAAAAAGGGTTCATAACAGGTCTAGGGACTAAATCCAGTTCTGTCACAGTTACGCATACTTGCGTTAAGGTGCCTACTCCTTCTGGCTGTGGTTTTCACCATGTATTTTTAGTGTAGTTCTAGTATGTCTCTCATTAAAATGGCATTAGTGATTTGCATTTCAGAAGTCATGCAAAAGATGCACTGAGGGGCAGTAAATAATGTTAACATGCTGTGTTTAAACTTCATAGAGGAGAAAGACCTAAAAAGGCTAGGAAAAAAGGTGTATAATATTTGTATGTTTTCATTCATAATATCCAGAAAAAGCAAAAATCTGTTATCTGTAATTGTTGGAAGCTAAAATAAAGCTAGTGACAAAGCCTTCTAAAACCGGCTGATCATGCTGACAAAGTAGTTAACACTTCTAAATAATTTCAGATAAGTCCTCAAATCTTAAACAGTGTGTTGCATAGTAACTATTAATCATAATACCAGTTGTTCTTATTTTTATTTATTAAAAAAATTTGACTTGCTTCAATCAGAATGGCAAATCAGAGTGCGTTGGAGACCTACAGAACAAGAATTGTGTTTTCTGTGGGTTTGTAATTCAGCTTTTCCAAGAAATGAGATCTATGTGTGCTATGTAATCCGTTAGAAACGTATCAGTCAAGTAGATGATCATAGCCTGCGTGCATCGTTACTCACTAATCTACTGCATCCTCAGCTGTGATGAGACTAACGTGTCAGAAATCTTTGAGACTGTAAATTGGACATCTTTTCAATGAGTCTTGTTATCTTTTGAAAGAAGGAGAAAATCACTAATGGACAGAATAGGTTGGTTTCAAATGAATTATCAGAAGCAGATGGTTGGTTTTTTTCTTTTAATTTTTTTTGCCTCACATATGAAAAGATATACACATTCTCCTTCCCTTCCCCCCTGAAAAAGTTACAGGAGATCTTACAGAAAAAAAACCCTTTGAATAAACAGCAACTGTAATATACTGAACCACAACAAACAAAAAATTTTAAATAAGAACTACTTATAATTGCAAATACTAATATGTAATAATGTTTTAACTCCAATTTAGATATTTGTTGAATATCATAGCTGGAAATAATGTTGTTGTGGTTTGGGCACCCACAGCTTTATCTCTTGCTGTCATCACTGCCTTTCTTTATTAGCACTTTCCACTAATGCCCCTTCTTAAGATTCTTAATAAATTAATTGCTTTCAAAGGATAATATTTGAAAATATTTTTGTGTGAATGGTGTTGAATTAATGTTTGTTTTTCATTTCTTCAGTGGGACCAAGGAATGTCATGCTATGAAGAATTTTGCCTTTTAGAGTATGAATTACTCAGCCATGCTCTGCCCAACTGTGGAAAGAGCCATAAAAAACTTCACTAGTCATCTTTTATTCCTAAAAATGCTGGACTAGCTTAAAGCTTCTAAGGTTATGGAGAGGTGCTTAGAAACTCTGGAAGATTTTAAATTCTCTAGTATCTTGGCATTCTCTAATACCTAAATGATTGCTATTGACCTAGTATAAAACCTGTCACATTTCATGTGGGCATCTGTCAACCTTCACATTTCTATCTGTGTGACCTCTACAGTAGCTGAGTGTAAATAAACGTGACGTTCAGCATCTGCAATGCAAAGCACTCAAAAAATACATTTCCAAAATGACTTTTTTAGAACACAACTGAATTTTTTAAAGTTGTTTGAGTAGTTTTAATTTGATATTCACAGGTTTCCCTGTGTATTACAGTCTGACATTGGGAATAAACTTATTTTCTTCTTCTGCAGGGGTACTTTCTTTAACTGCATCCTTTATTAATTGGTTTTTCTTGAAAGTAAAGCTATATTCTTCAGCCTTAACCCAAGAGCAAAACATGTATCATATTTATGTTAGATTTTCGTCTTATTATTAATATACATAAGTATATAGTATTACACTTTCACACAAAATGGATTTTGAGAAACAAAATTGCTGTGCTTGGCCTAGCAGTGGTCCATCTCATTTCATATCGTTTCTCTGACAGCTGGTGTTACTTCTGTCTTCTCTGATGGAAGACCTAGCGCAGCCCTCATAACAGATGATCATACAGTAGCGTACCTGGGGGGAGTGCTTTCCTAACCCCTCAGTAGCTCGTGCTTGGCTTACCTGATCAAGCATATTACATGTCACTGATGCCTATGTAATGTAACTGGCAGTTGTTTCCATAGGCCATTTAATACAATCTCAAATCCTGTTTTTGCAGGATGGAAGGGAGGAAGACGAGATAGGGATTTTCCCCTCTTTTTTTGTATTACAGTCAGTCTCACAAATACCACATATATACAATATAAAGGTCATATTTGTTGTCTTTTGATTCAAGTAGATTTCAAGTAGATTTTCCCTCATCCCATCATGAGATGACTAGAATTGTCATTACTCAGAACTTTCTATTTCTCTGGTTTGACCCCTGAATACTAACATTTTTAATCTTTTAAAGTTTATTGGAAAGCATTCCATGTCTGTAATTTCCTTTCTTAGAACACTTCCTGATTTTTCTTCTGTATGTGTTTTGACTGGAAATGACCAGAAAATATTCTTCAGTGCTTAATCAGTAATACTACTAAGCACTATCGCAAAGTAGTGATGGATGTTCTGTTTCCTTTGAGGGGTCATTTGTCCCAGCCCAGCAAAATATTTTTTTTTTTTTCTTCTTTTTAAATTACTTGTTTTTCAAAAATTTATGTAATAAAACACAAAGAATTAGAATGAAACTAGAAATTTTTTCTAGGAAAACAAAGAATAAATAAATAAAAAAACCAAGTAAACTTGCTTTCTTCCCCTCCTTCTGTCCCCCTTTGTGTTCCCTTTTGATACTAAATCTGGGATTAGGTGTTGTTGTGGGGGGTTTTTTTGTTTGTTTTTGTTTTTTGTTTTTTAATTAATGGTTGAATATATTTACTATTATCTGCTTAATATTTGGGCATTGACTGAAATGGAAAAAATTCTTTTCTCTTATGACTTCCTTTAAAATAAAACTTAGTGTGGGAAGGAAAGTAGTCTTAGGTATATAGTGTAAAGGTTGTATTTAGACAGTCCATCTGACATACTGGAAGATGGGTCAAAGAGTTGTGTTAGCTTAACATGATCATATAAACATCAGAAATTTTGCAAAAATACAGAAGTCTGAGAACCCAATTGCAGTAAAAGAAAATAAAATACTGAAGTTGTATTTCTTTATTGTTTTTTACACATTTTGCTCTGTCAGTGTCCTTTTACTGTAAAACGTGCAAATAAAATTTTTATCAAATACGATAAAGCTCTTACATAAACTATGTATAGTACCTAGTTATCCTAGTGACTTGACCAGGGAAAACCAGCAGTTTTCTACAGGATGTGAGTTTCCTTGGAAGAAGAAAAATAAAAGCAAGCTGAAGGTTTAGCTGATTCTAATGTGCTTCTTCAAGGAATTGGATTACAAAAACCACAGAGCATAATCAGTGGTGGTAGCTTGAATCTTGAACTTAGAAGGTTACCTCGTCACCTCATTTATGCTAAGGCTCTGAGAGTTATGTAGGCCTTTTCACATGGCCAACTCCAGTGTTGTATATTTACTCTGAAGCATCAAGTTGAAGGGAGGAATGCCTCTCAAAGCGTGATAGAAAATAAGGATGTAATGATACAGAGAGCACAATTAATGTTTCTTCTTACTGATCAACGTTTACTTTTGACCATTTTGGTAAACTAGACACTGGAAGCATTTTAGAGTACAGTGGAAACAGTTTTGGTGCACAAGAATGTTTATTTGAAAAAAGGTACTTTTTACACCTCCTCGCTTCTTTGAAGACTTGATCTGAATCAAAAAAATATTTCACATTTCTCTTCCTTATGTTAATTTAACAACCCATTTCACAACCCTTTGGATGACTAACAGTGGAATGGTCTGCTTTGTAGAGGGTTGTATGTAACACTTTTACTGATATAGGTATGATTTTAAACGACTTGTGTGTGTTTCGTAAAATATGCTTTATTTTAAAATTAGGGCTTCCTGTTGCAGCTGTTCCAGGAGCACTGAGTCCTTTGGCTATTCCAAATGCTGCTGCTGCAGCTGCAGCTGCTGCGGCTGGTCGTGTGGGAATGCCTGGAGTTTCAGCTGGTGGCAATACAGTCCTCCTGGTTAGCAATTTAAATGAAGAGGTCAGTGAAACAATTATTTTATTCTCCCCCCCCACCCCACCCCCAGTCACACTTCATTTGTCAGTGTTTTATAATTTCTTTGCATTTGGCCTCTTACATTTGGATTTTAAGCTCAAAGTATTTTTGCTGGTTTGTCTTGGTTTTTTTTTTTAAATAATCCCCCAAAGTTAATTTTAAAGCCATTATTGTTAAATACTTTTGTTTTCCCAGGTAGCTAACAACTTAAAATGTCCTTTGATAGTCAGCTACCTATTTTTTTCTAAGAAAAATGTGGTAACTACTGCATGTTTGACATTTGAATTGAAAGCTTTATTTTTACAAAACAGCAACTAAGCTTTCTTTTGCAATTATAATCATGTAAACTAGAATTTCTGTTTTGTTTCTTCTAATTGTTTGCTGTTTCATTTCATGCTTATATCTCACATTTTAAGGTCTTAATTTATGTGAACTACTCTAACACATTTTTCTTTGAAGGTTCTCCCAAAGATCTTGACCCGGCACTCTTCCAGTCTCTCTTAGTAATTTTTTTTCTTTGCAGTTACTCATTTGTCTTTAAAAAATAATAATAAAAAAATAGTGGCAAAGCATTTCCACCTTAACCGTACCTTTCTTGCTAACTCTGAAATCTAAAGGGGTTTATTTAGTTTTGCATTTTTACTGTCCTGTAACATTTATTTTGATGGCTGTGAAAGCTGGTATGAAATGTGGGAAGTTTGTATCAGTCTAGCTGTTCCATTTTTAACTGGCCTCTGTCACTGTAAATCATTGAGCTTTTTTTATCATCTGGTACTATTTTGTCATCCACAGTCTTGCATGTTAAAATGTTTTAGATCAGAGTGCCATTTTGAAAGATTTTTGCCTGCATTTCATAACCAGCCATGCTTACGCAGTTAAAGTTCAAAGTTTAAAATTTCTATTGCATGCTTTTTTTTAATTTATTTTCATGTTGAGATGAAATGCTGTAGTTTATTCTTGATATGAATGTACTTTACCCATATTTGTCTTGGGTGACTACATTTTACTCAGTTTTTCTTGTACAGTACATAAACCAACCATTTTCTGACCAAATTCCTGCATTTCCTATGTACTGACCTATATTTTATTTTTTTTTTGTTCCCCACTTCCTTATTTTTTCTTTCTGCATTGCTGTATTCCCTTCCCCATTTCATCCTTTTCCCTTTGTGTTCAACTTCCCTCTCCTTGTCTTTACCCAAATTCCCATGCCCTTCCCTGTCTTACCCTTCTCCTCGTCTTTGTCTACGTTCCCTGTCTTCATTCCCTATGTTCATGCTTCTGTGCTTGAACAAAATGTTCCTCGGACCAACTTGCCCCAATTAACCGCCTTGAAACCATGATCCATGACCACCTCACCATTCTGCGGGAACCACCCTTCGTTATGGATGATCTGTTCATCTCCGCTCTTCCTCGACTCTTCTCTCTTCTTGTCTTACGCTGCTTGCTCTTCTCTCCTTCTAAAGATGGTTACGCCCCAAAGTCTGTTTACCCTCTTCGGTATGTTATTGTTAGCACTATACTTTTATTATTGATTTGGTTTTGGTTTTTTTTGTTTTGTTTTGTTTTTTTGTTTTGTTTCACCTTAATTCTTATTTGTAGCTAGCACTTTGGCTTAAAGTTGAATAGTAAATCTTTTGCTGTTTTTCTTTTGCTGTTTAAAACTCTCCATAGACACAAATTTTCTTTTAATGCATGCTAATATATTTTGCATGGTCTTTAATTTAATATCATTCACATAGCTTTGAGGGTTTATCAGAAATTATTCTTTTCAAAATTCACTATTCAAAATCTTTATCTCCTTTATTCATTTGTGAGAGTGTTGAGTTTGAGTGATCGATCTTGTTGCTGTCTGAATGTTCCATTGATATGTCAAAATATATTATGTAGGTGACTGGCTTTAAAATGAACTTTCTCTTTTGGGTTACCTTTGACTTTGAAAAGGTGTTTATGGTGATGTGCAGCGTGTGAAGATTTTATACAATAAGAAAGACAGTGCTCTTATACAGATGGCTGATGGAAACCAGTCACAGCTGGGTAAGATTAGTTTTCTGTTTTTATTCCCATTAGACTAAGTACTTCAAATTATGGTGTGTAAAATTAGGTGAACTAAGTATGTTTACCTTTGTCAGTTTGTCTTGTACCCTGGTTACCCACAAGATCCAGAATCTTCCTGCATCTACTTATATTCCAGATGGTCTGCACAATGTCCTAAAGGAATTCAACAGCTGAATCACATGTGATGATCTTTAAATAAAATAAAATACTCATGCAGATTCTGCAGACCTAGTTCTTGGTTTCAGTCTTTTAGCACATTGACCCTTTGATTTGCTTTGGGTTTTTTTTCCTTGTTTGCAGTGTTACGTGTGATATACCACAAGCTATTGAAAAGCAACACTGAATTGAGTAAACCTTTTTTCTTTTTCAGCCATGAGCCATCTTAATGGACAAAAAATGTATGGAAAGATTATTCGAGTTACCCTTTCTAAACATCAAACAGTACAACTACCTCGAGAGGGACTTGATGACCAAGGGCTGACTAAAGATTTTGGTAATTCACCTCTGCATCGCTTCAAGAAGCCTGGTTCAAAAAACTTCCAAAATATATTCCCTCCTTCTGCAACACTTCATCTGTCCAATATTCCGTAAGTGTTGGCTGTCAGTAAGCCAGTAATACTAAAGTGAATCACAACGTGCTGACTTGACTGATTATTTCTTACTTTTGCTTGTATTGTTTCTGTCTGTAGACCATCAGTAGCAGAAGAGGATCTACGCACATTGTTTGCTAACACTGGAGGCACTGTGAAAGCATTTAAATTCTTTCAGTAAGTAACTTTTCTGTACATAGCTTTAACAAAAGAGTGCCTAAGTGCGTTTTTGCAGGATGTCTTAAGGAAAAGTGCTGGAGGATAGCAAACATTAGGAGCACCCCCTGTAGTGTTTGAGTTCCTAATGCCATTATTTTGTTTCAGAAGAGATCACAAGATGGCGCTTCTTCAGATGTCAACAGTAGAAGAAGCTATTCAGGCTTTGATTGATCTTCACAATTACAATCTTGGAGAAAATCACCATCTGAGAGTTTCCTTCTCTAAGTCAACTATTTAAAAAGGCAGATTGAAAATGAGGGTGTATTGCATTGTTTGGTGTTGTCACCTATTGACTGTTCAGGAAAGTGGGGACCAGAGTTTGTCTTCTGTTGGGTTGTTTTTATTTTTTATTTCATGCTGTTATCATTCCTTGGTTGTTTTAAAAAAAATAAAATAAAAAAAAATTAAAGCAGTGATACTAACTGCTGCTGTTCAACTTGTTTAGGTAAACCATCATTTTGTTTAGAAGATTTCAAGTTAAACCACAGTTTTTCAACTTAGTTGACGTACGTGCCTTAAAGGAAAACTAGTATTGCTGGAATTGCGTAACTAGTAGAAAGGAAATTTGGTTGTCTGGGGCACATTGTTACATGATAATTTAAATATGTTTAGGCAGGAGTGTGTAAAAAGGTTAAGCTTTTGTTTCTCCTGCTTGATAGATTTCTTTATCTGCTGGCTTGTCATTTATTTTTTCTTTTTAATTGGGTAAGATGCATTATGCTGAGAGAGTAAAATGATGCTATTTGATTTCTGCTACTTTTTGCTTTGTGCTCTTTTTTTAAAAAGGCCTTTTGTGTTCCATGGTTCTGGTCTAGATTCAGTTATGAATGTAGGCATTAGTTAAAATTAACAAGGTACAGAATATTAATTTCTAAAAGGACAAAAAGTGACTTCTGTGACTTTGAGCCCTATGTGAAAAGCATTGTGGAATCTTAACCTTTTTGTACACACTCTTGTGGGATGTATCATATAAATGTCAGCACTAAGTAATGTCTTGTTTGTGGCTGAATATTTTTTGTAGATGTTTTTGAAGTTGACATGACTTATGTGCATTTCAATATATATTGCCATCTTTAGTTTGTAATTAAGATATGGAATATGGTTGTGGATTTCTGAGCATGTACAGACTGGTCAAGCTAGTTCAGGAAATGGTGCATGTATCTTTCAATGATGAAGAAAGTTTGCTGCAAATGCTTGCAGGAAATTTCGTGGCAGTTTTCTAAAACTGACAACCAGGTGGGACCAAAGTTTATGTGCCTTTAGTCTTAATTTACCTTGCATTGTAATATTCAGTTTTAATAAATCTCTTCAAAATATTTTGTATTTAGAAATTGATCTGACTTTGCTATAAACATGGCTCAGAATCTACAGATCCAGTTAATTTGAAAGCAGTTCTCTGTCAGTCTGAACTGTTACCTTGATTCTGTTTAAATGACCAATACTTTTTGAAATTGATGTACTTAGTTTCAGGATTCATAGATTCTGTTACCTATGTAGAGGAAAAAAAGGTCATGTATATTTTCTATTAGTTGAGTTTTTACATCTTTAGAATTGTAAAATTCAGTATAGTTTGAAAGTGGCACAATTAAAAATTAATTTTCTAACAAAGTTGGGAGGTTTGACGGTTGTTTAATTTCATTTTGTGTGTACTCTGCTTACCTCTGTAGCATGCTCAATAAACACTTCTGTAGCTCTGTATTCACCTTTTCTGTCTTTCTCTGCTGCTTTCTATCTCTCCTCTTCCTTGTTTTTCACTTCTACTGTGCTTCTGAATTCATGTTTATTCTCTGCCAGGGTGGGAAAAGCATAATATTAAAAAATACAATTTATGGCTTTTACCATAAATCTGACGCTGTGAAAAACACCAGCTCTTTATGTTCAGAAAGATAGTGACCCCTTTGCAGGCATATGTGCATATTAGACGTTTCCCACCCTGTTATAACTTACTGCTTTAAAGACATAACTTTTATTGTAGTTTGTTAGCTCTCTCTTTCTATCTTTTTAGTTTTTAAGCAGATTTATGCACTAATAGATCTCTCAGGTTTGCCATGCTCTCTTGCTGCAGTTTCATCTTTCATTTTTTTTGTGTCTGCTAAAGATTTTCTACTAATCATACAGTATACTCATGGGTTAAAGTAACAAAGTAATGAAGATTAGATTAGTGGACCATACATATTTCAGACCAGGATGTTTCACCTGCTCAGAGACATGGGTTCAAATGAATGTAAAACTAGTTTGGGCACTTTAATAGTGTTTCTTCATATTACTTGGAACTGATCGTTATGGGGGTTTTTCCCCCTCAAATTAGAAATAGGATTAAAACTTTTACATAGTCCCCTTTTAAGAGTAACTGTATGATCCTAAAGCATTACATTGGTATAAGCTGTCAGTGTTCAATTCAAAGCATTTTTCTGTCACTTCTCCAGTATGACTACTGTGGATTTATTGATGTCAGATTACTTTGTGACCTGATGTCTGTTCTTTGGGTTGGCTTTCAAATCAATAAATAGCTATCAGCTTTTTAAAGGTCATGGTATAACATAGGGGGCTTGCATTAAATAAAATGCATTAGGTTCCTACCTGTTTTATCAGAAATACCTAGAATATACCTTCTTGGGTGTATCACAGTGATCACCCAAACTGAAAGGCTAGTAGAAACAGATTCATCCATACGTGAAACCTGAGAATCAACATCTTTTTACAGCTCAGGCACCCAGATGGATTCATGTGACTATCTCCCAATTGATTTAACAGTAGTTAAGGGTCTGACTGAGCTGATTTTTTTTTTTTTTTTTTAATTTTTCCCATATGTAGTATGGTTGTCCCATATTTTTAAAAGTAAAAATGTGTAAGATTTCCTTTTGCATATCAGAATGTTTGCCTGTTTCAAACAGAAATGTGAATTGAAATTTACCATTCCGTGGGTTCAGCTTGTGCCGAACTATTTCCACTCTAAAACATCTGTATCAGATAGCATACAGTGATTGCCATATGTATACTTTTGAAATAACTTTCAACATCTGCAGTGCTTGAGTGTTTACAAATACAGGGGTTTTGTAAAACTGTATCTTGTTCATCTCTTGCCAGGCTTATTTCCTTAAAAAGAAGTTTCTATACTACTTTTCTCATTTTGAAAAGTTCTGTGGCAAAAGCCTCAAGGGAAAGAATATGTATTGAATTTGATTTGTTATAAATTCAGTAACTTTTATTATGAGGTTATATTTGTATCAGCCAAAATGAAAAGTAATGGTAGTCATAATTGACGTGGAAGGGTTTTTTTATTAACTCAATGAAGAAAATCACTGTTCAGTTATTGATACTTAGTCTTTAAAGTGGTATCTCTTCAGAAAATACAGGTTTAATGTCCTAACTGCTAGAACTTTCAAAAACTGGTTTTTCTTGAGATGGTACTGCATTTTGTATAGTAATTTGTACGTTTTTGTTGTTATAAAATGTAAATAAGTTTCTGTTGTATTTTTAGCTCTTCAGAATGTGAAAATGCAAAGCATCATTTTTATTAAAATTTTACTAAAAATAAGGTTTATGAATAACTTCTTACACTCCATGGAATGTGAGTTTTCAGATTATGTGAGTAGAACTTTACCATAGGCGTGTTGATACTCCAAAATCAATTTCAGATTTTGAAAATAATTCTAGTCTTTTGACAGAAGGCGGTTGCTGATTTTCTTTTTCTTTGTGAATTGTTAGACTTTTCTCTAATGGAGCAATGAAACTGGTTGGAGAAGTCCAAAAATGATTCTTTGATCAGGTAATGTCCACTGGTAAATACGTTATGTAAATGAAGTAAACCAAGTTCATACCCTTGTTTACTCCAGATAATTTGTCTAATTGTATGTTTAGATAATGAAGTAGTTCTGTTGAAACACCAGAAAAAAAGATAGGTATTATGTCTTTCTCTGCAAAGGGGTTTATAAATCCACTAGTCCATCTCAGGAAATTGTTTTCCCAGTATTAGATATTTTACAGGGAGAAAGGCTTCGTAAAAAGATTTGATTGTGTTAGGTATGGATGAGGCGGAATTCTGTATTTCTTAGTTCGTATTCTATTCCAGAGACTGAGACCACCTAATGTTCAGCGTTTTCCTGAGGTGAACAAATTATCTCTTAAATTATTTGGCAAAATGTCCCATCTCCTGCAGTCCTGACCTGTGTAGAAAGGGCTGTGTAAGTTGTGAATGTGGTCAAGATTGTATTTGAAGCTTTTTCATTTGAAGGTTTTCTCAGGTCTTGATCATGCAACGTGTGCAATATTTCTTGCCTTCTTGGTCTCTTGGGGAGCAGCTGCAGCCTGCTAGTGCAGTTCTCATCTGCACAGGGGATAAGGAGAGAGACTGATTTTTCTGAAACAGTGGGATTTGGCATGCTATTTTCTACTTAATGGGCCTTGGTAAGGTTAATCAATGGACTACAGTTACCTAACTGTAGGGAATGATAATCTATTATAAATTATTCTGTTAGTCCACAAATAGCTTGCTAGAACCAGTGACGAGGTTCCTGCCTTCCTGAGGAATTATATGCCACGATAATGAAGCTTTAGAGAATTTAACTTTTTCTTTTAATGGAAGAGTTTATTTAGAATTGCTTAATCTGAGTCTCTTGAGCTTTGAAAATCTCTGTGGTGCACCTACACATGTGCGCATTTGGTCTCTTCAGGATGGTTAATAAAAGGAGATTGGTGAGTTCCTGCTTCACCTTAAAAAATGTCATTTCTACTGCACGATACACCTTTGTTGTAATTTTCTGAGTTTACTGAACTATCCCCTGATCAACAAACCAAATTGGGAAGAGGACTATGTTGCTTTGGTTTTCTCCCTTCAAAGTTTACAGCATGTTATGCCTAAAATCTATTCTTTCTGGGTTAGTTCTCCATGCAGGCTGCAAAGGAAAAGCAAAGAACTTTTCTTCTTCAGGAAAATGTGAATTAAATGTGAATTGGCTTAAATATCACAAAAGAAAATTAGCTCAAAATAGCACTCCTATTATTGAAGGCTTCTGCATGTTTTATGAGTTTTAGCCTAGTTTTACACAGAAATGAGGCTTGCATAATTGCCTGGTCTCCATGTGAATGTCCTGTTCCCTCGATAACCCCTGTCTCCTCCCTGTCACTCCTGCACCCTTTGGCTGGCCTCCTGTCAGGCAGAGGGCGTGGAGGTCTGGAATACTAAGGTGTTACTATTTCTGTGCTCATGATTAGTTGGCTTGCTAGGTCAAAGCCCTTACTTCCAGTGCTGTGGAAAAGGGAAGGAAGAAACCTGCTGTCTTCACTTTGTTTTGGCAGGAATTACCTCAATGGCATGCACGTGGTTCTCTAACAGCCCGCAGACGTGAGGGGGCCTGGGGATACTGGGGGGAGTGCATGAGAAATGGGAGGGAAGGGATGTTTTGCAGCAGGAGCAGTATTGGATGGAGGAGCGTCGAGGGAGTTTCAGGAGGTTTCTTTAAGTTTTCATGCATAAATAACCCTTAACAATTGTTGGTAAGGGGAGAGTTACTGGTTCAATTATTTTCTGGGGTTGTTTTACAAGAAGTCTGGTCAAAATCAGTACAGCTGATGAGGTAAATGTGATCTCTTCACTTCTGCTCAACAGGTACTGAGGTGTCAGAGCTTAGCAATTGCATGCAGCCTGCTGTAGAACCTGTTTTTTCCAGGATGAGTGCTGATCATCCCTGGAAGCCAGCGAGACTGAAAGCCTGAAGCCTCTAGCCCTAGGATAGGCTGCATGTCAGGGTAGTTCAGGGTGATTGACACTGATGGCTTGCCAAAGAGCTAGATAAAGCGAGCTAGCAGGATCTAGTAAGAGATTTGTTAGAAGAGCCATCAAAAGTGACACATGTGAGGGAACTGACGTTTTTTGATGGAAAAAATGTCTTCTGTAAAATTTCTGACCATCTGTATTTCATGGAATGGTGCTCCAGTATGCTTTGGGCTGACCATGCCCTTTAGTACCTTAGAGCCCTGGGCTTACCTCTTACAGCATCTTTTGAAGATTTCAGTTGTGCAGCTGAAAAGCTGGACTGGTCTGCTCTTTTCTGAAGCAGGAGCAGTTTCTTGGCAGCTGCACCTGACAAGCACCAGTGGTTTGCTGCGTGTGGTGGGACCCCAGCCTTGCTGCTGCTGCTTTAAAGCATCGACAGGCCTCAGCTAGTAAATAGCCGTAGTGCTGTGCCAACAAAATACTCTCTTCAGCTTGCTGGGCTTTGTTGTCTGAATATTAACCTTCAGTTATTGACTTTAAGGTAATTTGGTACATTTTTTGTGAACTAGGGTGTTTCAAAGCGTGAAGGCTCTTTCTTTCTTTTGCCTTCTTTTGAGAGAGATATTTTCCTGTTGATGTTTATAGAAAATAGACCAGAGGTCACCTCCGCTTCCCAGTTTTCAAGAAAATTCTGGTAAACCTTAACCATTTGGGAGAGAGCTTTGTCTAAGCTGTTCTTTAAGCTCTGAAGACAGAAGTCGCACAACTTCGGTAATCAGTCTGCATCAGTGCTTTGCTATGCTTACTGTTAGACCATAGGGAGAAGAAAAAAAAAATTCTTGACCTAAATCTCTTGCTGTAATTTAAGCTGACTTTGGTTTTTAGAAAGTGATTATTTTCAAATTCCTCTGTTACATTTAGCTAAACCTCATCTTCTTTGGAGTGTAGTTGTGTGGTTACTTCAGAATATATGGTTAATAGTAGATGACCTTTTTCTTATAGGTCGCTCTTCACTCACAATAGTCCTTAAAAATGAAGGCGTTTGTGGTGCCATCTTGTTACAGAGGTGGGCATACTTTGCATGAATTGCTCTTTTGATTACAAAAGGAGACTGAGAATGGTAATACCAAGCACTTCTGCATGGCTGTGGATGAACTGTAAATAACTTTTTTCCTGCAGGTAGAATACCTTGTTTGAGCAAGTCTGCAGCCCGCTTTGGTCCACCAAGGGATGTGTCCTCAGCTATGGCAGTGGGAGAATTACCAAACCACCCATTATCACTAGCAAGTGACTGGAGTTAGTCAGTAAAATTGAAGTCTATAGAATAACAAAATTCTCACTAACAGATCAATATTGACATTTATTTGCAGTTTTCTTATGGGTATCTGGAAATGGTTAAAGTAATTCCCTTTCCAAAGCAAACATGTTAAAGTATTGGAACTTCTTTCACAGGAATGTATACTGCTTGTTTGTATAAGCTATGATCTTTAAGCTTTACACGGGTTTTCTGAATGGGTTGCCCCAAGGAAAGGGATTCGACATTTTCTGATTTCAGCTCTTGCAAGTTTTGAACCAGTTGAAAACTCGCATTTTTGCTAATCTGAAAGAATACACCCCTTGACATCCATCTTTTAAGTCCACAGTAGCTTCCTCACTTTCTAAAGAAGGGAATTCCATAAATTGGGTCATCTTTCAAGCTGATTTGAAACAGCATATACCACATATTACTCCATAGCTGAAGATAAGTTACAGAGATTTTCTTCCTACCTTGAAGTAGCTCTCCAGCAGTCTTACACACCTAGAACTGCTTGGTAAGCTTCCAGACAGATTTACTGGAAAGTAAATATATTGTGCTTGGTGTACTTGGACAGTATTATAAAGCCTAAACTTCTCCTCCGTGAGACGTCACACTTGGAGCACAACCTGATTATCTAGTGCAGCTGATAGGTTTCTAGGGATCCAAGGCTTGCAGATTCAGTGGCTTCTAGGACTCTTCTCCAGTGTTTCTGAGATCCTTCCATGGCCATAGCAAGTTGCATCCATGACTTCGTAACTTTCAGTGCATCTGCTGTAGACTGAAATTAGGGTTGTATGCACTTCAGGCTCTGGATTAAGATACTGAGTAGCCCTAGAAAAATCTGGGAGCCCTCCAGTCTGTTTTGAGGCAGTTCACTCATTGGAAATCCTTGGATCTTGTTAGATTAATTTCAGCTACTGGAATCGTGAGCAACCAACATCGTTGTTATACTAAGACAGAAGCTCTTCAAATGCTTCACATTGTTTGAAATGTTTTAGAAACTTAAACAATGTTACACTCTGAATCATTCTTTTTATAATAATAATAAAATGTTATACTTGTCCCTTAATTTGTAATTTTTTCGGTACATCTGTCAGTAAATGTTCTTACATTTATGTTAGTTGAGCTCAATAATAGTGTAGAACTCAATGAACTTGCAGTAGGATTAGCACTTGGAACAATGGGCATTAATTTTCTGTGCTGGAAAAACTGAGTCTAGACTTGTGCCATTTAGGAGGTTGTATCTAGGCAACTGCTAGCTGAATGCTGAGATTTTCTCTTTTGCAGACATCTCCCCTGCCAAAACGATGTTTCTAGGGAGAAGAAAAAGTTCATCCAGATGTACTGACTGAGTATGCAAGGGATAGAAAACAGAGAAAATGATGTAAACGTTGACTTGCTATGCAAGAACTTCAGCTCTCCAGAGATGAGACGGTAGCTGGGAGCTTCCTCTGCATGCACCAGCTGAATGGAGACTGTACCTGCAGGGCAAGTGGTCTTAGAGCCGTACACTTTCTCAGCCAGTTTCAGCCTATGTTCCTGCATCCCTTTTTAAAGAATTCTTTTTTCTGCTTTTTCAATTTCAAAAAAGAATTTGCAATTTTTTAAACTGCCATTTTTTAAGTTTTTCCAATTTGTCAAGCAGCCCTGGGGAGATGAGCTGTGTATCATTGCGAGACCAGGTGTGATTCACTTAAAAATAAAAGTTATCTGAGACACTGTGATTGAGCACAAAATCTCAACATGTTTTTGTAAATGTGTTGAGCAAGCACTTGCACAGAGTTGCCTTTCTCTGTCAGGTAACAGCATGCCTCTTTACTACCATTCTATTGTTTAGAGACACTAATAACAGCTTCCACTGAGAAAGAGCTGATGTTTTAAACTGCTTGAGTTATATGAGGTATCAGGTTTGTTACTGACTTCTTAGTCTTCCCCTGTATTTGGTAATTTTAGAAGTGTCAAAACGTCTTACACTTGTTAACATATAACCACCTTCTTTTGCAGTCATTTCAGGCAGTAAGGAAGATGGAACAGTTACAAGATTCAAATATTTTGGATGTCAGCTTTGTTCCAAATTTGATTTTTGGTGCATGCACTTAGATGATTATCCCAACATTGCCTCACTACTGTAATGAATTTCTTTGTACTAGACACATAATAATTAAACTTATTATCACTGGAAATAAATCATAGCTAAAATCGACAGGAAACGTGTAACATTTCTAATAATTCCAATACAGAAATATTTTAACATTAGGGAGCAAGACTTGCAGTTTTACATCCGCGTGCTGAGTGTTTAGAAACTGGTGTAGGTTGTCAGTAACTAAAAATGTCGTGGCTCTTCCTGCAGTATGATATGCCTGATTTAGGGGAAGACTGATCTGGTGAAGCAGTACTTGCCATTGCAATTAGTTACCTGCATGAAGATGACAGACTGCTCTCACCTGAAACTTTTTAACATTATTTTTATAAATGCTGATTCCGTGATGCTGAAAAACTGCCAGTTTGTGCATCTTGTGCTAGTGAAACTGCAGGGGTTATAGGTACTGGTAAGTGGAAGGCAGAAGCAATGTACTTAATGCTTGTAAAATTGTAATTGGATACATACAACTGCCTGATTACTTGAACGAAATGGGATGTTACAGGAAAGATTTATCTACACCCAGTAGATATATCACTTTGAATATATGGGTACTATCAACATAACCCATTTCTTCTCTCCCTAATCTCCTTGGTTAATATGGTTATCAAGGACAGGAAAGTGTTCCAAATGCTCCTCTTGCACTGCAAGGAGTAGCCTGGAATTGTTCAGGAGGTGCTCTGGCTTTATGGCTGAGTTGTTCTCGTGGTTTGCTGCTGTTGAAGGCATTAGTCATGCTCCTCCCTTTCTTGGCTAAGTGATCTTCTGCCAGCTCTGATGCCTGTCTTCAACCGGACAATTCAGCTTGCTAAATTGACAGCCTCCCTACAAAAAAACCCAACCTTCTCCCTTCTCCTCTCTCCTTTCTTTGGTAATTTGTTTTTGCCCTTTAGTGGACTGAAGCCAGTCACTGAATGGTTAGAGACGTGCCCGAGTAGCTGGAGCGTACTCCTGGGAGGAAGGGGAAGACAACCCTGCCTGCTTCAACAGAAGTCACATGTCAGCTAAAATGTAATGAACTCTCAGCTTTAAAACACTTTATGCCGATATAATTGTTCCAGCCCCAGCGGCTGAAATGCCGTGGATTTTAGATATAGGTGGAAATACTGAGTAGCTCTGGGACTTAAGCTAATCCAGACTGTGATGTTCATTGACCTAAATGCCCATATGAACCTCTTTAGGTTCTAGACGCTAATAATTACTAGACTACTGTATATTCTACAGAGATATAAATTAACATAATAAACACATCACTTTAAAACAGCATCTTATGAAATAGTTTGCCACATGCTGCCAAATTAGTGGATTATATCAGCTTCATGGGCTATGCTGAATGTTTTGCTTAAGTAAAGTTATTTAAATTCTTAATGTGTTTTTTCTTCAATGAGGCAGGAAAAATATTGGTAATCATGGATTAATGATGATGGTCTCTGGTATGCTGATTATTCTGCATGTTTTTTGGCGGGTTTTGTTGTTTGGCATTTGTTGTTTGGCATTTTTTCCCTACCTTTAGACTATCTTGCCACTTTTGTTGTGTTTCTGCCATTGCTGCTCTAGGTCCAAGTAGGATTCTCAAGGCACAACTTTTTTTTAAAGTCTCTGGTTGTCATCTCAATGGGATTTTCCTGTTGTTCTGTTTCCAGAGATGCTTTTTTGAAACAATGTGTTAGTTCCTTGTTAATCGTGATGTGAATGAAGTTTGCTTTTACCCAATGAAGTTGGGCTGACATTTATACCTTAAGTTTGGGCTGACATTTCTACCTTAAGTTTCTTGAGGCAAAGGCTCTTTTTTACTTTGAGGTGTCAGTCATGTTGTAAAGGCTATAATAATTCTCAAAGAAACGTTTCTGATTTTTGCCCCTCACTGTAGTGTGAGAGGAGAAAGGCAAGAAAAGGGTGCTTTGTGAGCCAGGCTTTTACTGGTTTATGGTGACAGATAATGGTAATATTTACTACTTATGAGCCATGCACATAAATCTACATATTTATGTAGTAATGAATAAAGTAAAATATTGTGGCATTTCTAGTTGGAACATAATTGCCATGTATATTAACACAGATCTGGGATCTGGATGTCAAAGAAAGTGAGCCAAAAATAAAGCTGTTTTACCAAATTGATTCAGTATTATGAGAGTATTTTAAGAAGCTGTAATAAGGGAGGTTCTCAAGGAATAGACTAAAATTTCTGTTTATAGCTAATGACAAAGTAAAGGTGGTAAGTGGTGTCATACTTACAGCTGATTACATGCTGCAAAGTTAACTGTAGACTAGTTCCTGTACTAAATTTCGGAAGTCTATTAATAGCTCTGCTTTTTAGAGTTGAAGCGGACTGAACATTAAATTAAAAGAAAGGAAGAGTTCTGCTAGTCTCGGTTTACATCTTGTCTGAAATTCTGTGCCTCTTTCCCCTTTTACTCTTTCTCGTCTCCTTTCCCAGTGTGTCATCTAGCTCAGGCGAGATACACTAAACCGTAAATAAAAGGAATGTTTTTCTTTTCTCTACCACAACACCTGCCTGTTGTCACCACAGTTTTAGACCACTTACACTGTTTACACTCTGCTTGCTTTTGAAAGCTGCTTTCCTGATCTGGTCTCCATCCAGTGCTGCTTCCCTGTACCTCATTCCCCTGGGTTTGCCACCTCCTTGTCCTCTGTGCACCATCTTTCCCCTGTGAATGATCCCCACGCGCTTGCTGTGGGCTCGCTGTGCTCATTGGTGAAGGCGTAATGGTCCTGTGGCAACCCCGGCTTCCAAATTCTGTTGTTGGCCATCTGCAGGGGTAAGTGTTGTGTAAAGTTCCAGAAAGTGCTTATCTTCCCCAGCCGTAACTGACCTGGGGAGAGCTGAGTAGATCTACACCTGAACCCAGAGCGCGCTGTCTTCTGATGTGCCGTCTTCGTCCTTCACATCCTGTGTAGGGAGCGCTGGCCCCAGGAGACCTCAGCTATGTCAGGAATTGTGCCATGGGAGACCTGAGCCAAGACCCCTTGTGTGTGAGGAACGCTGCAAGATTTAGTGGCAAGAAGTCCAGGTAATGGAGACGGTCTGAATGCTGAAAAGGAGGGTGGGAAGGTTTGGGGTTATGCTTTATATGGATGTACGTACAGGATGGAGAGACTTAAATTTTGCTAGATAATGTTGCAATGGTGGTAGCAACACTTCAAAAAACACACTCCAAAGCTTTCCATTTTATTGATGTGCAAAGCCAAATGAGTTTTTTGGGGGTTCTGACCCCCTCATATCTGCATGGGCCTCTTTCTCATTGGATATGGCAGAATTACTAGTTTGGGTTTTTAGATGGCAACAATCTACTGACATACTAAAGGAAGGACTAGCAATGAGAAAGGATCAATTGACAGGAGAGAGGGTGATGGCCAGTGTCGAACAGGGAGGATGTATGTGCTGCTCCCAGGGTTTTCTCAAAACAGTTTCTTTCAACATGTTCACTAATGACCTTGAAGGTGAGGTTAATTTGATATTGATCAGATTAACAGATGTAAAATCTGGTAAATAAAAGAATTAATTAAAAATGGCGAGGAGGACAGTAGCTTGTTGTTGAATGAATGTGAGAGGAGCTTTAATATAAGGAAGAACAAGATGCTACAGAACTGCTAATGCTTCTGAAGTCATGGACTAACTTGTGACTCCTTATTACTTGCTAGAGAGAACTTCAGTTTCTTCTGGAGGGGCTCTCTGTGCTTTTCACCCTGAACTAACCACTGAAGTGTAGCAGAAAATAAGGTTGTAGAATCATAGAATGGTTTGGGTTGGAAGGGACCTTACCTGCCAGGGTTTCTAGCTGGATTGCAGGTACCCAGACATCTTTTACAGACCCATATTTAACTGGGGGGGGAAGGGAGCTCTGGAGCTGTCATGTATCGCTTGCCAGACTTGATTCCCCTAGCTACCAAAAAAGTATTAAAGAGATGGATTGTAGCAAGATAAGGGTGACAAAACTGGAAACATGGAACTCCAGAGACCACACTGACATGTACCTGGCATTGAGGCTTGCCTGTGATTTCTCTGAGACACCTCTGGGTCCTGGAAGCCAAGGGCTCAGCTCCACAGCAGTTCTTCTTGACAGTGCTGTCTTCTAGGCATGGCCTCTTTGGAGCTCTGTTTAGTCCTAGAAGCCAGAAGGATACTTTACACCTATGTTTTAGGTGAATACACGGGTCTCAGTCCTAACATGGCCCAGGAAAGGAGAAGAGGTCTTGAGCTCACTATATCTGTACTGCATTAAAGTACTATAATATTGTGTCACGTTCTAGGTTATTGAAAGTGATAGAATGGGGCTAGGATTTAACAGGTCTGTTTCTGAGCCTTGGCTGCAAACTTGGGGGTCAGACACATGCGTATCCTCTGTTTACTATTAGTGTTAGTCTTTCTTCTCTCTGGCCTCCCCAGCAAATATTCTGCCTTCTTGCCGAAGGTCCTCAATGTGAGGGCAGGATGTGGGGCACCTACACATTCTCATTTCCTTGACTCATGCAAATCCTGATTCATTCCTAAGGAGCATATCTCTCCAGAGATGCTGACAGGTCACGAGAGTAAACCTAGCAGCACACCCAATGTGCTCCCAACATCCTCCCAGTCCACAACCCCCTTCTCTCCCAAGACAAACCCTGTAGTCTGTTCTCTAAAACACGCTCTGTTCTGGGAGGTGCTGGGGTTCACGGGAAGTTTCACAATCCAAACAGGAGGAAGCTCCAGTTTGTGCACTGACATCTAAGCAGAGGCTTTAGGCAAATGCTTTCTCCTGCTCTTGCTACTTTTTGTGCCCTTTACATATAGTGAACGACCAGTGAGAAGACGCGAGAGAATCGGCAAGTGAAGCCAGAGCAGTAGCTTTCATGCAGTGGGCAGAGAAAGAAAATGAAGTGCTGTTAACTGCCTACCTCACTGTCTCCCTCACAGTCTGTCCTCATCCCATGGCTCCACTGAAAGGCCTTTCACGTTTCCGATTTAGAAATAACATTAGCAGGGGAAAAAAGCCCTACCACGTTCTACTCCAAACATCGCAGTTGTATCGTCCTTTCCCAGGTGCCTGTTTTGTTTTTAAGAAAAATGGTAATAGAAACACTAGTGGGGAAAGACAGAGCACAAGCAATTCCCACTTTTCCCTTTGAAGTGAGCAGTTTTAAAATGGACCTATTTTGCTAGAATTCAGGGTAAGTGCTTTTCAATAGATGAGATATACTTTTGCTCAGTTCCAATGGACTCCACCAAATCAACCTCCCACTCAATTCAATTAATTCCCTCCCCCCTGTGTGTGAGGAGCAAGGATTGGATATAAAAACACTGAATGTAAGATTAAAATGTCTACAGAGATGATCAGAAGGGAGTCTATTTTAATAACCCTCTCAGATTGCTGTGCATGAGATGTGGAAGTAGGAGGTTTAATCTCAGTGCAGTGCCTTTACAATTATAATCAGAATTGAGCAGAGTATTGGTCAATAGGAAATGTGCTCCTCAGGGTAGGGAGAGTACTGTAACAAGAATTAAGTCTCAGGATGTTAGTGAAGGAAGCCATCTGAAAAGAATAATCAGCAGCACTGGTACGGATCTCAGGTTCACAGGAGGAATTGTTCAAAACTAAACAAAAACCCATAGCAAGAAGCAGCAGACAATTCACAGAGACTTAGATCATCATTGTGTGAGGAGGAAAGAAACGTCGGTTCCTAGTGCACGATGCTGTCCTTTGGTGAATTTTTGCTTTGAGATATTTACAGCTGGTACCAAGGTAAAAGGAAGAAGTTATTCACTCTGTCTTTCTTATGGGCAAGATTGGTTCCTATAAATCAGCGCAGGGTACGCGAAAGTTGTCATTAATTTTAGGCACCTCATGGGTTCTGGAAACATATAAGGTGCTAATTGAAAATATAATTCTGCAGACTTTTTGCCTTGTTCATCTCTCAGGCTAAAAGTTTGCTGAATTTTTCCTCTTTTGTCACATAATGCACATCTAGTGTCTTTTAAATTAACTTTGGCCTGCTGGTGGCAGAGTTATTACCTAGAAGCCAAGCTTAAGATCCATTATTATCAAGTCTTTGATTGTTTGCTCTTTTTTTCTTGCTCACGTCTATCATGTGCATTATTTGGAACAAGACTAAATGTGATGAGCAGGAGTTCACTGTTCGTACTTAATACAAGTGCTTTGTGATGAGAATCTTGCAGTATCTTTTAAAACTCTTGAAGACTGAGGTAAGGCATAACTTTATAAGGTGCTCTAATTCTTTGCTCTACGGATGTCACTGGCTTAAGACGCAATCTCACCAATTCAAACTGAATTATCATTTCTGGAGTCATCAGAGAAAACTGGAAAATTCAGTGGAAGAGGAGTATTTGCAGTTTTATTTTTTTATTTAAACACTTAAGATCAAAACAGAGACCCAACATCAAGATAAGGAATATAACCTCTATATTCTCTTAACCTTGTAATGAATGATATAGGCTCTGCAAGTACAATCTTGTGGAGTCCTTGAATGTCCTAAATACATGATTAAGGGTGTATGTATACAAGGTGTGAAAAAGAGAGGAAAATTGTGGGTGCCCATTTCTTTGTTTACAAGCTCCTGCGAAGATGTGCCTTCTGCTGCTTGTATCTTTTGCTCCCCTCTCAGCAGGGTCTATACTCAGAGGAAAGATGTAAATGATGTAGTTGTGAGTTTTGAGAAAAAGTGCTTGGATTTATTCTTCATATTCAAAAGAGAGGAAATGATATTAGCAAAAGTCACTTGACAAAACAAAATTTACTTGAATTACAGTGCATATTCATGAAAATATGTTTGCGTTTCTGCAGGTTTTGACCATCTATAGTATTTAGCACTTCAAATTTTCACATAAATATTAACAATTCAGGATGCTGTTCATGCCAAGGCAGTTTTCTGTGGGGGTAAGCTATTGCCTTAATGCCTTTCTAAAGCTGAAGGTTTTTTAATATCAGTCATTAATCAGAATTGCTAGTCCTCCATGATTTAAATTGTGCAGTACAGATGCCCATTGCATATGCAGAAGCAGCAAATGTGGAGTTTAGTCAGTGTTTCCTTAAGTCAAACCTTAGTCACACGACGAGATACTCAAAATTAGCACTTCAATTAAAAACAGAATCTTGTTTCAAAGAGCTGACACTCTTCTCAATATATGTAAAAGTACATATCACTGCTTCTGAATAACGAAATCGCTCATTGGGCATAAGGCAGTGGGATCAGGGCTCCTCTTTGAAAGCTGCCTTTGCTGGAGAACAGTCTTGCAAGGCCAACAGCAACCAGGTAACCCTGTCAGTCGTACCACGTCAGGCTGGGATTGCCTAGGTCATGATGTCAGAAATACCAGACTGGGGCACAGGAACCAGCAAAACTGGCACTAGTGGAGGGAAAAGCCATTAGTGGCGGGATGTTTATTTTGTTGCAAGGAGGGCCAGAGAAAATGGGGTCAAATAATGGGAAAAGGTATGGTGAAGTATGCAGAATTCCTCCATCTTACTGCAGGCTACAGGAATCACCTCCAAATGTAAGAGCTGCAAGAGGTAGCCCAAAACTTGTGAAACTGGACACAGCAAGAATATTATGGAGTGAAAGTAATCTAATTACTTGAGATCTCAGATGTAGATGATACTAGTTTTGCTTAAAAATTGCACCGATCCTTTGGAATTCTTGAACAAGCGATTAAAGAACTACCAGATTATGTGGATTTTTTTTCATTTGCTTTCAGAGCAAAGGTGCTGCTATGTCTCAAGTAACAAATAAGCAGATGCCAGCGGCGTAGCCTGGCTGTGTTCGATGTTGCTCGAGCTGCCGCTGCTTCCCCAGAGCCTGAAGCTGCAGCAAGTATCACGGTGCCTACCAGGGCCAAAGCACCAGCCTGAAACGCCAGTGAGGTGGCAGGGGGAAGAAGTGCCATAGGTCTCGCCCGGGTGTCCACCAGAGCTAATCTACCCTCTTGGTCATGAAGGTTTCCCCTCCTCAGACAAGAGAGCAGACCTGGCCAGCGCTCCCGAGAGGGAGAAAGGGCCTGAGCTATACTTTCGCTCCGAGTGTCCCAGGTGGATTATTTGGATGATTGCAGGATCATTTGGTGGCTCGCTCTCATAAGGCACCTTTGAACCCAGACTGCCTTAATCTAGTCCTGAATAGGAGTTAATTTGGAGCTATTCAGAGCTAATTTAGAGAGATTTACTGAGCTCTCTTCAAAGGAACAGTCTTTTAGGATTCCATTTCTAAATCGTGATTTTTCTTTTTACTGTGATTTCCAGGCTCTGCTTCAGGGAAAAATGTCTTGGTTGCAATTGCAGCACTTCAGACAGTGGTTCCTTGATATCTTTTAAGCAGCGGTCAGTTCTGCAAACACCGATGCTACCTTTACACAGCAGAGGGACAACCTACATGTGGCACATCTGTGTGACTCTTGACCCCACTAGTATAGGCAGAGACACCAACAGCAGCTAGCAGTGCGCTCCTGGATTGCAGCAAACACCTCATCTTGTATATTTTTGCCCAGGAATCTTACAGTTGCCATTCTTGTTACGTACATCCTACTGATTGTTGTCTTCCCACCAAGCAAGCTCCCGAGGCGCAGCAATGCTGTTCAGACCGACCCCTGGCTATGCACAGTGAGCACTGTGGTGGTAAACACGGTACAAAACGCGAGGCTGAGGTTATCCTGACCCCGTGCACTTGGGCACCCTTTCTTCCTTGAGTTCAGTATTTTTCCAGGGCGTCAGGTGGGAGCTTGATTCCTGTTCTCAGAACTTTGTAAAAAAGCGTGATTGGTTAAGAAGTTAACCTGGGCTGAGATATTTTCTTTCTCTGTTACTTCTTCCAATCAGATAACTAAATGGATTAAAAACCTGTTTTTAAAACACTGGATTACTCAGGGTTTTGTAGTTTCTTTTACAAGAAAAACGTGCTGAATAAAAAGGAGCCTAAGGTTTCCAGTAGAGAGATGGGCCTGTAATCTTTGTGTCTGTGTGTGGGAAGTACTTGAAAATTGCCTCCTACGGACAGATTAGTGACTTGTTGGTAGAGGGAAGTTTCTTAAAAATTATGCTTTGCATAAACTTTAAATTGCAGAAAACATCTACTTCCCCGTGAACTTCATTATTTAGGTACTATCTGAAACAAATGTCAGGCTGACACCTCACAAATTGTTTGCTACTGATTCTCCTATTACTTTACAGATGTTCCAAAAGTTTTCACACCAGCTTCTCCATAAAATACCTAAAGATGAGGGCAGGTTTCATTCTGTAGCATCATTGTTTTGGCAGGTATGCAGAAAGTTGAGTGGGCTGATCACGTGCTTCCCATCTGTCAGCTCATCACTGTTAATGGGTGCTTGAAGGAAAATTGCAGTTATTTCACACAGCACTGGATGTTGAAAGTTCATATGTCAAGAAGAGATGGACACAGAAAGAACAGAAAGTGTTTCATAACAGACTTTTTATCTACAAAAGACATCCCTGTGCTGCCCTGTTGGGAGTAGTTATCTTTTGTGCAGACGTGATTGTGGCTTAATTTGGACTTACTGATGCTCGTGACAGTCTGGGCCTGCCTACCCTGAGACGTTGAAATGCAGAGCAGGGTTTTTTCCAGCAGCGCTGGAAGTCCACCTAAAGGCTGACAGAGTACTTCAGTGCACATCTTTTCCTGATTTCCTGGAACTATAGCTCGCTCCTGAGTGCCAGCTATCGACACCTCTCCCTCAACCACTGTGTATATTGCTGTTTCTTATCCACGGAGTTGTGCTGTAAGGTACAGCAGCTCCATAGGAGCAGCTCCATATATCCACCGTGCATACAGGTTCCTCTGGATGCCGGTTGGACTCTACAGCTCTGTTGATTTTAATGACTACGCACAAGCTTTCCTGGCTTTCCTTGTCTGAAACCCATTCTCACAACCCAGTCAAATTGCCCACATCAGTGGTTTCCTGGGCTGCAATTTATCCCAGACGATAAACAGGGAAAGCTGTGCTTACACTGGATTAGAGGCATCCCGGAGTGTTTCAAACAGCTCGGTACTTACGGGTTTTGGTATGGCCTGTTACAGCATGACGGTAGCATGACTGAGTCCTTAACATGTCCAGTTTGCCATTCGTAGTGCACCACTCACATAAAACTTGTCTTCCTATTGATTTTTAACAGCAGCTAGGCAAACTCGTGTGACTCATCTCCCCTAAATTTAGCTGCCTAGATATTAGACAACTCATCCGAACCAGTCCTCTAGCGTACTCTCAGAATTAGTCATCAGAGATAAGTAGCTCAACAGGACAGTGTGACCAGTGTCAAGATAGGTTTCTAGCAGAGATAGAGGGTTAGGTCATCTCTGGAGGTAACTGGTTTTCTCCACTGATTCTGACTTAGTGACTTTCAACAGCAAGGTGAGGGAAGCTCTATGCTTTGCTCTGTTTTCAAAAAGTTTCCACTTCAGTTTTCAATATTCTTCCTTTTAATAATGAAGACGTCTTTGTGTTTGAAGCACCAAACTGGATTTGCTGACTGCTTTTTTTACTTCCTCTTATTTTCTTACTGTTTCTTCTGTTTGTGAATTAGAATAATTTCCAAGGTTGGATGAAAAAGAGGAGAGAGATATTCTATATTCTTTATTTACACACATTTTCCCAGTAATCAATAGCACAACTAGAGCTATGGGTTTCAATGTTTTCTTCTTAAAAACATAGATCAAACAGTATTGTGAAGCCATACATCTTCCCTGTCAAACATTTAATTTATTGTGTTGTTCATTTATAGCTTGAGACTAGAGAACCATTGGTTGACAAAAGAGGATGGATGGCTTTTTTATTGAGTCCTTACACTGCTGGCAGAAGATAGCACATGGGGGAAGGAAATGTGCAACACTCATTTCCAAACTTCTAGTAAATAGTGGATGGTTCACAAGGGGTTTATGCTAACTGAAATAACTATTGCATTGCATTTCCAAAGGATTGGGGGTTGACAATCATTTGTCTCATTCGCTGTTGTTAAACTGAGCATCAGGAAGCCGGTTAAGAACAAACTTGCAGTGGTACGTGACAGCTCATATTATGGATGTACGCAAATAAACAGCATGATCCATTCCTAACTCAGTTATGGCTGTTGCTTCATCCCTCTGAAGTTAAAGCAATATCAGCATTCGAACAGTTCTCGTTTGGTATTGTTTATCCCATTGTGCTCCAGAGCTTCTTTTCAAGTTAGTAGCAGCTCTGTTTGCTGAGTTTGTGCACAAGATGGCCGTGCTGTGGGCGGCACTTTGGAGCCCAGATGTGGCTGCTGCTGCCTCAGAAGTTCTTGGTTAGGGGGCAGTGGGCGTCCCTCAGCCTCCCCTCCTGTAATCTCTCTTCCTCTGATCGTTTTGACTAGAAAAATACAGATGCTTATTGGTTTGAACTAAATTTTGTGGTTTGAGTATTTTTCTGGTTTTTACAGTATCAAGTTGTAGGTTTCATCTTCAGCATTGGGGACCTTTGTGACTCTGCTCCTCTGCTTTTGCCTCTCCATATCCAGCCCACCTTTCCCTGTGGCCACAATGATGTTGCTTCTGTTTGGTAATTTTACCCATCTGTAAACTTCATATTCCTGCTGAACGTCCCGTAAGCATGGACACCACCTTCATTAAATTTGTTTGCAAGGTCAGTAGCACTATCAGCATTCAATACATACTCTTACTATGATTCCTAGGGGAGAAAATGGATGATTATCACAATTATTACTGGATTAGGAAAAGACCACTCTTAGCTGGAGAGGGGAGGGAAAGAAAAGGTGGTGATTTGTCTATTTTACCTAATTTCTGCTTCTTTTGTTGTTAAGAGATGAAAATGTAATTTGAAAAACAAAACAAAAAAAGAATTCTTTATTATTTCTCAACTGGGAATGCTTTGTCACTGTGCTACTTTCCCTTAAGGGAAGTTCTGCTATAACATTTAAAATACATAAATTTTTTAGTGAACTCTTGACCGCAGGTTATCAGTGGATATAAGCCATCCAATCTGAACTTCAAACTGCTTTGTTATCCAGTAGCAGTAGGTCTTGTATCCTCTCTCTCAATCGCTAGAGGGGGATGAATCCTATTTCGCCATAGCAATTAAAGAGATTGTGGTTGGTTTCAAGTTAGACATCCTGATGGATTAGTTAGAATAAAGATCTGCATTCTACAGCTCTCTAATGTTCCTGAGTTCCTAGTGTTTCACTTTCTCTTCAATTAATCTTTTATTTAGGTGTATTAGTTAAAGGTAATATTACAGTTTACACACACATGCAAACAATGTGTAAACAACTGAATAACTATTAGCAAAGAGGGTTACAGAAGCCATTATGCTAATAGAAGTGTTTCTGCTAAACAGAAGGTGAACAAATGCATTATATAATAATTCTCTTCGGAATTTTAAACAGTGTATATATATGAAGCAAATGCAAGGAAAGTGATATCGAGGCTTTTTTAAATGAAGTGAAATTTCTGCTTGGCCACATTTTAATAAACAGAAACAGGCGAAGCCACATTTCTTTTATCTACACAAAATAAATGGCATTTCAATCAATAAACCCAATAGTGAAGAGTAAGCGGCAGTAAGTACGTAACTGCAAATGTCAAATATAGTAAGTGTTTAGAAATACATTGACAAAACTGGGATTGGTACACTTGTTTATTTTGTAGGTAAAATATACTTGTATGGTAATCAACACTGACCATGAAAATAGCATGCCGAATTAATAATGTGATTGATTTTTTTGAAGTGAAAAATGCTTTTATACCATGATTTTATTATCCAGCAATCGGCCTGGTAAAATCTTACAAAAGGGCTCATAGATGGGACAACACAAGTCAAAATAATTGCCTTTACTCCAATTATGTTCAGAAAAGTTCCTGTGTAGAATCTGCAGAAGAAAGCAAAAGGAATGGGTGGATGGGGTATGCTCTAACAGGACTCCCCAAACTTGCCTTCTACCTGCACATCAGCCTACCTCACAGGAACAGCACTGCCCAGACTTTGCTATTTGAAAGCTTTTCAATATCTTATTTTAAAAAAGGGAGACGTCTATGCAACTTTTAAGAATTAACACTTAAAAAGATGTGCCCATATACAGCCCTATGTGGAACACTTGTGTCACCTTGTCTTAAAAAGTTATTTTATTTAAACTGTGTTAGTGTTTTCCAGCACAGATTTTCTGTCTTATAAACTTGATGAACCCTTGTGTATAAATACATTTGTAGATACCAATGTCCAGTCTTTCATCCAGAGATAACCTTTGAGCTTGTGGAGATGGTCTCAGAAAATACTTTCACCCTTGTTTTCCAGAGTCAGAAAAACTTACCCAGCTAGTCCCTTCTACGTAGCTTTCTCAACAAAACAGCTTATGAAGTAAGTAATTCTGCCCAGCAGTAATTCTGGCCCAAACTAGCAGATTATCAGTTTCCAGTGATAGTAAAATTTGAGGTGTGGAGTCAAACTATCCCAATCTGGGACCGTGCTTGTCCACCGCACTTAATGCAATGTGAGCTGAATTCGTCTGAGGACTTTGTTAGCGTAGCCTGAGGGAAGCCCGGTAGCACTGGGGCAGACCAGAGCAGCGTGCTAGCAGTCCTAAATTCCTGTTCCTGCATGTCAGCAGCCCTCGTGCTCCTCTGTGATGGGCCACATGGTTTGACTGTACAACATGAACGATCTTGAGCAGGTGCAGAAACCAGTTATGTGCTTTAGTCTGCACCAGACCAGACCCATTTGGCTCACCCATAGGGCTGTGGACAGGTCTTACCACAGAGTGTTAATGAGCATTCCTGGTAACCAATATACTCCTCCAAAGTAGTCCTCTAGTTAGGAAGTCTCTAAGGGGCACAATGATCTGCACTGGCTCCTTCTGAGGACTATGTTTGCAGACTCTAAGTCATTGATAGGTATCATGCAAGCTTAAGCTTTAAAGGAGTGATTGCAACACCCATACGTATCCTGGACCTACCATCACATTCTGAGAGTCTTGTGCTGTTCCGCATTTTAAGATACTTAGTGCATTCAGCATCTTCAGAGGGAAATTAAAAACAAAACAAAACACACCCCAGTTACTTCACACAAGCATGTTTCCAATTTTTCCCCATTCTTTTCAAAGAATTGTGCTGAGATAAAAAAATATACGGTTGAGAAAAGATCCATTAGAATTAAACTACAATCATTGTAAGCTACTGTCAAACTTCAAGTATTTGTACTTTCCCTTTCCTATTCCTTTTATTTTCTCGATAAATAATGTACTTGTTCAGTAAGTGAAATAGACTGCTTCAGTAGTCCATGTATTTTATTTTTGCTAAACTTTTGGTTGTGCTTTTCATATCATGCCACTTTAAAAAAAAAAAAATCTGTTTTGTCAGACTGTTTTTCATTTAAACTTATTGCAAATTATTTGAAAGGTTTTGTTTGTCTCAAGTGCATCTTAGGTTCAGTGCAATAGTTACCACTGAGTCCTTGATGGCATAGGGAGATAAACTATAGGATGACTAAATACTCAATGCTAGTTTCTGAAATTCCTGGTATATCCTTCCCCCCATAACCTTTTACACAGGTTTACATGCATTCTCATAATTTTTTCACAAGGTAATATAAAACCACTTCCCCACTCTTTTAAATGTCAAAGATGTACACCAGGGAAAACACAGGAAAAGGTTTTGTTAAAAATAGCCTCAGCAGCGTTGAGGCAACTGATGTTTTATTATGTTGCCTGGTGAACTCACCCTAGAGCAAATCATGCAGGAAGATGAATATGTTTTGAAGGCCTTTGAGAACAATGATTATTCTTCAAATGTATCCTAACTGCAGAAACATGCCTAAAAATGTTTGATGATTTACACAGAGAAAACTTATAAAACGTTCATTATCTTTTTGCAAAGTTCCATTGCTTGTCTTATGTGTGAGCCAAAAAACCTACCTTTGTGTTTCCACCTGTCTAAATATTTCATACACTCTACATCTGTAGCCTTGCTGGTTTGATTTCCAATCGCCAGTTGGTACTTGGAGCCAGATTTTCATGATGTTCAAGAACGTAAATGTTGCTTACATGTCATAGTCACCTCTATGTGTAGGTGATGAAGCAAGGTTGTGTCCGTACACTAGATACTGTGCCCGCCACTTAAATTTTAGCACATAATTGTAATGGAGTCTTAAGCACAGCAATCAAAATAATGCCTCTTAGACATTTTATAGCTGAGCCTTAATCATACAAAACAAGGTATCTTTCATTTTTAATTATCTTACTTTCCTACCAAATACCCACTAGGATCTTTTTCCATAAGTCTCTAAATTGGAGAGACACGGATTTGATGGATGGACCACTCGGTGGATAAGGAACTGGCTGGATGGTCGCACTCAAAGAGTAATGGTCAACGGCTCAATGTCCAAGTGGAGAACGGTGACGAATGGCATTCCTCAGGGGTTGGTACTGGGACTGACACTGTTTAACATCTTTGTCAGAGACATGGACAGCGGGATCGAGTGCACCCTCAGCGAGTTTGGTGACAACACTAAGCTGTGTGGTGTGGTCGACACACTGGAGGGAAGGGATGCCATCCAGAGGGACCTTGACAGGCTCAAGAGGTGGGCATGTGCAAGCCTCATGAGAATCAACAAGGCTGAGTGCAAGGTCCTACATGTGGGTCGGCGCAATCCCAAGCACTGCTATAGGCTGGGTGGGGAATGGATTGAAAGCAGCCCTGAGGAAAAGGACTTGGGGGTATTGGTGAATGAAAGGCTCAATGTGAGCCAGCAGTGTGCGCTTGCAGCCCAGAAAGCCAACC